>PDGT01000065.1:1649134-1707250 GCA_003671415.1 Megathymus violae | reverse complement strand
AGAGGAAGACGAAGAAGAAGAGGAAGGAGAAGAAGAAGAAGAAAAAACAAAATTCAATCGAATTCGTTTATTAATAAAAAATACACGTATTTTACATCAAAAAGAGTTAAATATAATTTTTTTTAATCTTTAGGATCACACCAATATTCTTTATTCATAGCCGCGATCAAGGGATTCCCCGTAACGTATAACTTAAATTAAAAGGAATTCGGAACTAGGAGATGGCTTTTTAAATGTCGAACAGACGTCGTAATTTTGTTTAGAGCTTGGATATTTGGTTTTGCCATGTTTGTTTTTTCACATAATATATTTTCTGCTATTTTGAGTAGGATATATACATAGATACGATGTGCAAAACAGTTGGAATGACAATACAGATTATTTATAAAAAAAAAACATCTGCAAAAGAGAGATTCCATTCAAGAAAGCCACATAATTTCTTCCACATAACCGTCGGGATAATAAAAAAGGGAAAACTCGGAAAATATGTAATGTATGTATTGTACATTACATTTAGCATTACATTATATAATTTAAATTTGAATTTGAACATTTAGTAATTAAATGCTGTGATTAAGTTTATAAATCAAACATAACTAATTATTTAAAACCAAATGCAAATACAATACTGCGGCATCTAATTAACTTCATATTAATTAATTTATGATAGCTTATAATATTTTTCAATCTTAGTTTAACATAACATTTTTTAATTTAACATAAAATTGTAATCTCTTGTTTCGGTTAAAGAAACTATCGTGAAAGAACCTGTGTATCTGCAAGTTTTCCAAATGTATTCTAATGTGAATACAGTCTTCCGATCTGCATTTCAGCAGGAAAAGGATTTACCCCTCTTATTATGCAAGGGGACCTGAGTCCGATAGCCCAGCCCAGCGACAGATTTAGTTGCTAATGCTGATGAAATCTATACCGAATGAAAGTCGGTGTACACATGCCTGGAACCTCCTGGAAAGGTCTCAATTTTCGGCGACTTGATAACTTATATTGGCTCCTCGTATTTTGCACCACGCTACTCGAGTACGTATTGGATGAGGGGTTAGAGCCAAAACAAATATTGAATATTGGTGGTGCAAAAGGCTATCCTCCCTTACTCGTTGATTACCCTCCATAACAGTTGAGACTTTGGCATGTAGTTCTTTCTGTTGGCAGTCATTTTATTCTCTACCACCCAGTTTAACTCAGACAATAGGTGCTAATGACATCCTTCTAGATCAGAGCTC
The DNA here is from genome assembly GCA_003671415.1 of Megathymus violae. NCBI lineage: Eukaryota > Metazoa > Arthropoda > Insecta > Lepidoptera > Hesperiidae > Megathymus > Megathymus violae. The sequence goes on along the minus strand of PDGT01000065.1, from coordinate 1,706,009 downwards.
CCCAAACGTGAATTACATAATAATACCTAATATTGATTTTTTGCAATATCGAAATATAATTTCAAATGTGTTTTTGTCAACTAGTTTAGTGCGACTCACATTGAAAGGTTTAATTTGTAGCAGAAGTGAAATTAAGTGTGGAAAAAAAAAATATTACTATCCGAGATAATTTCAGGCTTCCTAACTTTTTATCTTGAAACAAAAATATTTATACTAGAGCTAAGATTTCTTCTGTGCACAATTATATCCCTATTTAGCTAGTAATATTATAATTATGAATATAATCATGTATACCAAACAAAACTACAGATACAACAAAAATACAAGAATAATTGTTTTTTGTTACAGATGTCTGCCCCGACGAAAATTCAATTTTTGGAGTTCGTTAATTACGCAAGGTATCTACTATTTGAGTTGAAGTATCGGACAAAACCTAAAACAAATTAATAACAACATACGATTTACTCACTCATGCAGTTTCGCACACAATACTAAAGTAGTTGTATTTCATGTGTGTTCTCATTCTACCAGCCTACACTTAGCCTACATAATCTATCCAGCTCCCGACCGCGGCCGACGTTGCCCGAGTCGATTCCTTGAAAACTTACGATTGACGCAAGTGTTGTTCTCTGCGACTATACAAACACAATGTATTAGGTAGTTATACAGTTCGTATAATTATGTTGATCGTAGCTAAGACAATTTCATTCTCATATACCATACATCTATGCCTCATTTTAAAAATGAAAAAAGTTGAAGTCTTGGTTTAATATTCTTGCCAGGAGATTGGTTACTTCAGTCACTTTTTATGTCAATAGCTGACAAATGAGCAGACGCGACATCGCATAATAAGTGGTCATCGTTGCCTATGAATACCGTATCACCAAATGCGTCGGGTTGCTAGCAAAGGAGGAAGCCATTTTTTATGTGGACGCTGCAAACGGTTTACATCAAAAACATTGTTGCCTCCACAAGGAGCATGTTACCTAGCAAGGTAGATAAACAACCATGCCACCTTGGACAAGTACCATCGATATTAAACTGGGTGGTACAAAAGGTGGTACCTCAGTACTAGACCCTAATCTCTCCGACACAGGCCAATTGGACATTGCAAAAGAGACACACCCTATTATCTTTACACGATATCCTGGAGCCACTTCATATAATTCGAAAAACTATGAAGAGCACCTTATTGGATACCCCATATTATCCGGTTGCTTTTTCAGAAAGACCTGGTTTCTATTAATGATTTCATTAGTAATGAAAGAAAGTTACAGGAAGACAGTTTTACGCAAACAAATCTTAATTTTCTGTTAGAAGACAAGACTAATTTAGTGAGTTAATAATATGTTAAGTTCGCTCGTAATCTTGGATGACGTTACAAGAACTACTTAAGTCACAGACATTTACATACTCGTACTAGTTTTTAATTATGCGCATATGAAATGTAGGACACCTTATTTTTGTTCCGTTTGCGCATATAGTAGGAAATTGAATGTTATGCTACAAATAAGACTAGGTTTATTATGAAATTTTCATAATGTAGCCTCACGTCACTCGTCCATCATCACACCATTCAGTGAAGAATAAATTTCAATTAACATCTATGATGACTATTCTGTATGGTCAAACTGTCTTAATTGTTTTTACCAAGTATATGCTAATCTTTTGCACTAAAGGGTTTTTAACCTTTTGAAAATGACTTGTGTGTGGACCCTTGCCATCAGAAAACACTGATTAATTTCTTAACACTGACATACCGTTAATGTAAATGTAAATTGGATTTTTACCCTTCTAACTTACCACGAAAATATACAACGCTTAGCATAATCGCAATTTAGGAATATACAAGCACAATGCCCTTTGAGAAACAGACATCTATCGGTGTTATCGTTTCGGCAAGGTTATATAAATTTTTTGCGACATTTTGTACTTTTATAATGCAATTTAAAATTAACGTGAATGATCCCAAAAAATAAACTTATGTACTATGTACATATGCAATAGTATTTTACCCCATGGACTACAGTGTAACAGTTACACTATAGAGACAGCAAGAAAATGATAAATTTAAATTTACTTAAAAAATGTAAAGATTGAAGCCATTATATTGCTTTTTTAAATAATAATAAACAAATAAATCAATTAATAATGATTTAGTTATACTTTGTATAATTAAATAACGTTGTGAGATTATTAAATAAGTCGACGTATTTGTTTAATACATATGAAATCTATACTAATATTTTAAAGAGAGATTGCGAATTTTATGACATTGTGTGTACACTGAGCATAATCTCTGGAGCCACGGCAACTATTTCAAAAATTCCTTTCCAATATCTGATAGACTTACACTGTATACTATTTACATATGTATATTTATATCGAATCTGGAGTAACGATGATATTCCCTGAATATGTCTCAATTTATGTTAATGAAGTAATTTTTTTTGTTTAATTGAACATATCTAGATTATAATTAAATAATCTGAACTATGACTGAAATAGTTGCTACCCACCTACTTAATTTTGGTAATATGTACTAAGATAGGTAAGTGCCAAGTAACGGGGCGGGCCGCTATAAAGGTAATGATTTATATCTCCTCCAATATTTTCTATTGTTAGCGATGTTATTAAATAATTTAACAATAGTAACAAGAAACAATAATTAGTAATAATAATGTAACGGATCTGTATAAAGGGGTGCTGGTTATTCTTCTTTGGGAACAAACTTCGCACTTTCTCTTTGTAATATTAATATATGTAGATTAATATGTAATAACCATCAATTACGCTGGTTGAAAGATAGATAGCTGTGACCCTATAATGACATCGTGAATACTCAACACGTCAATCGCTGTTCGTACTTAAGGCTATTAAACGTTTGGGGTGTAAGGCGTTCCATGTATCCTTGAGTCCAAGCCAGCCTCGCCTGCTCGTGGTACACCCTACTGAACAATGAACGAGGCTATGGCGAACTACCCCTCTTTCTACAATCTCTCTTGAAAATTTTCATACATGTTTCAGCCGCAGTGTCGGAGAGAAAGTAATAATGCGGGTCCCCCTCTTCCTTTTCGGTTGGCAACACTTTGGTTACTAAAATTTTTGTTACTGAAGTCTATGGGTGACGGTGTCCACTCATCATTGGGCGGCTCGTCTGCTCATTTGTCGTCTAGTAACATAAAAAAGAAGAAAAAACAATACTATGAGAAATAAAGAATATATTCATTATTAGTTTTTTGTATTTATATTATTAAGGAACAACAATATAAAAAAACAAAAGGGTTTACCTGAATAATCCTTCTCTGTGTGTCAAGGTGTGTAACCGAGTCTTATCCAGTTAGGCCACGGGGATGGTGAAAAACGCGTTTGAAAATTTATATATATTGTGAGTTGTTTAAAAGAATCATTTTGTCGAGGGTCGCAGTTGATTCTTTCATAATGGTACTATTTAGAAGTGCTATAAATAACTGTTACTGATAAAACCTATTTTATATTTTGCTAAATAATTAAATTCTGTTTTGGGCGTCGCGGTTTATTACTTTTGATGGATTAAGATTAGACTTGAACTTATATCTCTGAAAAGATGTAGGCCACTAGCAATACTTTTTTTATTCTTTCTTTGGAATTTACAGGTATCCGATTTTTTGGCATTTTACTATATTCAATCTATTAAAACGACATACTATCACCGAAAATATGTGAGTATTTTGTCATATAACACGGTAATGTTTTCGGTTAAGAAATGAGAGTATTCGACTTCATCCGTCATTACGTGATATCTCTAGGAATTCCACGTAATCCCTGGTTTCTTTATTTTCCTGCAACATGTATATAATATATCTGTGTGTGGGGTGAGTATATGCTTGTGTAATAGCTTATTTAAAGTTAATACTATCATTGTAATAAAGCTGAATACGGCATATATATATATATATATATAAGACTAATTATTTTATTGAAGCCAAAATAATTTAATTAAAGAATTCAAATATATCAATAACTTAACCCGGCGTCAGTGGGATAATAATGACTATAAGGACGTCAGGGTGGGCCAACAGGTCCAATAGTTTTATCTTAAGATATTTTAGTACTTTCAAAATATATTAGTACTTATCTTTAAGGTACATTCTTATTGTGTAATCGTTTAGAAAATACAAGGTTATATAACAGAAATATAGAATAGAACAAGTAATTATATAATAGAAACTTTTAATCATGTTTAATAAAGAATTGAAAAAAAGACAAGTAAACAATCAAAAATACTGACATTTCTTAGCCTAATCACACTTTACTAATTAATTACCCGTCTTCTGATTTTAATAGCACTTTTATAAACTTAACTAACATAATTATCTATGAAAAATTTTTCTAATAAAACTCATAGTTATTAATACAGTAGGAGCAAAAAGGAACAATATGCTCAGGGCATATTGTTTGCGTCAGAAGTAGGCAAAGCGCGTATTGCATTTTAATTGCTACAGGGGTTCAAATAACGAATTAATTTAGAGATTTATAATATTACCCACAAATTTAAGATATATAGAATCGAACTTTTCAGTGAGGTGCACGCACATTATGTTCTTTACGTTCTTGTGTAATTTTCAAAAAGTCATTATAGTAAAAACTAAAACAAACCAAGTTGGCACCACTTCCTCTTTTATTGAGCATCAAGAAGGTCCAGTGTACGAGTATTGTACACATGTAATTTGTGGCAACCTTGGCATGTGCGAGCAGTTTTGTGATCTTTTTTTGCTGGACACATTTGGCATTTTTTACACTCATTGAGTCTCTTAGCTGAAGGCTCTTTCAAAAAACGGCTTGCAATTATCCAATTCCTTTTTCCATTTCACGGGAATTTGTGTCACATTCTGGCGTCCTTAAAAATTTTCACCCACATGGGCAACGCCTAAATTTTTCAAGATTCGCCGTCTTTTTTGGTTTGACTTATTATTTATTCGATTTATTGACTATATTTATTGACTATATTTATTGACTATATATTTGATTTATAGTCTATTGACAGCAGACATATTCAAAAGGTCATAAAACATTGGCAGTTGCCAGTTCTTCGAACTGCGTTAAACGTCATACATATGTAGCGCATAATTCATCAGCTACATCTACCTCATATTTAGTTGAATTGTAAAAGGTGTTGATTTCTGGCTTTATCTTCTCTCTGGTGGAATTATCAATAGAATATAGGCCATTGGACTGTTTCCCATCATATATTTCAAGATTTTTGACAAGGTAGTTTTGTGCATCTACAATTGCAATTATCTTGATGCCGTACTTTGCCGGTTTTGAGGGTATACATTGGCGAAATTTAAATCGAGTCTGGAATGCAACAAGCATTTCGTCAGTAGTTAGATAAAATTTCAACAAAAGCTTCAAACATTTTTGTAATTAGTGCCAAATTATTTAAAAGCTTCCTTTCACCGCGGATAGAAGTATCATTCTTTGGTGATCCTTGTCCTTGACCTTGATCATCCTTGATCTTTATCAAGCTATTTTGAATAAAAGGAAATTGATGCTCAGATATTACGAGTGTAAATATTTCCACTCCTATGCCATCGGTAGCCCACGGGTCATTCAAATTCCAACTTCCAGTGGTTATACTATTATTATATTGTATTATCTCATACTTTGATACTTCGGAAAGTTTTAAGAATTTAAGTTCTGGAATAAAAATGTTGAGTCGGTAATGCATACAATTCAATCTCGTATTATTAATCTATGAAGAATTACGTTTCAATATAAATCAGCGCCAGACCACTTAATACAGACGGACTACACGTGACCCACGAGATATAATCTTGATCTACTTTCTACTCCACAATCGCACACGCTCTCGCTTCGCTTTAGAAAATTCCGCGGGAAAAGATCAATTTCCCAGGATATAAGTATCCCAGATTATGACCCGTAATAAATTTCAAATATGCCACGAATCATCGAATCTGTTCAGCAGTTCCTAAAAAATCTGTTTCGGCCTCTATATTGAATTTTAAACCAACTCCGTTATTGTTTATTAGTATACATAGAGGGTCTTTTTCACGATTTATCGTTTTATTCTTCCCTGTTTTGTATTAAATATGATTTTGTTTACCAACAATGTTCTATTAATGCACTGCACCTTGTGTCCCGCATCTGCATCCGCCAATGTGTTTATGTTGTAACTGATTACTGCGTTTGCATTGTGGTCACTAGAATGTACGATTATATGCGATACGCATTGTTTTAAAGTAGAGACTAAATTATTGAAGTCGGATCATAATATTTAGAGAAGTGTAACAATATCTATCCTTCAATTTAGTGCTATTTTCCATTGTCTCGTGCATCCCGCTGAACAACAGATGAGGTAATTGTACCTGTACCAAACCATTGGCTGTCTAATGCTTTGTACCAATCAGTTTATTAGTACCAAACCGTGGTAGGGCACTCTAAACGCCTGCTAAGTTACAACTCCTCGGCTTGAATCAACATCAAATTGAACATGTTTTAATACGTTCGGGTTGTAGTAAGAACTATTTATATGCCGCTTCCCCGCTTCCTTCCTGGCCGTCAATCTATGGGTAATGTCAATCCTTTAATGTTATGAACGCCCATAAATGACGATGACGATGTAAGTTGACAGTGTTTATGGTTGCGTTGGATTGTAGTGGCATTAGACTTTTCGTTTATCTTTTGTTGTATTGAAGTACAGTATGAATACTTTTTCATACGATTTTCGTAACGACTCATAATTTATCAGACTGCCTTTTTAATATGTGAAATAACGCATTATAAAAATGTTAATAAAGACTATTAATTTATATAATTTTTTTTTCTGTTTATACCATCCACATAGAACTGCAGCTAGCTATGTTTGTATATTGTGACTACATATAAGTGTGGGTTCACACTAGACATAAAGATTGTTGGGTAGCACAAAGCTCTGCGGTACAATAACAGTCACGTAACTGATCGACATTTTTACTAACGTCCTTAAACTAGGTGGAAAAGTTGTATTATAAATTGTCGTGTGTTTACATCCCTATAAATCCTGACTTATGCTAGTGTATCGGCAGACACTTCAGGTGGTGCTGAAATAATGATAGGTTTTGGTTATGATGCGTTTAATGCAGACGATGTCTAGTTTCAGTTGCAACAATTGAACTTGTTTCGTATGAGTGCGCGTAGAGAACAAGAGTTATGCAAAAAGAGTTTAAAAAAATAAGGGGGTAATTACCGTTTGCAATACGTTTCAATTTACGCAACAATAGAATTTGACTACTACAAAAAAGGCTCGAACGAAGTCACAGACGTGTAAGAGATCAGGATGTCGTTCCGTTACGCTGCGACAGCTACGTTAGTTTGAAACTGAAAGTTCTACAACTTCTTGTAGTTAAGATTCCTATGAATATGAATACTACAAAACAGTGTCATGTCCGAATCTAACACGGGTTAAAGTTCTACTCTTAATCTTTCCAAAAGTTGTCCTGCTTGAATTATATCTTGCAAATTTTAATATTTAAGGATTCCCTTATATATTCCTGTGAACTATTGACGAAATTTTTATCTTATGTATTTTATTTCGGAGAAAATTGTTGCGTTAACCGCCTAGATAATCTCATAAGGGTTCTATTGCAGCAAAGGGAAATCTTCCCACGTGTTAGGTGAAGTCGAGGTGGCCGTGCTCTGATTGCTCCAAATCGGAACTCGTATTCGTGTATGCAAGTATTTTAGAACTTCTATTCTCGACTAAATACATCGTTTCTCGATTAAATTGTGCCAGGACTGTAGCGGCAGAGTATCGACGGTATGACGATGAAAATGACAAAGAATGATCGATACATTACATTTAAATCAATTAAAATTTACGCTTTTACAAATAAAATTGGTGCAACTTCGTCCTTATGAGTTGTTAGTCATATTAATATAAATTTGTTAAATGCACAGCTACGCGCAATATCACTGTTATCATTAAGTGCCAGTTGAAAATTATCATCGAATTTCCTAATATTACGGCTGTCATAACAGTATTTAAAATTCATGACACGCAATCTGTTTGAACCGAAAATTCATCGAAATTAACAAGCTAATTTATGAGTTCCCTATTTATCTAGACCGCATTATTAGTAAAATTAAAGCCGATAATTACTTACTCGCTTTGATGTGTTTGGAACTAGCTTTCAGTTGTCTTTTAACAACACGTTTTATAATTATTTTTCTATAGTTACTTGTTCGATGTGGATGTAATAGATGTACTTACTATATTTTATATTTAATATAAGTATATAAAATACTATAAGCAATACCCCCGTTCAAAAGCACTTTACCGAGTTAACCTATAAAAAGAGGGTAGGTGGACATGCTCATTCACTTTCTTGGCAGTGCCCGGTGAGGACGTTTCATATAAAACTTGAGACATTTTTGATATCCCGTAATTGTGAAATTAATCAGTTTGTTTCTTATTCTGATTTTGGTGAACTAAATCTAGGCTAGGTTATTTTGCCTATTTTTTATATGAATTTCGATTTATTTCGCTAAAAGTACCTTATAAAATTTACTGAAGAAATTTTAAGGAAATGTTTAAACCCGCATTTAACCTTTCCTTCTTCATATAACAGATGGATAGAAGTAACGACGATGGCGATTCAGTTTGGTATTATTTCTAAATTTATGCAAACTTGACTCTTTATAAAAATACTCTTCATAGTTATTATAATTTATTTATTTCCAAGTTTTCCAATTTATATCCAAATGAAATCGTTTTAGTGTATCCAGGATAGGGGAAGATATTTAAAATGTAATAAAAAGATGTCAAGAAATGAAAATCTTTGAAAATCTAACTAATTTTCGAAAAAGTTAAACAGGAATTTTATGAAACATCGATTATAAAACACCACACACTACATAGTTTGAAATTGTTGATTTTATTAGTTTACTAACGTCCCCGTCCGGCTTCGTTCGCGTTGGAGTATTAGTTATATGATGATTATTAAAAATTTATTAATTTTTGCCTTGATTAGACATTATTAAGTTAACTGACATTTTATATAGCCTATCATTTGCACAATCACGTGTTCACACTACATACTAATTTTCATTGTGATGGGTAGAGCCGTTCTTGAGTTATAACGCTTTATACAGACAGACAGTAATTTAAAAATTTTCAAAATGGTCAAATTGATGTCAATCTATCATGAAACGAATATTTATCATGAAATTTGAAAAAAAATTGTATGTACAGACAAAGAGACGTTACAGATTTATAAAGATAAATAAATTCCATATAGCCTACCATCTGCGCAATCACGTGTTTTCACTACATACCAATTTTCATTAAGATCGTTCAAGCCGTTTTTGAGTTATCTAGAGACACACGAAAATCTCAACAGATTTGTATAGTAGTTCTAGCTGACCCGGCAAACGTTGTTTTGTCATATAAATAATTAGTTATATATATCGCTAATTATAAAATTTTTATTAAAAACAATATGAATCCCTTAAGGCAATAGAGTGTACAATATTTTCTTTTATCCCATCTTTAGCTAACACAAACAAACTGGATGGCTTGCCCACTCGAGAGCATGCCACGTATAATTATCTGTGTGAAAACATGATGTGATATGAATTATTGATAAATTTATTTGAAAATAATACTGAAATATTAAAATGATAATTATAAACGTCACTATTACGATAGATTCACAAACAATAATAATAATGGCCGAAAACTGTAGGTAGTGAGAAAATAGATCTCATCCTTAATCCGTGCTGTTTACTGGGTCAGAAGTGACACCGGTAGACGCCTGGCGGGGATAACTGATTAAGTGATAATTAAACAGTTATCGAGCCGAGTTGAAAATTATTAAATTACTAATATCGCTATTAAAAAATAGGGGTTGATGGTAGAAGGGTGAAAATTTAGGGTTGTATGTATTTTTAATGCCACATTATAAAAAAATAAAATTTGGGGTGGACCACCCTTATCATTTAGGGGTATAAAAAATAGATAACAAGCTATTCTCAGACCTACTGAATATACATATAAAATTTCATCAAAATCCTTCAAGCCGTTTCGGAGGAAGTATGGTAACTAAAACTGTGACACGAGAATTTTATATAATAGATAGATAGGTTAGGCGAAACAAACATTTTATATTGTAGCAGTTAGTTCAACGGCTACATGATGATTAATGGTTACCACTACCATACACGTCCCCCGCAACACCGTGTCTATAACCAACGCACCGCCGGCGACAAGGACAATTTTCTAACAGTATTCTTGTCGAGTATTTTTACATATATAAATTTCATCCTGCATAACAGCGTTGCTCAACGTCGAGTAAAAAGGATTTCTATATTATTCAACCTAATGTGCTCTCAGCTGGGTCGAGGCTCCTAGCTACATAACATATCTCCGAGGAATTCAACTGGAACACAAAATATAAGACACGGAGATCCTTTGAGCTAATCCTGCCAATCAAAATAGATCCGAATTTCAATCAAGTAGGTGTTGAATTCGCTTGCAAGTATATAAAGTCTGTTATATGAGATAATATTATAATGCTTTAATACGCGTATCATTAGAAAGTATCCTAATTCTTTATTATCACGTTATATGGCTCGTTTTATTTGCTGCATATAAAAATGTTATCTATCGAATCTAAGCTAGGCTCTGGTCTCATGAGAAGATAATTAGTCATGAATTAAACATGATAGAGTTAATGTATTGAAAGTTCTCTTTTCTATCCCTCCTAATCCTTTGTGCAGTGATTCTTTGAACAGGGACCCGAACCCACATAAAACATTTAATTGATCTCTCCTCTTTTTTTAATATAAAAATAAATTATGGGTAAGTCAATCAAGAAATTAATAAGTTTTTTTTATGTTTATAGCCGACAAACGAGCAGACGAGCCACCTGCTGGTAAGTAGGTACCGTCGTCCATGAACATCAGCAAGACTAAAAATATCACTGATGCGTGTCGGCCAGGAAATGAGAAGAAGGTAAGAAAAAAAAAAAGGAGGGGACCCTTACAACATTCAATGTAGACATTGTAACATTAGGAGAATACATTCCAACCTTAATGCTGTCTACCACCACCTTGAGGCAGCAAAACCGAAATTACTCTTTTTTTCGGAGACACAAATATCGGCACCGGGTAATATATCTTACTTAAATTACACAGGCTACAGGCTAGAGCAAGCTTTCAAATCTCGTGCAGGGATATGTATGTTTGTCAGGGGTGATATTTGTTGTCGCCGTTTGACTTGCCTTAAAGACAAAGACCTGTGCATGCTTTAAACACGAGTAGACACAATGGAGGGCACCTATATTTACGCGTGTCTATATAGGTCCTACAGCGGAGGTGGAGAAACTACTAATATATTTGAACAGGTTAAGCGATCGACCAATAGGGTTTTGGGGCAGAACACTACGACGGACTTAATGGTTTTGGGAGACTTTAATGCTCATCACATTGATTCGTTGGTGTACAGAACCAATCTCTTCCCCTTAGCCTATAAACTCCCTTAGGTTGTAACTGTTTTCACCAGAATTCCTGATGTTTGGACTCATTTATCATTTTTTTAAGTCTTTTGCTGACTTATATATAAATGTATCAATGATCTGTTACAATAAACCAGTGCGTTTTACATAGGTCCAGCAAATATCTCTCAGTAGCACGTGGAGGGTAGTAGAATGAAACTTGTGTCTGAAGTCGAGAACTCGCTGGAGCGGGTCTCAGAACGGCGTAGACTAAATTTAGTCGAATTCAACGCCAAGAAGACACAAGTCTGTTGGAGTACTGTTCTCACTTTTGGGCAGGGGAACCAAACTATCACCTTAATCAAAATATATATTATTCACGATGGCATGATAGGATAAAATCTATACTTCAAATAAAACCACATATAATTGGGTCAAATCGTTACATGGAATATTTTTTGATAATTTTAACCTAAACATTTTTTTTTAAGAAATTTCTAATTTATACCTTGTTAGTATAAGTATAGAGACGTAAACGCACTTTTTTATCTGCTGTCTGTGCACGTGTAATAATAAAATCACTGAACAGATTAATATTATCCTTGGCACATTTGAAACTATGAAATTTAATATTCTAGAAGGAATCGAGGTCTGGTTAGTCTGGCCAGTCATACATATTAACATTCTTACCTACTAGGTTACTAAGGAGATTCAAATTTGTTACCCAGTAAAAGTTGTTGCTAAAGGCTGCCATTGTCTTCTGCTTTCAAGTTTTAGTTGTAAATATTTTTACTTAAAAAACTTATTTCGGTTTTTCTGATTGAAACAAGTCTCGAATAATTTTACTGAAATATTTAATATTATTCAATTCCAATTTCTTTTCATTTGATAGAACCTATCGGCGGGCTACTTCACGCCAATTTTTGTTTCACAGCTGCGTCTTTTAATATGACTTTTTGATTGAAATACCGATATGAATAGGAAGATTAAATGAAGTCTGCAGCTTTTGCAACTAATTTAAAACAATGATATTTATATGCGAAAATTTAAGTAGTCACTCTTAGTATTCAATTGCCCTTAATATAAAAATTAATAAAAAAGGTTTCAGTGAAATATGCTATGACAATTATATTTATGTGTCTAGAATAATTTATTCTAGAATGATATTATTATTTTGGTTTCATTTATCTACGCTTTTTTAGATCCTCAGAAGATTTGCATTGTATAATTCAGTGATTTCAGGTCCCAAGTTCCCAGTTTTCAGTTCAGTTAACTAAGTGACATGAAAGCGTGCTGGTTTTGCATTAGTATTAGTATTAAGGACATCGAAAAGGTAGTTTTCATACGATTTGTTCTTAATAGTCTCTGTTAGGTAATTCCCGTAATAAACATTTTCAATTCCAAAAAAGAATATGTTATTTTTTTATTTTGATTTTATTGTTGTAATTGAGAGGACAGCTAAAGCATAGTAAAATGTTGGTAACCTGATACTTTGAAAATGTGTCGCCCCCACTTGAGATTCTTAATTCAAATTCTGAATGATTTTCAAATTATTGAAATAATCTGTGAATAATACATTATTTACCACTTTCTTCGTTGAAGGAAAACATCGTAATAAAACCTGCATACTTTAATGTTTTCCATAATGTTCTTAAAAATGTGTAATGTTTTTTTTTCGTGTAGAACGGAAGATTTAATGTTCACACAAAATTTTTGCTATCCGTATACAGAACAAGTAAAAATATGGCTTGTAAAAAAGAATAAGTAATTTGCCGCTTTTTATGTCACAAAGAAATCTTCAAAACATCCCCGGATTCGCTGGAAGAGTTTATGGATCATGTCGTACATGTGGCAGGAGTTCACGCAGCAGGGGAGGAAGAGACACCTTGGAGGATTGATTAATACCTTCGTGGCCAAAGCAAATGTAGGATGAACTTATGGTGTCAAAGTCTTTGGCACGGTTTAGAGACTGTTTTTAACGTTGAGAATTTGGACCGACCGCTTAACCTACTCGTATTAAACACTAGTAGTCATTCATCGCATTACCAATTACATAATTTATTATTAATTAACATTAATAAATATTTTACTTTACTAACTATATAAATGAATATACTACATAGTATTGTATTGTATTAAGTTATGTTTTGTAGTGATTGCACTAATACCAGAAGCAGTTATGATTCGATTGAAAGATTTAAATTGTGTAGTCGTCAGATGTAGCAAGAATTGACTTTAATGGGCTATGAGGTTTTGGGGTTGATAAAAATAGAAGACTACTGTTTTCAGGTACCACTTAACATGAAAAAGATAAAAATTATATTGCTATATGATCAATGATTATAATATTGTTATTTAAAAGTAACGTTTCCTAAAATCACCTTTCTATCGTTAATTTTTCGTTTAAATTTATCTTTATGTGTTTTTAAACTAAACATTATTATTAGTATTTTCAAATAAATTAAATCGAATTCTTGGAACAACTTGAACTAACCAGAAATTGGTTATTAAAGGCGATCAATAAAAGTAAAATCCAATAAGGTCGAGACTTTATTACCACTTACTTAGATATTTAAAGTTATTTACAAAATTAGTTAAAAGTAAATAATTACATCGAATATTTACATAGATTTTGTTAATAGAATCCCAACAGTAATATTCTTATTTACGATCCAAAACATGAAATACAGAATTTGTTCATTTTAAAAAAGATACTTAATGTTAAACTTAATTTCTAGATGGATTATCTAGAAATAATAAATAATTACTTAATTTTATATCACATGTCTTTACAACTTTATATTTACAACCAATAAAAATTATTATTTGATTTTTCAAATGCTTGATTATTTGTTAACTTTCGTATTTTATGTCTTCTAAATGTATGTACACTATTGTTATAAACATTGAACTGTGGACACAAATAATAAAAGTGATTGGAATTTTGTATAGTCACTTATTAAGCTTCTTAATATATTGTATAACTTTTTGTTTATTTTATCGAATATAAATAAATCCTATTTTATATTTCACTTACATTGCAATGAATCTTAGATTTTTCACAAATAACAATTATATACATGAAACAATGAATATTTTAACATACAAATAAATTTTCAATTTGCGTCAATGTTGACATAATTTTACCTATCTTACAAGATAGATTGGAGTTATAACAAACAGTCCTGGTTATTCAAATCCTAACAATAAAATAAATGAGAAAACGAGAACGGAAATATTTATGCTAATCACGTGCGCTGACGATGTTTGTATGAGATTCCTGTAGTCCTTTGCTTCGTTCTGTGATGGATAGGTGTACGTTCTATCCGTGACACTCTTCACATCTGCAGGGCATGGAAGTAACTCGACGGGGATTTGAAGTAATGTTCTTTCGTTTTCAGCCTTCACTCTTTTCGGTTCATCAACGTAAATGTCATCAACATCTTCGTGAAATACTTCATCTGTGTCGTCATCTTTTTGTTTCACGTTGACGTCGTCTAAGTTGTTCGTTCCAATTCTTTCATAGTAAGTAAAGTGTGCATTTAGAGTTGGATTTGAATTGAATTTACACACGAAGTTTTCTAAAGACGTCCGTACTTTGATACTTTTTGCCTCGTGCCTTAAACGATGCATCCATGCCAAATGGCAATCACAGTCAAATTCATTACCTGCAAAAATAGAAAATTTAATGAATTTTAAAGTAAAACCAATTATTTAATCATAAATTTAAGATATATTTGTGTTTAAATCCGAACCTTTTAATAAATGTCGTTTGCAATAATTCATATTCAAAAAGAGTAATTGCAGGTGTTTAATTAGGGAACGTAATTAACTCAGCTTGTGATCTGAAAAAGGGTACCGCGTGAAAAGGAAGCTTTGGTTTAACTTTTTAATTTGTAAAGTAGTCTCAAACATCCGTTAGTTACTCTATAGTCACGTATTGCGAATATTTTTTTGATCATAATTGGATTGATTGTGATCGTGTTTTGATTATTACTCTAGTAATTATGACGCACGAATGAACAATGAAATTTTGCAGTTTATCAATATCCATATTTATTTCTGTGGTTTTTATTTGCTACCATTTCTAGAGGACAAAAGGCTCTCGTTAAACCAATTCAATCGTACGCCGATTTATTGGTACTGCGGTCATGGTCAACATAGTTGTTTTTTTATTCATTATTAAATTTCAAATGCATTTGAAAGATCACTGAGTTATCTGTATATCTTATGACACAATTATATATCATAGGAATCTTATCACTATTATTGAACTAATCACTTTGATTCGTAGATTCATCTAATTGTCTTTGTTAAGACGAAAAAGCTGTCTATTGTTTTATTCGTATGTGATTTTTTGACTTGAGAACTACTGATGTGAATATCTAATTAAACTATGAGATATAAAAGGAAGCACATTTCATATTAGTGTTGTTTGCTAGCAAACTAGCTAGCAAATGTTTGAGCAACCACTTAATTACTCCAAGTCTCAATTACGAATTACTATATGGTGTTGGCGAGAGATTTCAAGTACCTTTATGTTATTATACTGCAATTAGGTACTGAATTCTGGTTCTGACGTTAATACTGTTTTCCAAAGCAAACGCGGTGTCCCTACCTCACCTCTATAGGAAAGTGAATTTTTAGATACGCTACACTAATCTGCCTGTAATAAAGGAAATACAGATCAGATTTCTCAAACTATGTATGTAGCTAGTCAATTTAAATACACAGAAAAAATTAAATTATCTTTTTCAAATTTTATCATTGGACATAAACTACCTAGTCTGACCATAAGTTCCGTTACAAATGAAAATGT
The DNA here is from genome assembly GCA_003671415.1 of Megathymus violae. Classification (NCBI taxonomy): domain Eukaryota; kingdom Metazoa; phylum Arthropoda; class Insecta; order Lepidoptera; family Hesperiidae; genus Megathymus; species Megathymus violae. The sequence continues at coordinate 1,689,716 of PDGT01000065.1, read as the reverse complement.
ATTTATTTTTTAACGAATAAATGTCAACAAAACACATATACACATATTTATTAATGACTCGGCAATATGTAAAAAAGTCATATCCGAAATAGCCGTGACGACCATTCCGACCAATCACGAAGCTTCTTTAGAGCTATAAACGTATACGTGCTCGTGAAAATTATATCATCAGTAAATAGGATATTTTTGTTCTCTTCACCCGCATATCGCGATAAAAAGTGTTTTGATGTTTTTACTCTCTTTAACTATGTGAATTTATTTAGGGCATGCTCTATATATTAAAGATAATCACTGAGCTATAGGCCTTGTTTAATACGCGACAGAGTCGCCGATATCGTCATTTCTTATACCCTTTACCTTTGATTAGCGTTACCTTTGACGTTCTTATAACAAGTGGATGCCATAATCTTTTATGTTCTTTAACAGAGAAAATGTTGGTATACATTCGATATGTCGATAGTACAATACATGTATGCAAATACGGCTGACACCAAGTCTCTGAAGTGTCTGAAAAATGATCGACGACTTTATATGGATCACGGGTTCGTGGGAATTGATCGTTGTTTTTAACATAATAGAAGTAAACGCATTCTAAATCAGAATTCATTAAATAGTCAATATCGGAAGTTTCAAGCAACTGCATTTAATTAGATAATATACATGTGCATCTTTTCATTTTTATTTCTATTTGTAATAAAATACAGACTCTTGGCTCATTACTTGTTTATTTAATTCCAAGTGATAAAATGAAAAACAAACATATAAAATACAAAAAATAAAATAAAATTATTAATGTATAAAATCAATTTATTTTTAATACGCTAACTGAGAAATTATAATTTAATCAGTTTATTCGTAGTCAAAATCTTCTAAATTTTAAACAAACTGGAAATAAATCACCCCTCAAGTCTTAATCGCTTATGCAAATTATTATTAATCATGGACGAATGGATTGATTATATGTAGATTGATCATTTGATTAGTAATAGCCCTATTTGCATCATATAACATACTATTAATATGAGAAATCCTAACATTAATGGATTTGTAATATATATAAACTATAGTATTAATGGAATTTCGAAGTTCTTTAACAAAATTAGTTTTCGTTATAACGTGAAATGTAAAAAAAAACTTATTGAACATTCTAATCTCACGATATATAAACCACCATTTACTCGTAACTGAATTTTATAATATGTATAATCACAATCATTGTTAAGTTTAAAAAATGATATAAATTTACATACCTTCCAAATAAATGTAGCTCTTCTGCAACTTCAAATTATCGTAGATAGGTCTAAGATTATCGAAAGTAAATCTCTTCAGTTTATTATACCTTAAATCTAAGGCGGATAACCCTCGGACTCCCTCAAACAATCCACCAATTAGTGTTACCAACTTATTATGACTCAAGCTTAACTTCTTCAATTGAGATAATCCGTCAAAAGTCCGTTGAGCCAGTATATAAATCTCATTATAATCTAACAACAACTCTTGAAGATTCCACAACTCAGTAAAGGTAAATGAATTTAAGATTGCTAACTTATTTCTTCTTAGGTCTAGACGTTTTAGATTAGCAAGTCCGTCAAAACACTCCTTCTTGAGTTCACTTATGTTATTTCTATCCAATTCTAATTCGAACAAATTGACTAAATGTCTGAATGCGCCGTCTTCAATGGTACTTATGTTATTGCTTGTTAAGAAAAGTTTCTGCAAAGCTGGTAATTCATAAAATGTGTCCGTCTCGACTTTCTTTATTCGGTTCTCATCTAAAGTGAGAACAGTCAGATTGGGTAAGTTATAAAATGCGTACTTACTTAGTGCGGTTATTTGATTCTTTGTCATGGTCATCTCTTGAACAGAAGTTATATTTACGAAAGTATATCCTTCGATTCTGGGTATAGAGCTGAATTTTATACTCAAGTGTTTAAGTTTTCTGAGATATCTCATTACTCTGGTGGGCACAAAATTGAGTCCTCCATCAGCTCGGACATTGAACGCTAGCGTTTCTATATTGGATTGGGAGCTGAAGCTTGCCCACAACGGATCTGTTGTTTCGATACCTCCGTTGAAGACCCAGCATTCTGTTTTGACGGCTTCGTTTATTTCCTGACTATATTCGCAGTAACAGTGAACTTTGGAGTCTCTGTCGCTGATGTCACATATGTTGGTCAGGGGCTGGATGATTTTTTCCTTCTGTTTCCTCCGATTCGCTTGTATTGAATCTATTGCGAAGAGAAGCAGCAAGGCAGCGGGTATCTTTTGAGCCCGCATACCTCCTACCTGTAACAAAAAGGATTTCCTTATTTAAAGCCATCGTCAATCAAATTATTTTAACAATTAATAACTAGAATTAAAATTGTGAGAGAGTTTATATTTTGGTGAATTTATTTAAATGAATATCATAATTGCTAATAACTAAGCACCAGTTTTTGATAATTAAACAACAAGAATAACTTAATACTTGTGTAATAGAATATCTGTACAAATTTTAATATAAACCCATATATAAATATATCCTTGTTTCACGATTGTACTTATCGCTTTTCTGCTTGTACATATTTAAACTATTTCATATAAATACTAAATAACTATAGACATGTTGACATGCTACGGTAGAACACCTATTAAAAAGATTACATACATTTGAATAATTTATTTAACTACAATTTATTGAAATCACTACGGATAATTGGTGAAGTTAATGCCATAAAATAATTGCATTCTCTACCATTCAACCCTTCAAGATAGCGAAAAGTTGAGATCGGTGTTCAATAAATAAATATTAAATATATATACATACACATATACACAAATATCTATAAATATAATAAATTGATGACCACAGCAAATCTTCTGTAACTTGCTGTAGTTACAACCTAAGATTGGGGTACAACACATCACTGTAATTAATAATAAGGAAAATAAGATATCGAACAAGCATGAGTTTTATTTTTATAGAGTTAAAGTTTTTAATAAGTTTTTACTAACCGAAATAATTTATGCATACCATGACAGTGTATGGTCAATAACCGAACACAATTTTTTTACAGACTGGCATAAGGGAATGACGTTACCATTGTAAAGAAGAAGTGGAAGAAAGTGGTAGTTTATCTTAGCCAACACCCATGTACTGCCCACCACCATAACTTGGCATTTGGAGGAACTGACAGCAACCCCATAACGACACTAACGACAAGATCGCATAACGTACATAATTAAAATTTCTTCTTCAAAATTAACACTTATCCTATATTCCTTTCCATGTTCTATGACTAACTTCAGAGGAATACTCCATTAATAGAACTTAATTAGTGCCTACAAACGGTATTGTTATATTCATAATCAATTGCGTCGTCCTATTATCATATTGCTTTGAGTTCTGATAATTGACTGTTTGGCAATTTTGGTATAATTGAGTTTATTGACAGCGTTATCTAGATTTTAATGTTTTGATTGAGTACACTAAGTACTGAAGAAGACGTATTAAATTATCTGTAACGACAATATTTCGCTTTACCACTAGTGTTATCCCCCAGGGGTTCAAATGGATCGTCTGCTCGCTTCATCGATTGAACGCTAAAAATAGAACATTAGTCTCAATTTGTAATTGAAAGGACACGAACGAACATTTGTAAGTCCAGCCTAGAGTTAGTAAAAAAAAAAAAAACACACTAAAAAGTTCCATTCATTTTAAAGTGGTTCCGTCATCGCGACTGACAGATTTCCATATTCCGTAATCTAAGAAATTTTTACAAAAACTATTAACGACTACACTTAGTAGACTAAAACCTAAAACATGTTGTGAAAATTAAATTACTAAATGTTATTTACCTCCACCCAGCCGTTGAATAATAAACTAAGCACGTGGAAAAATATTTCACTAGATTTTTTTATATTGAATAGAATCAGAAAATATACCGTTCAAATAAAAGAAATATATAATTTAATTTCCACTACGAAATACCAAACCAAAGGGCAACTTATAAAACACCTATCAAAAAGTATCTCGGCCTGAAGAAGTAAGCGGTTAATTCGTGTTAGTACTTTTTTTTTCGTTTGAAAGCATTCCGCGGCACTTACTGGTGACTGGTACTTAATTATAACAACCGTGGGGTCCTCGTGTGCCCTCCGAAGCATGTATGCGTATATAAAATTTTGCTACTAGTGGTCACCCATCCAACTGCCAATTAAGACAAAATTTTTTAATAAAATGTATATTATTAAATAATATTATAATAACTACGTTAACAATAATAATTAAAAAAAAAACGTTTGAGTGATTTTTATCATCTCATATACCGCACTAGTGAGAACAGTGTTATTTAATGAACAACTCGAACAACAAAAATGATTGACAACCAGAATCTAATCAAGAACACAAATTTGCCTGTCACATAAATGTTTTGCCAGAAATCCAATCAGACGTCTGTGTGAGATCAGAGTGAGTTCGGTACACAAATTTACTACAAAGTGGGCTAAAGAATCATAGATTATAGTATTTTTTTTATATAGCCTGAAGGGCAGATGAAAAAGCAGACGGGCCATCTGTTGATAACTGGTCATTAACGCCTATGGGCACAGGCAATACCGGCGAAATCATCATCGCAACACCGGCCCTGGAGGATAGCTTCATTTTTACCTTTTACCTTTTTTGAAGAACTTCATATCAGTGCATCCCAGGAATGTCTTTGAACGAAGCTCTTTTCATAGTTTCCAAACGCGCGGCAACTATCAAGAAAATCGGACCATGGAGTATTAGCACGAATTCAATCGATGTGGATGGAACTTCATTCTTCGGCGAGTGGTGCGATTATGGAAGGGTGATGTGGCCCCTAGGTAGCAGTTTCAGTTAATTAAATAACTTGAAGCGTCAGAGTGCTTGCAATAATTAGGTTCAATCTAGACATTCGTTTGACCCTTTCCTTTGTTCGCTGATTGTTTGCGTACTTGCAGCTGGTCGGTAGTTAATTAACCGCTTCCACTTTGGTTCGCTGAACTGACTGTAAAAGTAATAGTCTCCAAGCGACCGTATGCTATACAATACATATTGTTTTTTAATACTAATCTTGTGTAATAATCATTTTATACGAAAGAGTTTTATTTATTTGAATGAATGATCATTTGTTTCAGTGCAGTAAAATATCGTGAAGCAAACAATATTTTGAAGATTTCTCTATAACGTCGAAATGATGTGTGAAATCCGGTAATTCCCTTTTTGACTACCCCAACTGCACAATAGCATATTTACAGATATATGTACAAGCGACATTGAGACTTTTATTGGAACATTTTTACTACATTAATTTTCTAAAAAAGGAAAGATAATAAATACATTTAATAATAGAAGAATTTGGTTAAGATTAAAATATTGTTACAGCAATCTAAAATTATACAAATTTTTAGGGTGTATTCGATGAATAAACCAAACCCTTACTGTATTAAGGTTACTAAATCAGGTGTATCGTGCATATTTTGAATTAGAAAAATTAAAAGAACTTACATCATGACATATCAAATATAAGGGCTCGTTATATACACATATATTTGCTATTTTTTAAATACATGTGTTTAAAAGATATTATGGGAAGATCACTACGATTTACCACCTTAATCTCTGAAATTACGAGCCTAAATTTCTAAAAAAATAAAGTTTTAACTCACAAGATTAGTTAAATTAGTGTTTATTTTGACAATATTGTTGAATATGTTTAGTGTGCGAAAACCATTCCAGATGAGTCCAAATCTGAATATGACTATTTTTACTTAAAGTACTTACTGTAGAGGGCTGAGAAAGAACGTGAAAGCTGCTCTGTTTTAATGGAAGGTAATTTTCCGACAATTTCCGGCGAATGTAGAATCTTACACATTGCACCTAAGTAGTTTTAAATGCAGCGCAGATAACATAATTTTAAACATATAATACATTCATTCATACACTGTTTTCCACTCCGCTGGGGTTGCAGAAAATGGAGTTAAAAATAACAGCTTCACTCGATAAAGCTATTTATAAAACTTACTACATAAAACGATGGTTGAATTCTATTCACCCGTAGCTGCAATTGCTTTCGAATTCACCCGGAAGTTTCACCCACATGCGCAACATAACAATGTCGAAAGGTTTACCGAAGTACGCCATATGGATCAGTAGGAATATTTTCGCTGTTCGGGTAATTTCACTCACGATTTCACTAATGTCTCTCTCAACAGTTTGTACGTGCTTAGAATAAAACTCTTTGCCAACTCCTAGTAAATTTTAGACCATTTTTATTATTGCTGTTATGCAAAAGCTCTGTAAATCCATAGGTTCGTGGGAATTTCGCTCTTGACAAAGTGAAAATTCAATATATAGGGGCGAAAATTCTATCCATTTTGTAACTTTTGTGCGAACAAAATGCACTTGAGTTATTTCGACATTTTTAGGCCTAGTCTCCTTTGAAATTGTAAGCTTCATTAGAAATTCCTTTGATGTACATAATACTTCATCATTCCAAAAATATTCTTATTACTTGGCTGAATATTTTTTGAATATAAATTGACCCCCGTGCCTACCGAAAGAGAAAGTTATGAGAAGAAAGTTGTGTACTGCTGATGCCGACTAACAACTTGTATGGCCGATACAAATAACACTAAATGAAGTGTATTGTTATTATTTCCGATACACATTATACGTGGTATATATGTACGTGGTACATACGTGGTATTTTCTCTTTACGGATTGTTGATCATTAAGCGTAATTTAAATCATCTAAGAAAAGTTATAGTCATAAAATTAATTATTTTTGTACTCTAGTATGCTTTGTATTATTCAGTATGTGATTAGACCTTTAAATACAGGAAGTAGAAAGGGTGTTATGATGAAATATCTATCTATACGTATAATAAAATTGTAACTAATCGCTCTCTGTACATGAAGGATATATGAGAAAACTATTAGTAGGGGCCTTTATTAATACAATAGAACCTAAAACAATAGTTGCTCGAATTTTTGTCGGTTTGTCTGTGCGTTTGTGAGCGCTAATCTCAGAGACGGTTTGACAGATTTTATTATGGCATTCACTCAACTGTATCATCTTGCGACCATCTAATAGAGCTTAAAGAGTCAATGAAAAATAAAAAAATCGATATAATAAGATTATTCAAAGTAATGAGAGTCGGGAACTTAATTCAAGAGCATGGGCGATTTTATTTTCCACTACATGGGAGAAACAGCGGAAATTACATAGAAGCAATCATTCTTTGTTTGAACGAGTCTCTCTATTATTATTATTATTAAGTATTAATAACTTCGAATTGGCGATTATCCAAATATACACCCCCACGGAGGCTGCTGATGAATATTTAGTAGAACAGTCTTATATTACTATCGATAAAGGTTTAACACTGGCAGGCGAAAGGAAAATAATAGTGATAGGAGACTTAAATGCCAAAATTGGAATGCCATTGCCAGATGAAAGATTAATAATGAAGAATAACGACTACAGAATAAGATATATACGAGTTGAGAGACTAATAGAGTATGCGTACGAAATCAATCATAAAGAAAACTAAATATAGATGTAGGTGGAGATCACCAGACAGAAAAATTAAAACTTCACTTGATTATATTTTGAAACTTTTATAATATTGAAGTCCTTATTATATCATTTTAATCTCACCACAGATCATAAAAGTGGGGTAAGCTTAAATAATAAACTTACTATAATATACTTACTTAATATATATCCATAAAAACGGACGCCCAGATATCCACTTACTTGACATTTGTACGTGACAATTTATATAAACACGCAAAAGACACAATTTACAGTTCAAGAATATCATAACAAACTAATAAGTATCATTCAAATTAGTCTTAAAAATACCAACAACTGCGACTCTGGAAAGCTATGTACAATAACTAATCGAACACGATAATTAATATCACGACGACTCCATAATAAGAAGCAAAAAACACCAAGGGTGAAAAACAAGTCAAAACGCTTTACAAAGTTATAAGCACATACATAAAGCATGACTATTAATTATAATTTCAGATATCGCACAATAGAGGGACATATTAATACAATTGGCAGTTTAAAACGAGCATCCAAAGAATATTGGACGCCCACAAATTCGATAATAGTGATCCTAAATTAAGAAATGATATGTAAAAGTAGAGACCAAATATTAAACATTGCAACAACATTTTACAAAGATTTATACAGTTGCCCTACAGATACACAGGCAAACAATATAGAGAAATTTACCAATATGAACTATTCAGAAGAATTAGAGCCAATTAAAGATACTCTATCACATTAAGAGAATGAAATGATAAAAGAAAAGAGTCCGGGAACTGATAAAATAATCAACGAGGCGATCAAGATAGGGCACCAATTACTTGTATCTCCGTCGGCAAAACTTTGATCACTGAAAAAAGGATTAGTCAAGTACAAAATTCCAAACGATCGATGGAGTAAGCGGATTTCAGAAAAGGTTTCAGTACTATCGACCATATCCATACCCTTTAGCAAATAATAGAGAAGTATCAAAAATTTCGAAGACCACACTACATACATATGTTCTTATGTGCAGCTTTCGATATTTTATCATATACTTCGATTTGGGAAACTTTAATATCTCAAAACGTTGATATGACCTATATCAAAATATTGAAACATATTTACGAGAAATGCCAAAGTACAACTGGAAAGCAAAGTATCACCTATAGAAATAACACGAGGAGTCAGAAAGGGTGACCCACTCTCGCCCAGTATTTTTACAGGAGTTTTGGAACATTTGATTGGCGGACTTAATTGGAATCAAATAAGATTAACTATTAAGAGAAAGTACCTGTCACATCTAACATTTGCTAATAACATCATTCTTATATCTGAGAGTTGTAAAAAATCTGAATACATAATATCAACTCTTCATGAAGCTAATAAAGAAGTTGGGCTTCTAATAAATCTGAATAAAACAAAAATAATAACAAACAGCATAGAAAACCATATAAAATTAAACAACGTCCAACTAGAGTACATAGAGAGCTACATACATATACCTCAGTAAACAAATATCTTTCAAAGCACAGTATAACGAGCATGAAATCGCAAGAGGAATTAAAATATCCTGAAGAAAGTTTTGGAATTTTGAAGAAGTTTAACACGCCACTTTTATGTGAAATTGATAAGAAAAATATTGAATATATTTCTTTTGCCTTTTTTAACCTATGCTTGCCAAGCATGGAAATTTACACATAAAGCAAAACATAAAATTAAAACAACACAGAGATCCATGGAAAGAAGTATGCTGAAGATCAAAAAAATACAGAAAATAAGATACACAATCATTAGAGAGAAGTCAGAAGTTATTGACGCAATGAACTTAGCTATGAAAATAATTGGAAGTGGGCCGGACATGTATCTCGATTAACTGATGAAAGATGGACGAAACAGGTTACAGAAATATTTACAACAGTCTCCTCTGAAACAGTGTGGTGTAATTAGCTGTAGGCCAGATTTTATCAAACTCACAATTTAACTTAGCCCTATTAAAATTCCAAGATAATGGCGAACTCTTAAAAACTGCCTAAAGAATGAAAAAAGGTTTTTTAGTTAAACAATTTATAATAACAAAGAAAAGTATTTTATGTTTAGTGAGATGGATGGGCTTTGCTTCTTATAGAAAATACCAGCCGTAATTTAGGAGTATTTTTCTTAATGTTAAGTTTAATATGGATTATGATAATTTTTTTGTTTTACAGCATTTATAGTTTGAATGACCAATGAAATAGGACCAATTACCTGTAGACGTGTGCAACCCTACAAGACTTCCCATACATCACTGACCCTAAAGGAGAGCTCATTTACGTCTTTTTTGAAGAACGCTATGTCATAGCTCTTCGGGAATACTCCCGAAGGAAGCTCATTCCACAGCTTGCACATACCTGGTAGAATAAGCGGGTCGATGACGATTCGCATACTGACAATATAGTATGTACCACGCATATGCGAGCTATTTAGCCATCATGACGTAAATCTTACGAAGCCCCTACGAACCCCTAGAGGTTCACGAATAACATTTAGAGAAATCCGTATTGCTGTAGGGGCTCCCAATAGCCCAATTTCTGCAGTAAGACATTATTAGGTTTAAACTTTACTTTTACATTGTTTATGTATTATATATGTTATCAGTTATCATCTTCTCATGACCGTTCAAATGTTGGGCTTAAGTCTTCCTTCAAAATAACAGGAATTAAATCCCTGATCCACTACACTGACTATGCGCTTATTAGTAAAATTCATACGTTTTGAGAACATAACGTAAAATTCTCAGGTATACTGGTATCTCATAAAATATTTAAGATTTCGAAAAATTGCCAGGCTTGAACTCAAATCCCCCAAGTACGAAAATGCATTATCAATGCTTTCTATTCTACTCATAAAATACTATTAAAAAATTACATCCTGGCTTATCAATATTCATTTCAAACCATTCTTACTTCATCGTATACCACCCCCTTGAGGTTTTACTATAAAAAATACAATCTGTGAAATTAATGAAAGTATATTGTCAAATAACAACTGTCTATTCTCGATGAGTTTGGATCTCAGAAAAACGACTTCTCGTTTGTAAACAACAGATAATGAATGTAATGATCTGTATTAAGTGCTCGATTCAAACAACAGAACGATGTGATTAATGATTGCTGTTAATTTCATCCTTGTTTTAGCCTGACTCTTTGGGATTTGGTTCATAGTTCAGAAAAGTGATCGCGTTCCACAACTTATAAGATTGCCAATTTGAATAGATTTCTTAGTTGAATAGACCTGTAATTTGAATAGTTTAGAGTGTTCAAAGGAGGAATTTCTAAGAAATTTCTGATTGAGCTCGCTTGTGGATTAATGAGCTTTCTGTAGCGAAAGTTCTGGGCGAAAAATGTGTATTAGTCATTTTACTGGTAAATTTTCTGTATTTTTTTGTAAGTATTATAGTGTGGCGTGTTATAAATATTTTTAGCTGTTCATATGAAAACAATCTTTTTAGTTACTATTTTTTTTTAGATTAACGATTTTAATTATTCTTAATAGGATTTTAATTTAAATTTTTTTCACTGCAGTTTTTTTTAGGGTTCGCTCATCCAAGGTTATCGTAATTCTAATGGGATTACTCATTGGCATCGCCCTCTGCCACGCCAAATTTTCTCCGAATTCGCGGCAGAAGAAAAGTTTATTTTTTGATACACATATGTGTACACATAACAACAACAATAAACTACAAACAGGATCATTATAATATTCCAAATTTTGTTACGTAAAATTCATAATATTAATTAAATAAAATCCAGCATAATTTGATGACATTCCCTTTGCCTTTTCTGTAACTATTTTTAAAAGAAATTCAGAAATTAAAGAATTCAAATTTTTCCAAGAATACTTACATTATTTCTGGACATATTTAAAAATCGGGGCCTTAATATTTGCGAGTTCGATTTAGAATTCATTTGTTTTATGTTTTTCGTTTCAATCTAATGGTTGTAGAACCACAGATAGCATAGATCCATTTTGCATGCTGTGCACGAACATGCAATGTATTTTAACTGCGTCAGTTTGTCACACTGCGTACCACCTACGTTACGCGCGGTGCACGAAAATTTAAACCACGGCTGACACGGCTACGGGTAGCTTCATCTCCCGTGCTTACACCTCACGATAATACCACGAAAGTAACTATATTGAATCGTATTTGTACAATGTCCATTATTTAAGCGATTGTTCCAAAGAGGTGACGATGAATGACGCCAAATATTCATATTACATGTCGGTTAGGAGTCATTTCGAATCATCCTTCAAGCGTAGCGACGAAAGTGAATTGCTTTGAATAAGACCTAAAGGACAATTAATCCTAATTCTCTAGTTCCATGCTTTTTGGTTAAATTACAAGATAAGTTTTAGTGCTTAAACCACAGTATTATAAAATCACGTAATTACTCAGCTCCTTCCAAGCCTGCTAAGACGATAGCAAAGGCACTTATATAAGTTAATGTTGCCATTTGGCCCAAGGGTTCATCTAAGGTTCCATAAGGTACAGTCCTGCATAAATTATTCAGTCCGGTGCCCATAATATAACTTTATGAACATCTCATTTAAAGATAGCGCTTTGTTAAGCGGACACAACATTTATGACCTTAACTGTACTCCTATCCCCAAAGTAGATAAAGCATAGTTTAGGTTAGGTTATAATAACAAAGGGATGATCATCATGATCATAAGATAAAATCCAACCATGTAATAATAATATCCATCCGTCCAACTAGATCTCAGGCGTCCAACCACGATTGAGAAATTAAGGATATAGTTCACGCTAGCCAAGTATAATAATTTAACTGTACATCTTCCACTGTAACGTTGCACGTACATTTTAATTTAATCAAATTATTATTTCTTATTTTTGCTATTAATAAAAAAATAAACTAAACTTTAACGCACTAATTAAGCTTAACTTACTTATAAAAATAAATCTAAAAATTGAACAAATAATTACGTCCCAAAATAATTTTAAATCACAAAGTATAAAAAAACATAATATAAAATATTAAATCGCGTACACCTCAGATTAACACTTGTGTACGCGACAGTTGTTTACTTAGATTCTCTTTGGCTGGTCAGCGCGGCCGCTTACCGCCACAGTGGTCAGAACTCGTTTGGTTGTGAGCACTCGTCTCCATTTTACCAATTTAAATAGGTACTTTACGCTCTTTAAGAGTTAATCTACATAGTCTACTCGAATATTTATCTCATGTACTCATCTTAGTATGTAATAAAATATATCCAATATTATATTCTACTGGAACCGCGAGTAAGTTTCCGCTTCGCAAGAATTTGTTTTGTAAGGATTTTCCGTATGCAGCTGGGACTGGTGGCCATCAACCTGACCCCTAACGCGTAACCAGAGGAGTACGCTGCTACGTTGTAGGCCAGACCCTGCAACGAATCTTAGACCTAATTTATTTAGTAAAAATTTTTTGCTACAAAGGGTATCGAATTTTTTTTAACCGCCCAAACTTCCGAATCTCGTCACTACGATATTATGGAGCAGTATAATGTTGATGTATTAACATTGAATATTTTACATAATTTTGTCCCGCCAAACATGCATAATCTTCATCTTACTTTCAACGGTGGAGCTTATGAATCTCTCACTTCGGGCAATATCCGAATGGGGCGATGCCAATCTTGTGAGATTCAACGTAACCAAAACACAGACGTGTCTGTTCAGCGCCAAGAGGAGCGCGTTCGTCTCTGTTCCTACTTTTCGGAATGCATACTTCGAATGTACTGACCGACTTTAGCTGTTGGGAGTTTAAGTTTCTTCAAACTCAACTTTGGTCGGTTTATCGAGTCCAAGGCTAAAGCGGTTGCAAGGAAACTCGGGGTCTTTGCAAAAATGTGACGGTACTTCACAATCAACTTTTAACCCTATACAAAGCTCAGGTTCGACCATGTATGAAATACTGTTGTCACTATGAAACATATAATTCTATCAGCTTTAAAAGGAAGAGACTCAATGGTAATCCAGATCTGGTCGAAACTAATCTCCATAGCTTTGAATACAAGCACAGAGCTGCCAGCATCACGGTCTTCTATATGGTACATTTTGGAGTGTGCGCAGGAATTGTTTTCAATAATTTCCACATCGCCGGTCCTCCATCGAACAACTCGACGTACGGTGAGTATCAATCCTTACGCAGTGAACGTGCCACTTGTACGGACGACGCGGGTTGCGTCGTCATTCGTTATGCGCACTGCAAAACACTGGAATAACTAGCCCGCGTCGATGTTGCCGCCTACTTACGATGTGGGAGTCTTCAACAGGAAAGTGAATAGTCTTTTACAATTTCGTGCGTTCAACATCTTAAACTTCGTCTCCACTTACCGTCAGGTGAGACTGTTGTTAAGCATTAACGTATTTTATTTAAAAAAGGGATATATTTCGAAAAAAACGCCATGTTAATGTATAGTAGGTATCTCAAACAATCGAAAATAATCTTTAGAAGTCAGGAAAATAGTAATAATGCATTTAAATATCTACCAGAGTGGCTTATAAATGTTGATTATCAATTATTTTCGACTTTTACAATGGTTTCCAACTTATTTAGTTAATTCTTAAAGACAGTAACAGTAATTGTCATCACAAGATCACAATATCATTACATAAATAAAAATGTCAAACATCATTAATTCATACAACAATATCTAACAAATATTATTAATTTATGACATTGGCCTTTTACCGCCATGATGGATTTATGTTGTGATGAGTTTTATGTGTGTTTGTCTATTTTTGACTGAATGATACATATACGTGGCTGAGATTAACTGTATATCGGAACATCTCTCATTTATACAGTGCATGTAGATAGTCTGCACGTAAAATTACGTTGACATATATTACAGACAAACGTCTGTTTGTAATAGAATTAAATGTACAGCTGAATTATAATAATAAAAACAATATAGATGAAAAAAAATAAAAGAAATAAGACAACGAATTGATACCAACACTTTGCAATCACAACAAGTGAGGCATTTAGGAGTTAACTAATGGAAAATTTTCTGAAAATTGTGTTATCGCGCTGCAACGCAGTCATTTACAAGACTCAAAAAATCCATTAGCACATACGCGTTATTTCTGGAGACGTGTAAGTATCATAGGATAGTTTTAACATAATTTTAATAAAATATATTATTACGTCTTAAATTCTGCGATCGCGACAAAGAAATTTTTATCTTCACCAACCCAAAATTAAAGTTATAAAGTTGGTGAAAGCGAGTCTATTAAAAGTCAAATGAAATGTACTTTGACACGACTTTCGAAGTCTAGACAGATGTTTAGAAATTACATCGTTTCAACCAATTGTCTCAAAGTTGGTACCGTTCGCATAGCTAATTCTACTGTAATGAAACACCTTACTTTTGATTGTTACTATCAACCACGGACTCGGAAATAAAGCAAAAAACCAAAGTAAAACTTTATTGAAGCTACTGAAGGTGACTTTAAAAAGGAAACAAAACATTTTTCATTATCACCTTTGAAAGTACAGTAATGACTTTTGGATTATAAACGAAAGTTAAGCTACTTTTTTTACTCATTAAAAGTCAACGCTTCACTACAATTTAACTTGAAGGTATGTGGCGATGTAATCTTGGACTGCAAAGTGCACTAACTCAGAAAAATCGTATTCACTCTTGACCATGTGTGGAGTATTGTTGTCACATTTATTTAGGCTAATACTAACAAATGTCATTTATCAGCTTTGGACTTGATGGAGAGGCGTGTAAAGAGAAATTGTAACCCAGATCTAGTCGAAACCAATCCTGATCTGAGTACCAGTCTGAGTACAGACGCAGGGTTGCCAGCCTCTCGGTCTTCTAAAGAGTAAATTTTGGAACTTACTTCCTGTACGTGTGCTGTGACTGTTTGCGTCGTTTTAAATACTTACTTACTTTAAATACTTACACTATGTCTACGGTGTTACACGCACATATCTCTTTTTAGTTATTATTTCATATTCTCGTCAGCCGCCATCTGTTCTTCTTAAGACAGCGGCCTACGTTACATCGTGTTTATATATACAAATAATCGACAAACTAGCACACGTGCGACCTGGTGCTGTGATGTGGTAATTGCTTGATCACTCACGAACGACATATTCCACTGTCTACTTCAGCAGCTTTCCGCAGTGATATAAATTACTAGCTCTATTAACCAGGGGTACTTAGTGTGTAGCAGGCAAATTTTCTCAAATATGGGTTTAAGCACCGTATAAAGACATAAAGTCGACATTAGGAAGGCTCATAAAACCCATTAAAACGCTATATTACGAAGCTTGTAAGCATTAGAAGGCCTCTCACTCTTGAATAAATCTCTCTCCATTTTGATATTACATATTAAATATATAAATGTGTGTTTATACATTAAACTCAAAGTAATCCTAGAAATATTTCCCTTAGATAAGGTTTGTCAGTAATTTTTTAAATGATAGAAGCAATATTGTAAAGTACTTTTTACATAAAACAAGTTAATGCTTGACAACTATTCCACCTGATAGTAAGTGGTGATAAAGTGTAAGATCTTCAACACGAAAGCATACAAAAGCACCGATGCGGAACACCGATGCGGTTATTAAAGTCCTTTGCAGTTACAATAGTCCTCGCGAGGGACAAGATTCTGTAAGTACATTTCTTAAAGAATATTTACGTAGCTTGCATTTAAAGTAGTAATAATATAAATAAATATTCAGAAATAACATTACAAATTTATTCTTTTACAATTTATTATAATAACATAAAAAAAAACTATAGAGATCAAAACATGTTTTTAAGACTCCAAAAAAGGTCTTCAGTGTTTTTCCTTATTTGTTTGAGAGGGTCTAGTTATCGTTTAGTTTCACCTAAAATTTGGAGAAATACATACAATTTCCAAGGGTGAGCAATGCTAGATGTAACGAAGAAATTCACCTACTTCAAATAAGTCTTTTTTTTTGGTAAAATATTTACTTGGTTTTTGGAATGTTTGCCCATGTCTGCACGTATCAGTCGAAACCTGCCGAACAGATTTAGATTACGTGACGTGCTTGTTATTCACGTTATGAATAATCATCCAGGGTACTTTTCATCTCGGAAAATGGATCTGTTCCTGCGGAATAGGCAGTAAAAGTTTGTGTGGACGTCCTATTTAGAGGGTATTAAACATAAAGTTTGACTGCTTTTCTACCGCTATCGCAAAACTAGGGGAGTCGATCTCTATAACAATAAAACAGGGTAACCTCGAAACTTATTAAGTGCCTGTTAAAAATTAATAGCTATTGTTTGTTTACGGGTGATATTTGTTAACATAAGGCGCACGTAAGTAGATTTTAGGTTTAAGCGAAACGAGATAGGTTAAGGTAACCTCAACGTTTTATCTGTACTACTAATAAAGTTGTAACGAGGTTGGATTTGTACGTGAAACTTTATTTAGAAATTTTAATATAGGAACGTTTTAAATGTGTGGGATACTCACGATTTTTGTGGTTTTTACCAATATTTCGACCCAATTACATGGATCATGGTCACGGCAAGACTGCGGTGGCGCGGAGAAGCTCTTGACGGTTCACACTCGACAGAAAATAATGACAAATGAGCCTGATAACTTTACGTCTACTTTATTTTGAACGTCTAATTCGTTGTTTTCTAAAGCGAAGCGAGGGCGTTACTAGTAACAAATTTATAATATTCAAATATGGTTATTTTTTAATTTCATAGTTTCGTTTTCGATTATTTATTTTGTAAACTGGAACCAGAAGTCGTTACGGTAGCGACACCAAGTAAAAGGGCAATTTGACGTACGCCAGGTATCCACCT
The DNA here is from genome assembly GCA_003671415.1 of Megathymus violae. Taxonomy (NCBI): domain Eukaryota; kingdom Metazoa; phylum Arthropoda; class Insecta; order Lepidoptera; family Hesperiidae; genus Megathymus; species Megathymus violae. The sequence goes on along the minus strand of PDGT01000065.1, from coordinate 1,672,323 downwards.
TTAGGTAGTGAACTTACCACCAGCACGGACCACGCGGTTTGCGTCTTCATTCATTATGCGCATTGCAAAGGACTGGAATAACTTGCCCGCGTCGGTGTTCCCGGCTACTTACGATGTGGGGGTCTTTAAGAGGAGAGTGAATAGACTACTATTTATAAGTTAGCGCGTTCAATATCTTAGACTTCATCACCACTTACCACCAGGTGGGATTGTTTTCAAACATTAACTTATATAAAAAAAAAGTGGAAATCGAATTAATTATTCAACATGCATACGTATCAAGACTTTCTGTAGAATAAAAGGTACTGTGCTATTTTCATATTGTGCTTGTTTGATTTAATACACTAGTGTGTATGAAATGCAACTGAAATATTGATTTATGTGCAATTTATAAGCTTTAGTACATTTAAACGGCTGCATGTTTGGTTATTGCACTTACGCTATAACTATTACGTCGGACTTGAAAAATTAAAAACATTTAATCATTCACGTAGTTAGTGTTTTGTAAATATACTTAAGTACGTTTTTTTGCTTCTACCATTATTTCAAAAAGTGCTTCAACATCGAGAAGAAGACACGGCGAAAGAAACTCCTTAGCATGTCTTTTAAAGGCCAACAAGCACCGTTTGCTCCAATATATAAGCGATATGTGTTTAGCCGACAAACGAGCAGACGAGCCACCTGATGGTACGTGGTCTCCGTCGTCCGTGGACTTCAGCGAGGCCAAAGGTATCACCGATGCGTTGTCGGTCAGGAAATGAGCAGAGGCTAAGAAAGAAAGCTGTAAGTATATCGATATATAGACCGCAAGCTGCGGGCTGTTGGCACATCAAACAGAGTTCCCAACCGAAGCCAGTTTTGAGGTGACGGCGTTAGTCTAATAATCTTTTATGATCTCCAACATTTGTGTTTATTTGATGTTACTTTTAAAATAATCCTAGATAGATTAAATACACATTTATTACTTTAATGTCAATAAATTTTATACTCAAGAAGTTTGTGTTCGTAATTGTAAGTACGTATATTATTATATTCAAAAGTTACCTGTCGTAACTTTAGGACATAGGATTTTGACATAGGTTTATATAAATTTTCAGTTCATTCTGTTTCTTTAAAAAAAATATCTTTGTAGTTTTATAGTTAAGGAGAGGAGATGAATGGTCAATGTTCGTTCATTTTCGTTAATATTATGTAAAGCACGAATTTCATACATAATAAATATATAATACATAGAAGGAAAAATAATCCGCCATTAGGTCACTTAAGTTTTTATATATGAGACTTAGTGTGAACTGTTTGATTGATAGACAGATATATACACGTGTTTTATAAATGTTCCGTTTTTTATGATTAATAATGATAATTAAAGGTTTCAGTATGATATAATATATATACTCGTCCTTCTAGAGGAGACTTCTAAAAATAATATCAACACGAAGCTAGTAACAAGACAACATCATTTCGAAATATAACCGCAATAATGGCCTATCATTAATATGAGCTGATATCAGAGCCACCTAAATTAATTGACGTTTAATAACTCTATCAATTACGCCCATCTGATTAAATTACTTGTCTTTGTGTTATTTACCGATAACATTATTCTCGTATGTACCTTGTTTGTTGTCGACTTTGAATAGATTTCTTGATTCAAATGTATCATATACATTTCATTCGATTTTCATATTACATCGTATTATATTGTTGCTTTTTGAAGAATTACTTGTTTCCCTGTTACATTATGAAATTGATTAAAAAGGGTTCGTAAGAATCCAAAAATACTATTTGAGTAATTTGTTCAAGCGTGTTCGATCGCTAGGTCCTTTTGAAGTTCGCCTTGAAGCATAAATAATGCGGACAAGTTGAATATTATTCTATCTATTTTTAATAGGAAAACAATATGCTAATCATATCAAATTAATAAGATAATATGGATTTAGTTTTTCAATATAATCCAGCATGTTCAATTTCTGTCAATTTTGAATCGATTCAAAAATCATCAGATCGTATATTTTCAAATCGATTCCCTTAAAATCGAATCATATTGATCGTTCATACTTTGAGGTGTAGAGTGTTTATTCCTCGAATAATAATCTCTAGAAATGGTCCACTCCAGTATCATTGGTCTAGTTCTACCGGTGAAACGAAAAAATATCCGCCGAGTGTCCGTTAGATGCATTTTATTAACGATGTCATTTACCGCTCAGGTAATAATCTACCATCCTCCTTTTAAATGAAATGTTTTTCATAAATCGTCATCCCGTTGTTAGATAATTGATACTGCTTTTTTGGTCGGAAACATAGTCGTGCTACCCCTGAGATTACAGATTTCCCCGGGTGAACAATAAACCTCGCCCGGTGGTACATCTGTTTCAAGAACCCGTTAATACATTGAAGAACCGTTGCTTCACGCGTACAATGCATATCATTACAGGACTAGGTGTTATTAACTCATATAACATTTTATGAGCCTGTATTGTAAAATGAACCACTAAATTTTTTATGCTAATATAAGCACCGTGTCACAGGCTGCTCGCTCAAATTTTGTATAACATTGTGTAAACGCAATCTCGGCGTGGTTTAAGCCTGACGCCATCCTGACACTTATTATTCTGATGTCACAATATAGTGCGACGTAAATTTTAACTTAGTATGTTTATAAAAATTAAAATACGGCAAAGATAACACAAAAAGCAGTATTCTTGTCTATAACACTGCTTGGACATGAGTTTAATATTAAATCAGTTTAAGTGCGTTCTGTGACTGTGAGTAGGAAAAAAACTCCTCGGGAGTTTCTTGCCGCTTCTTCTTCCGAGACCACTCACAGTAGGGATTTGTTGAAGCGATGGCGTAGTTTGATGTTAGAAAGGTGTTTGTAAAACCAACTTCGAATAAAATATTATTTCATTTCATTTATATTAATTCAAGTAAAGTTTATATGTAAAGTTACCTAACTAGTTCAACTAATAATTTTATTGTACCCCGAAATTTTTCCAATAAGTTCTAGTAAGAAGATAACTCATTATTAAGCACTTACGTATTATTTATCTTTAGGGTTTCTCACATGAAACGCATAACCGAGACTCTTATCTTTACTAGTATTATAGAGTGCGAATTTGGTATTTGTTTGTAGTCGAAGGTAATCTCCGGAATCACGGTACGTATTTGAAAAATTCTTTAACCGTTTGAAAGGTACATTATTATGGATGAGCATAGGCAAAGACAGATGGATGGACAAAAAAATTTAATATGGTTGAACTGATGTCAATGGATCATTGGCTTGAGAGCCAGTACTTGTTTTCTAACCTTCTTCTCATTTCCTGGCCGACAACGCATCAGTGATACCTTTGGTCTTGCTGATGTCCATGGGCGACGGTGACCACTTACCATCAGGTGGCTCGTCTGCTCGTTTGTCGGCTATTAACATAAAAAAAAAGAAAAAAAAATCATAAAACAAATATTTATCATGAAATTTGACAAACAATTCAAATGTACAGACTACAGATTTTTAAAGTAGTATAGATTAATCAAGGATAATTAATTAAAGATTAATCAGATTAATCAAGGATATATCAGATTAATCAAGATTAATCAAGGATAGTGGAGATTGCAGCTATGTCAATCAACAGACGGACTAAATACCAATATATTTCTGCGAATGGTCCTGATTGGCTAATATAGACCTCAGACGATCGGAGGGACGCACTGATTTGATCAAGCGCCGACGTTTACGCGGGAAAAGTTTTCCTATGTACGGGCTAATGAGAACAATTTGTTTACTTTACACAGGTATTTGTTGCGCTTGTAAATTGAATTTGTACATCGCAGACGGAATCATAAAAATGTCGGTTTCTCTTCTTAATATAAACGTAATGAACCACAGAATACTGTCGGTGCTGAGATTCCTTGGCGTGAAAACACGAAGTGTTCGCTAATGACCAACAATTTCTTTTCAGCTTTTCAAAAGACGCGATGGGTTGATAATGAGCTATTAACTGAGACTAAGGAAAATACGGAACGTTTAACGGTAACAATTGTAACAGTCATTGTTTATTGTAGTATAATATAATTCAAAATGCTTTGAGATACAGAAATAAAGATTCATTTATTTACCTCAAGGTCCTGCTGAGCTTATAAAAATCAAATAACCTACTGGTAAATCAAACTTTTATGAGATAGAGCTATATAATAATCCGAATACCTTTAATTAAATGGTATGTATCTATGTTCTCCAAAAACACAGTTTTACTTAAAAAGAACGAAAACGGAAGCTCAAGAAAGCTCGGTCGAAAGTAAGTTCTAAATATGCTTAGATTCAAATTAATTTGTCGAGTTTTTTTTGTGTAATATCATAACAAAAAGTAATTTAGAAACATAAAAAAAATCAATTATTAAGTAAACTGTATGAAGCACTGAGAATAAACGGTAGTACATTATAAACATATACAATACCAATCATAAACGTATACAATACCATTTTGTAGTAATTTATTAATAAAGTTAAAATGAAATTAATTTGCAAAGGAAGTTAATTAACAATAATTTACAAAAAAAATTGATAAAAATTATTCCAGATCAAATAGTTGCACAATCTCAGAGTTTCGTAGGTGAAGTGCTACGCCATAATCACGAAAAAATTCAATACACAGATTTTAATCCGCTGAGGCGTTTCGGAGATGATTCGGTACAAAAAAATGAGTCAGTCAAAATAATTTAACAGAATTTTATTTGTATAAACACATTGAATTACTGGCGTAGATACTTTCTGTAGAATGGTATGTAGGTATGTTACTTTTACAAATATAATATTGATTTTGTGGCATAGGCAGACACGAACAAGCTGAGTCGTAACCAAACCAACTGACACAATTTAATCTAAAACTTTTGCCAACTTATAAAGAACTCGTTTCACGCTATTCAGTTAGACGCGTGTTCTAAGAATTGAAAACTCCTAGCCATATTGTAGTTCCATCCACGTACTGTACCGCGTCGCTTAGTTGATTGCTCCTTGAGGTATTTGAAGGTAGCTAGAAATTTTCAGTAGCGAATACAAACTGTGCTTTCCACCAAGGTTTTAATAATGATTTCTTAGAAACTAAAAACAAATACGACAGATGTAAACTCGGTAACTTAAGACCTAAGACACGTGCTAACGGTTCAGTCTTTTTGCCTTTTTTCCGTCTTAGTGTAAAAACTTCTCTAACATATGGATTGTTGTTGTTGAATGAAGTAGTAAAAATATTTATTAAAAATAATAAAACACCCTTCTGAAAAATAAAATTTTTATATGCGTTTGCTGTTTAGTTGCTACTGTATTTAAAAACGTAAGGATCTTTACCCGTCCTTAATTGTTTTCAATAAAGTTTTTAATAGTGACTGCTTTCTCGTCATCAATGATAAATAAACGTATACACTCATACTCGATAACTCGTACACACTCTTACATCCGCCCTAGGATTTTATGTTCCGGGCGGTATTGACTTACACACGTGACATCTCGAATACCTAAAACCCAAACACAAACATTTATCTATCACATAAATGTCTGCCTTAGCCGAAAATCAAACCGGGGACGCCTCGCTCGGCAGGCAGGATTATTACCAATTGGGATACCGGGTCATCGGTGTATTTGGTGTTCTTGCAATATCCATTGAAAAATTTTTGAGAAGGCGGACGACTCGAAGGTACTTTTAAGTAATGCTTTCAAACGGCGCTCATCACAGATGTCATTACTATATATACATATATATATCGCTTCCCTTAAATAATAATAAATATATATACTGTTTTAAATTATTTTATAACCTATTTATTTATGGACGGATTGCAATTTAACAAACTTTAAGTATTCAGTGACGCTTACTGCAACACATTAGTGAAAACAATAACGAAATCAGTTAAGCCGTTTCTGAGATTAGCGGGAACAAACGCACAGACAAACAGACTAAATTTTAACTACTATTGTTTTATGTTCTATCGCATTAATAAAGGCCCCCAATAATAGTTTTTCTCATATATCATTCATGTCCAGAAAGTGATCAGTTAGAATTTTATTATATGTATAGATAGATAGATTGGATATCATCACCATCATCAGCCAGAAGACGTCCACTGCTGGACATAGGCCTCCCTAATAGGACGCTATTTATAACGGCTACTCGCCTCCCCCGTCCAGCGGTTTCCTGCAATTCTGACGAGGTAGTCGGTCCATCTAGTGGGAGGCCATCCCACGCTACGCTACGCTAGATTAGATATAAGTGAAATATTTTAGTTGCTTCTTTTATAAGGATTTAATGTCGAAACAAAACCAAATTATAAAAATACACTTCCAACCGACTTCAAGATCAACCCCTAAAACCACAACAGATGATGAAGCTACACGAAAGTATGACGGTACGATATGATTTTAAACTAATGTCATCGCGGAATTTATTTTGTTATTATTTACATTATGTAACTATGTAACGGGTACTCACGATATGTTTTATTCGGTGGCAATATTTTGACCCTTTTTTTTCGTCGGGGATACCTTCAAAAGATACCCGGTGCCTTGGGAGAGACGCCGGGTTATGTGAGCTAAATAGTTCGATTTCACAAACGCGTTCAACGAAGTGCTACTCGCCCGATCGTAATCAACATAATCACATGGTTTTGTAATTGGGACTTTGATGTTTATTTCAATATTAGGAAATGGTACTGATTTTGATTAGTTACACCACAAAGCGGAATTGGTATTGCAACGCAGGTGACCTGGTCGATAATGAATTAATGTTACCAATCACGATCTTGGTTTAGCTGTATTCCCTTTTAACGTGAACTAGCCATAAATTTGACTGATTTTGATGCCAATAGATATCTAATAGTACTATACATATTTAGAATTTGGATGTTGTCCAGCAAGATGTGCTACGCGCAAATGAATTTGACTGTTGGCTGGAGTATTTCACTTCCCAAAAATGTGTATGAGTTGACTCATCAATTCAAGCTTATTCAAATAAATTGGTTTATATTGTGGCTAACGTACCTGTTTAAATTGAGGCTAATAATAAAAAAAATCATTTCAAACATTTAAAATTTCAATTCGGTTTTGTACATAATTGTTGAAATTTATTTCAAAACAGCTTTAACGGAAAGTCATTTAAAACATCAGGATAATATTCCATTTAATATTCTACATCTTCATGATATATCCTTCATTCTCTCTTTTAATATAATCGACGATGAACTAAACTATTATGCCGTTGTATATAAATATCTTTTCACTTTAGCGACAGTAATATAAGTAGAACAAAAAATGTATCTCTAAAGAAATATGAGTCGGGACCCATTCTCAAGCATATCTAGGAATTTTTCATATTGGCACATTGCGATTTATTGGAATATACTGGTGAGTAGTTGTATATATATTTGCTGCGTCTTAACATAATATCTCAGGATTGAAAAATATTCACACAAACGTTAAGGAGGTTTTACAAATTCAAATTCAAAATCCTTTAATCATTTGGATATTTTGTGAAAAGGTGCTTTAAAATTGAGGATAAGAAAAGACGAAAGAAACTCCTCAGCACAACTTTTAAAACATTAAATGGCAATTTGTTATGTATATACATTACTCATGTCTAATTAATGTCAGTTTTTAGGTCTATGAACGACCAATAAACAGTGCGTCTCGAGCAGCCGTGTGTTTTATTTGCGTACGTAGCACAATTACAAAGCAAGTTTTAGCCTGCACGGAATCGGTTGGGGCACTATTAATTCCAGGCGTCCTGGTCATTTATTTATTAATCTATACCATAATATCCTTTACCTAGAAACCGTGATTTGTTTTGTTATTTACGTTACCTAAAATTCCAATTAGTGAATCATGTATCAATTTGGGAACCTTATTGTAAAAACTTATTACGTAAACGAAGCAATAGAAACCAATTGCTTCATTACATTTGCGACGTATAATTAATAACATAATGGTCAAAACTAATCTACCTAAATTAGTTTATATGCAATAACTAACCACATGTAGAAATATATGCATACTCATAGGCATAATTAAAAATTACTTTGTTCAGGCTAAAAAATATTTTTTAAGCAATCATAATTCCAAGCAATCTCCATCCGTGATCAATATATAAGCTAATAAATAAAACATTAAAATACGACAATTAATAATAATAATTTACGTAAGGAGCTTATGAATAAAACAACACATTTTACTGGTACATAAATGTGTTTTTTATACCAACATTCATTAAAGGAGAAGACGCGTCACCTGATGATAAGTAATCACCGCTACCCAAGCTCGTCCTTAAAATCAAAGGAATCACCATTGCTAAGTCATCATAGATGGAAATAGAGGACCCTCTAATTACTGACTCTTGAACACTTCAACCGAAACTCATAAAAATGGTTCACAGTTAATTATTATTATGATTGTGATCGCGGCGTTCAAAGGAATATTTATTTGTTGTGTGTTTTCATTTTTTCTGACATGCAGGGTACATTAACGCTAAGAACGGTTGTTAGGGACCCTCGGCCTCCATTAAGGCCTTTACTCTCTGGCAAACGAGTATTGAGAAAGAGCGAGCAACTTGAGTAGGTTTAAGCAAAGCGTTGCAACACACTACGTTCTTTGAGTCGAGATCGCAAAAGAATTATTTAAGTAAAAGGTACGTTTATACTCGTAGTGACATTTCCTTTCAGTGTTATGTGGCACCAAATTCCAGTAAGACACTATTAAGTTATTTCATGTACATATTTGTACAAATTTATGCCGTATTGGGGCTGCCTAGAATACTCCCCTCAATCCCATGCTGGCAAAACAGGGAGTCGTAAGAGACGACAGAAGCCAGCTTGCTTGGTAATAGGGTTTCGCGTAAGGGTAATATAATCAAATACTGATAATATAATTAGTATTATTATTAACTCATCAATATTATTACCGGTATTACTATCTTTCCATGAAGCTTGCCTGGCTAGCTACCACCCTCCTGCTTGAGCCAGCCGCCAAACGATTCGTCGTGTCCCGTCTAGAGCCTTGAGAGCCAATACTTTCTTTCTCATTATCTCACCGACAACGCATCAGAGATCGTTGGTCATCAGTGTCTTTTGGTCTTGCTGACGGTGACCACATTAAAATTCCTCAGAAAACAATAGGAAAATCGATAAAGCAGGTGATAAAAAGTCGCGAATGTAAAATTCGACCTTATACATAAAGCATAAGAACGAGATTTGCCTAATGTGGTCGAGGTCATTCTTTTCTATACATTGATTTCATGACACCATTTATTATATCAGTAATAATATTAATGACTTAAAAATAATACTGATAATATAATCCTTACGCGAAGCCCTACCACCAAGCAGGCTGGCTTCTGTCGCGTCTTATGACACCGTGTTCTACCAGCATGGGATTTGGGGGAGTATTCTAGGCCGCCCCAATACGGCAAAAAATTGTTACCGATTGAACTTTATTTGTAGAACAATGTTTATCGCTGCCGGCTTCTGAGGACGCACGTGTAATGAGCTACAAAGTTATAATTGTACCTTGCCTTGCTCGTGACAAAAGTGTACGGTATCTACAATTTAAGAAATCATTGAATCTCGGGTTTTAGATTTACGTTTTTGTTTACTTAAATAGTTTGTTAATATTCCACGTGCAGAAAAACTTTTAAAAGTTGTCATAAGAACAAAGATAAAATTTCATCAATTAACACTACGCTGTCTATCAAATAGTAAAAGATTGCTTCCTTTTTCTAATGCGTCGATGTTAATGTAATTATTACTAATGTCGATGGATGCAGTGATCACTTATCATTAGATGGCTCAGCAAACAAGAATTAAAACCGTTATTTGCTGGAAAATGGTAATAGGCTCTTCTTAGTTTTGTTGGTATATATTTCATAAAATATACTTATTCTTATATTATTATATCGTGGTCAAGGGTAAAGGACGGTGATGCCCACAGATTTCTGGCAGATAGAGGATGACAAATGATATTTTATAGTAATAAATCTTTGTCTACCTACCCTCTGTGTAGGTCGTTTATTGCATTTAAGACACTAAATGTAAAACTTCATTATTTCTTCTACATTTACGTACACTAATTTCACAAATTTACAATATTGGTACATAATGTGGTGCGTATTCGTTTCACAGTAAAATGTACGCATTCCACTTTGAGTCAAGTTTAAAATCATATTCTTCTAAGCTTGCTTTAAAAGCTCTTATAGCAAATTAGATTGTCAACTTGAATGAGCCCATTAAAGTTTACAACGACGATACTGTACAGGCAAGAACATTACATTACATTGAAGATTCGTAGATAGTGAAGTTTCTTTGAATGGTGGGCTTTCAATCATTGTTATAAAGTTATTCCCAAAACGTTATTTTATCGAAACATCGAACACCGCTTCATATTTGTCCAGTAACGAATCGATGACATACTCGTGTTACTGATAATGTTGTAGGACCAAACATTATCAGACGGTCTAATCGTATGTCAGCCATCACGTAAAAGCTATGTGGGTTGACAGCTCACTTTGAATTTACGTAGCGACAAACGCTGATGAGAATCGAATGGTAATTGTAATAATAATTTCAATTTCCAATTTCAACCTGAACATGAACATTCGGTGATAGCACATATTACTGAAACATGCGAGAGTTCGTGCAATGGCCGATTCGATTTGACCTACAACCGTCAACGGCGCAATCACGAACACGACCTCGTGTTCATATGAGGGCTTAATCACCGAATTGCAATCTTTGCTTTTGTTTACGAGTAATGAATATTGTCTAATTATTAGAAATATTTTTTTAAAAAAGAAAGAAAAGTTTGAACCTTAGCGGCATTACTCGCGTACCCGTCGTCACACTCGATTTTCTTCGTATCGAAGCGACGGAAAATGGTGAAATTTGATATACATATAGAGTTATGTATTTAATAGCGGATGTATACGGTTAATATTATAAAGTACTATTACATCAACACAACAATTAGTCTCACAAACATGATTAACAAAAAAAAATCGATGTAGCGTCATTGGGCTAAAAGTTTATTTTACACCATTCGACGAGTCGACGCGAGTCCGATTCGAACATGACCTGTTTTTATTATTTCATGTTAAGTGTTGTAAACTTTGTATGGTGACCTGTAAATTAACAAAGAAATTGGGTTCACTGACGTTAGTTGATAGTTTCGTCGTAAACAAATTATCCAAACGACCCATGTTCTAATTTTAACGTACACAGTAATCTGTGTTTCATTCAAAATTCCTTTATCGTACTTCTAATCACTTTAAGCTCCACGCCTGAATCCCTTGTTTCACGGGGAGTAAACCCTACCCTTTCAATCTGTCTTTCCAAATATATAGCTATACACTACCATATCATTACGTACGTTTAAATGTTTCTGTTTACTTTAGACTATACTTGCCTAAAGGATTCTTAGGTGGTATTTATTAACTATGACATTTATTTATTACTAGCCACCCGTCTCGTTTCGCTTCGAGAAACATAAAAGTATTCTTTTGAAATTGTACCCGCACTAAAACATTGCTCTTCTTTTTGGCAGGCGTTTATCCTACAGGTGTCGCTTGTCAGAGTTATTGCAATAAGAAACATATTTATCTAGTAAAAATAATCACCTAAAACATTTCATATGATTAAGTAACACCATAATGGAAATTTTACACCAAATTTTATTCGCGGGATCAGATCCATTTCTCGGGATATTAACTATCGACATGGATTCATAATAAATAGGTTACATACATGCTTTGGCATAAACTGATCAGTTGTTTTCGTGTTAAATCATACCAGACAGACATACATGCGACTATATCGAAAAATGAAAAGATTATGTCCTATATACTCGTAGTTAACAAAGACTTTCTAAATTAAAATCCTCAAAAAATATTTTATGATCTGCTAATTACTGATTTATTACAAAGCCACGATTTGCTGTGAAAAGGTTTAAATTTATTTTCATATATTTATTTAAAACGTTGACGGCCCTGTGGCGCCGTTGGTAGCAATCCTGCCTGCGGAGCGAAGATCACGGGTTTAATTTTTGGCCGAGACAGATACTCGTATATAAATGATTTTCTGGGGTCATGGTTGTTTGTGTTGTCATTATTGTGTATGTTATTGCCACCCGAAACAGGGATTCCTAAGGAGTGCGAGCATGTGAACTTTTTTTATGTAAAAATGTTTTGATCAAATATTTTGGACACACTATATCATGCATTCAATGTAAATGTTTTTATTTTTCTGTATGAGCATCTTTAAGGCAATACAATAGTCTTTACTCCATGTAATTTTATCAGAGTATTATTATGCATTATAGCATTCGAGTCGTTAAATAAATTTGTCTATGGTGCAAGTTTTAAAATGACACTTTGGTGTACTTAATATAAGCATAATTTCATTCACGGTTTCGTAAACACCGATAAAGCGGGTAGTTTTCAACTGGTCAAACGGGAAGTTTTATGACAAAAAACGACAGTCTGGTGACGGAAATGGTACCGTTCGGACGCGAGGTAATATCCGGTATTATTTCGGTGTCTGTTCACGTGGGTATCATAAGGAACACCAGAACACACCGCGGATATTAAAAAGGTTAATATTTATTTAAGTGTAAGTTAATAATTATTTATCTGTCCATAGAAACAGAATATGTAGTGTCAACATTTTATTAATAATAAGAATTTTATTAATAAGAAAGTTTTTGAACCAGCGAAAGCCATTCAAAATACAAAATAGCCTATTTTGGACATTATGTATATATAGGCACAATAAATATTTATATCTTATGAAAATTAGTAATTGAAAGCAAAATTAACGAAAATAGACTATAAGAATCTCATGGGCTCGAAACATAAGAGACTAGGTCAAGGTGGAAGGCACAGAAAAGTTACTTCATTTGACTGCTGACAAAGAGACTTGATAAATATTGTCCTTGAAGAAGAAAAATGATTAATTATAATTGGAAAGGTAAGAGGTGAGATAAAGTAAGAGGTAAGTTAAAATAAGTAGATGAGAGAAATAGACTGTTTAGTTTTAGAGGGTATTCTGTGAGTTCCACATACCCGCAATAACGAGTAAATCTCTATCTCAGTAGTACACATGAAACACAAAGATGAGTTGTCAACCAATGTTATAAAATGTCATATTTTGTTTTAAGAAACACTAACCGTGGTAGAGACAAATTGTTCTTCAGCAAAGGATATTGGTGAGATTCAACTCTGTGAAACTAAGTGAAGTGAAATTTAATACGTGCTCTAACGAAAAAGTGGGCGCTGCAAATGGTACGGTATGAAGGATTGTACTTGAATTCCAATTACGTAATTAACTATTATTCACTTAAAGATAATTGTATTGTATTACATGTTTCTTTAATATTTAGACCTAATTATCATCATGGGTTCGGTGACACCATGTTGGAGGGAATAATAATACTATAATTCAAATTACCTTGTCCATTTTATTTCTACTTCGTTTTTAGTTACCTTATCACGACACTCGAAACTACCACATGTTTACACTTGACATTGTTTTCGACTGATACATACAATAAATATAAATATGTATATAAATGTTTTTCTCCCATACAAAACTAAAATTAATTAATTAAATTTAATTAATGAATTAGTATTTGAGAATACACTTACAAGAAGTGTCATCCACTACGAGTTTAAATTAATGTATTTGAACCTGAGTGGATGAATAAAAATTAATTAAAAAAGAAGTATAAATATATATAGGAAGAGTGTAAACTAACAGTAGGTATTGAAAAAATATATATACAGTACAAAAAAAAAACTCTTTAGGTACTCCGTACAATATGTATAACTTAAAAATCAATTATCATACTTGAAAAGGAAAAATATTGAACATTATCAAGTCTTTAGGTAGTCTAATAGTATTATTATGCTCATAACCTAACGATATGTGAATCGTTATGTATCGATCGTTTCAAACAACTTTTGACGCGATTTGGCACTGGATTGCTAGTGGTGGGATTCCTTGAACGTCTTCATGTTTCGAACGACACCCAATGCGATCGGTCTTGATGTTAATCTAGGTATTAAGCCATTTCGGAGAATTTGGATTGGTCACTGATTTTTTCACTAAATCACACTGGAACAATCTTACGAAGTACGCTCAAAACCTATCCGTGCTCTGAAGTAGGTCGGTTGTGGATTGAAGAAATGCTTTGTGCCAATAGCGTGTACTAAGTGGGCACCGATGCTTTCTCGGCCGAGAAGAAAATGGTCCTACACGTATTTATGTACTCATATTTTTGCTATATTTGCTCGGTCACTGTTTACACGAAGAATGTTTGCGTAATAGGGATTAGTGACGAGGGAATGCTCGTAATGAAGTTATTGAAGACAAATTTTTATCTCAACACGTAATATTACTTTTTTTTAACCGCTTTCATTGTTTATTAAGTGCGTAGTTTTTGATATTGTTCTATTGAGACGGATAGAGTTTATTTAGTGACAATAAAATGTTATAGATAATATGATACATTCTTTACATTTGCGAAGTTGAATAATTTGGAGCACCGTATATAGTGAACTTACTTTCAAATATTAACACTCACATTGTAGTTATAAAGAGTACTTGTTTTCTGGGGGTTTGTTCTCGCAGAAGTACTTAAACGCGTTTTTCAAAAAATATTCTCAATATTGTCAAATTTACCTATTTTTCATTACTGAATTTTCTTTTGCATTATATATGTTATAATTTACTGAGAAAGAGTCTTAGTAGACTAAATTACAAGAATTAAGAATTAGAACTCTTGTTATTTCTTGTTCTTGTTGTCTAACATTGTCTTGATACGCAGTGGTTTAAAAAAAATTTTTTTTGAAAAAAGTCGTGGAATACCTTACATATTTTTATGACACGTTACATTTTTTTATGAGAGCGCTGTTGCGAGAAAATCACCTTTAGGTAAGGTAAATTAGTAGCAAATTCAATTGAATGTGAAATTTACCACACATTGTAAAAATAAAAATAAAATTTACTTAATCGCATTTTATATTTCTCAAACCGGCGGATTTTGAAACAAATTGTCATTCCTTATTAAACCCGATTGGGAATTATTTCCCAAAAATGTTAAAACATAAATTTTTTTATTATTATTTTTAATCAAAAAGCTTAATACATTTCTCATATTGCTTGCTTTAGTATTGGCGGGTTTTATAACAATCTTTCAACCCCCATTTTACCACCTTAGAGGTAGAACATCAAAAATCCTTACGTCATTACAGGAACCCACTGTCCAAATTTCATGTTTCTCGTAGGTTCCGCAGTTTAGGCTTTGCGATGATGAATCACTCAGTTTGCTATATATGAGAATATGTATTAGTAATCGACAGAGTAGAATTTTGTGGATTGTGTATCTCTATTTTATAAGAGATATTTACGAAGCGGCATTGAAAGTTAAATAGGTCGCAAATTGAAATTCGCGTACATCGCATACGAGTAGATATGTAGCATAAACAGCAACCTACTAAATATTTTGTGCTCACATAAGCAAGATTTTCTCCACAAAAGACAGAATATATTGACATTAACATCAGTCTTGTCCTACGACAATGATTAAGCTTTAGCGAAATGGTGTTGTATAGAATTCGCTCAATGTTATTAAGGTCATATAAATAATGTCACAACACAAGGAACATTTGCTTTGATGTTGAACTGAGCTTAAGCTGTCATGTTCGTAGAAAATCTGTTTCTATATTTATGTTGCTGTATTACTTTTTGCAACTCTTTCTTTTAATGTGTTTATTAGCTTTCCCTCAAGATAAAATTTTGGTTTTATTTTTAAATAAGTAATCAATAAGAGCAAAACGATTTCTGATGGCCAATGGATAACATCGCGTAAGTAACACCAACAATTGTCAGTCGAAACTTAAGCGGAGTAGAAACTTGTTTACTGATCCTCCAACACTGTGACCGGAACGTCAGAACTTTTTCGTGGTTTAGTAAAGAAGGTAGCCCGGTAAGTAAGGGTAGGGCAACCTGTACCCATACCATTCGTATTCAGATGTGACGTACAGAGCGACTTCTAACAAGAAGTAACTGAAACCATTACCTTGTTAATTGCATCTGGGTACAACACGAGCAGGGAAAATTGGCTTGGCCTATCTATGTTAATAGCCGATAAACGAGCAAACGAGCCACCTGATGGTAAGTTATCACCGTCGTCCATGGACATCAGCAACACCAAAGGTATCACTGATGCGTTGTCGGCCAAGAAATGAGAATAAAGTAAAAAAGAAAGTACTAGTTCTCCAGTCCCCAGCCGGAACACGACTAGTCGTTTGGTGGCTGACTCAAGCAGTTAACTTATAACCCCTCTAATTGATCATCTTCTACGATTAATAAAGCAACACTATTGATAAGCAGTTTAGACTAAAACTCACGATAGGGAGTCCCAAAAGGATATTAAGATCAGGATTGCGGAAGATTTTGAACCTATAGTTCCAACCTGCGGTGACGTAAAAAAGTTTAGTTGGCCTTTGAATATTTATCCAAAGTTGGGCACAATCTTTCGGACAGCTGCTCACGCAAATTTTACCCGACGACTTATGTCGAGTATGATGAACCGAATTATATCACCGCTGGTGCGGTTGGTATTTGGCTGGGTGACTGCTAGTGGCAAAATTACTGGAACACTTCCGTACTTCGGAGAGACTAAGTCGTCAGTAACATTTGAGTTGATCAGCATTCTCTCCTATAACCAGTAATAGAACAGAGTGATAGAACCTGTAGACCTACTCAATGCTGGATTGAATATTGTATTACATATTGTCAAAGGTTTCTTAATCAGAAAGGAAAAATATACTAAGAATTTAAGCTAATACCTGAAATGCCTAATTTTTCGAAAATATTGTTTCCATTCTCTATTCCAGAATAATTCGTTGCAGTGGAGCGACTTTGTGTATCTCCAAAGAGTAGCTTATCAACTTTTGAATATAATAAAAAAGCAATAATTGGTTTCGCCATATAATATATCTTTAAATTTCGCGTGCGTGCCATGAAGATTCTGTTGGCATTATTCTTCATCCCTTCGTTCCTCTCCATGATCCCGAGCTATGTATGTGAATCCGACCAGTTGGTCGTCCATGATCAGCGCTGATGGACTACGAGGCAGCACCGCGAATCCGTTGACGCTAGTCATTACCACACCGTATACTACCGCGCACGAGTACGGCCATATTACAAGGAGCACGTGGAGTGGAGTGTTACTCATTAATTATAATTTAGTGTAGCTTAGGATAGTAGAAACCATTAGTGAAAGTGATAGAAGCACAGCTGAAGCTTCAACATCAGCGTCGGCCATCAACAAGACAGTCCGCTTATGGAATTCCTCACGCAGAACCAGGTACGCGTACATACTCTTCCCTTTCCACTTAACTCGCGAACTTGTCCTTAAACAATCGCGCAACTAGCCATTTTATACAATCGACACCGCAGGACCTCATACCCTTAAGGTCTTTGGTTCCCGCAACCAGGTTCTTAGGAGCTCGATCCTTGCTAATTTTAATTTCTTAATAACTTCTATAGTGGTCATGGTCTCAGAGTAAAATAGCTATGATATACTAAAAAAGGTCTGGACTAAATTATAAGTGATCGCGTTTTGCTATTCGACTACGGAATTTTAAAAAAGGCACCAAACCTATTATTATTTCCGCTATGCAAGGTTCTTATACTTCCATAAAAGGGCGTTACTAGTCGACACGTACAAATTGGACCATCGATCTTAGTCTTCAGCAGTAAGAGAATGTAATATTCGTATTATATTATAATATTACTGATATTAAATCTCTAACATCCTTCATATAAGAATGTTGTTATATTTAGGTATTTATGTTTTGCAATGTTATTCGCTAAACCACTATGTTGACTGCATATGCTATTAAAACTTTTATTTCAATAAAAAAAAGTTGATGATAATCGCCCGGGGCAGATATTTATATGATAGAAAAATATTTGTTCTTGGGTGTTAATATTTGTTATGCCCTATTTTGACATGTCGATGCTACCCAAAAATCATGGAATATTAATGCGGGGCTGTGTGTGAGCATACAAGCGTTTATGTCCCAATCTTAAAATATTTTTTTGTTATGTAAAATTTAATAAAGACGTAAAAACAAAATTCTCCTTCAAATGTAATATGCATCTTTGACTTTCCAACGCTATTAACGTCAATTCTTTTAAAGGATACTTCTCTTAAAGGGTTCTACCCTTTGTTTGTATTACGGAGAAATATTCTTGGATCGTAAAGCGCTCGGAATGCGGTCTCATAAAATGTCGTAAGGGCTCTTCAGTTTCTCATAACTTAAGACGTAAAATATCCTTTTTGTAAAATTATTTTGCTTAACAAAATTAACACACAAGACTTTGTATATGAAATTCGTTGGCTACTGAGTTAATATCGTAAACGTTTTTTAAATATTAATAGGTAAGTATTTGTACGGGTAATTATGTAATATTATGCATGTACGATACATGAGCGGACAAGATCACTTATTGGTAAGTCATAAGCGCCCACGGATATCCGTAACTCCAAAATAAAGTTTCATTACAAGCTATGTTATCCCACTACTGGGCTCGGATTTCTCTCACAATGAGAGCAGTTAAAACCAAAGCCCGTCACGCTAGGTACATAAGTAGGTAAGTGAATATTGACAGACTTCACACACCTTTAAGAACATTATGGAATCTCTTATATATACAGGTTTCCTCGTGATGTTTTCCTTCACCGAAGTAAGTAAAGTATAAGTGAAACATTTAAAATGCGAGTAGAATTCTAACTCGGGTCTCCCGTTCAGAGATCTGCGTTCAAAATACGAACAAACCGAACTTATTATCTGACTCTCTGACAGTGCGACCAAACACTTTAAAAACATTTTACTATGTTGAAGAAGGCTGATAGGTTAGTAAGTAAAATAACACTATGCACGAATGCCGTTGGCATTAATCTAAGCCACAGAACAGTACAGAATCCAGGGACTTCCAATATGATATGGTTATTGCCGAGCAAAAGACATTAGGATATATGAAGACTCCATAATTACCAAGTTCCTTTGTTACTTTCATAAGTGTTACTTAAGGAACTCTTCGTTTAGTAGCAGTAATGAACTGACCAACTTCGCTTTGGGTTAATGTTGTAGAGTACTTGAGTAGAGAGGTTCCCGCTCAAAGCTTTTCCTAAGTGACTCAAAGACCATATTGTAATAACCCCGGGATATACGCAAATGTTTTGTTAACCTACGCATATATTAAGGCGAGGAATGCTACGAAATGTTTGCTACATTTAAGTTGTGTTCGAATGTCTTGCGATGTTATATAGACATTGTTTTTACAACTTCGTGGAAGGTTTGCGGTGTCCTATAATGGCTTTGTTGTTGATGAGTATGCCCACCTAGTACAGTTATGTGTAGGTAAAATTATTAGAGATTTTGTTCTTAATTTGGAAAAACTGGTGGTCAAAACATTTAATTAAAGTTAATAAAATAAATGAAACAAAGCAATTAAATTTAATATTATTTCATACAGTTTAAAACGTATCAAATATTCACTGTTAATATGTCAAATGGCGTTGGTTAATAAGAACTGAGGCCTTGATTTAAAAATATCAAAAATATACGTGAGTCACAATACTGTCATCTTACCACCAAAACGGACGAAATGTATTCTAAATATTGAAAAGCTTAAGAAATTTTACCGCTAGTGGCCACCCATTCAACTACCGACCGCGCTGGCAGCTGCTTACCTTGATGGATTATTTGTAACTAGTAAGCTGTCCTCACATCGCTTTAAAAAAACTATGTATTACGGTTAGAAATAGCACATGCATTGTTTTAGGACTGTGTTTCTCGTGCTTTGAATTAGAAATATATTTATTTATTACCTTTTTATTTGTGGACGGATTGAAATGAAACGAATTTTAAATATTAAGTGACGCTCATTCCAATACATCAGTGAAAACTATAACGAAATCGTTTAAGCCGTTTCTGAGATTAGCGCGCACAAACACACAGATAAACAATCAAAAATTCTAACAAATATTGTTCTGGATTCTATTGCGTTAATAATGGTCGTAATAATAGTTTTTCTCCTATGTCCTTGATCTACAGAAAGTGATGAGATAGAATTTTATTTTATGTATAGATTGATACAATTTTTCAGGTTATGAAATCTACTATCGATTTTTCTTTGTGAACCAATGACTATGATTGCTATTTTCACCAAAAGCAACCTTTAAAACAATTTTACAATAAAACCAATTATTATTTTTTAATTATTACATGTCCTATTATTTTTATCTAGAGCTTGACATTAAATAAAATACAATTCACCGACGGATGGACCAACATTCATTTCAGGGTGCTACGTCAAAAAAAGAATTGGATTTCTCTTCAAGAATAAAGATTCCTGCATGATCATTTGTCATTTGTCAAGTGTCCAGGGGGAATTCAATCGCGATTCGTCCAACAGTTTGGACATACTACGTACAAGACATCCAATCAATTAGATAAAAACTCCGTGCGATATTTTTCCATTGTTCTATATTTGGTTTATAGGCACTCAAATGCCTTTGGGTTCGATTTTCGATTGGAATTTATCTGAGATAATAAATAAAATTTTTAAACGCTGTTCACAATTGTATACGACCGAGATACCAATTAAAACTGCTGCTGTGTACAGTTGCGCTCCAGTTTCATATCACAATGAGAGAGATGAAGGCCATATTTCACCACGGTAGCCAAAATTTGCTAGCTCTCGAGAACTGTCAGGTATTTAGAACTCGAATCTGTTGTGTGAAAGAATGACGTACAGACCATTAGTCTACTGCGGCAGTGATCTCTTATATATTAGTTAGATCTTGTACTATTAGGATTACTAAATATTTACAGCGCTTATTCCACTGTCAAATTAGTATATCAAACTCAATAATTTGATTGTTAAAAATTATCTTACAAAACAAGCATGAATAATAAAGTATTTTCACAAAATAAACTAATTCACTGAGACATTGATGTACTGAATTACTGGTAGTACTATTGAAATAAAACAGATTTATATATACATATAGCTGTGACAGAAGTAAAAGCAAACAAAGTCATATATCTGATTTTTAAGTTTCCCTTCATCCCGTTTGAAGTAAAGCTCTTTTAACAGCATTTTTACTTTTATTTCGCCGAGAGAATATTACTTTTATAATTTGTTTGGAAACAAAATTACTTTGCACGTCACTGTAACAGCTGGGGTAAACGTTTAATATGATTTTACTGAATGATCAACGTGGCAACTGAGCTATTTTTTGCGTTACAAATGTATTATCCGATTTACGTCAGTTTAATTACTGAATTATTAGCGGGTTCGTCTTGGACATAAAGGGCTTTTTACATTACCTACAGTATTTTAGAAAGAATATGTGTTAATTGTACTACATATTATGTTTCTTTTGAAGCAGTAATAGCTTAGTGCTTACATCAATATATTGTAGGACAATTGGGTTCAAATTATTAATCTACATCTAATTTTGCAACTGATAACACCATTGTGGCTCGTAAAATATTATTATCACTTACAACTTTTCTTTCACTGAAAGAAAACATTGTGAGGAATACTGTAAATGTGTCCGCCAGCCTCCACTTACCAACCTGCTAGATTACCCAGTAGTAAGATAGGTATGGTGTGTGACATAATGTAAATAAGCAAAAATGTTATAATATAATCTACACAATAAACAATTTTTTCAGTGAAGCTTAGTTGAATGAGCAAAATATTTTTTCTCCTATTGATGTACTTACAAGTAATTAATATTAAAACTGTATGTGAGTCGAATTTGTAAATTTTTACGCAGATAAACTGTTTACTTGATGAAGTGGCTTAAACATATATTTTTTGCACTTTTTGTCTATTTGTCATTCTATACGTAAGAATATAATGTTGAAACCACTGAACAGATTTAGATGATTCTTGGCATAGTTAGTAAGTTATATTATGTATCAAAACGTAAGATGTTTTTCATCCCTGAAATGGATTTATTATACTCTGTGTTAAGTGGCTTGTCTGCTCGTTTGTCGGCTATTTACATAAAAGAAGTCTTTAAAAATCGACATTAAAAACAGTTTTTCAACAACATCAAATTACACCAACTTAAACAAGGGACGTAATACTATAAAATAATAATCCACAGCGAACATGTTTCCTCTAATAATTTTAGGTACACCCTTCGGCCACCCGAAATATGTTCTACGAAATAACTACCTGTAGTTACTTCTAATAATCTCGACCTAGCGAGGGTTCAGTATCTTGTTTGCAACGTTGTTTCAGTCTATGTTAAATTTACCTTTACCCTACCTACCTCTACCCTTTACCATTATCTTGCTCGATACTTGGATAAAAAACTACATAATTGAAGATCTTTAAAACGGGGTTTTAACTCAAACAAAGTACCTGATTATCGGATAAATATACATATACATATAAATAAATGTTTTTACCTGTTACTGAAGTTAACCTTACTATCAAATTGTTCGTATGCAATTCATAGTACTGGCAACATACCTGAAAAAAATGAATACAATTTTCAAATTTGTTTTTATTTTGTTAACAGTGCTTTTTTCCAATTTGCAATACACACTAAACACTTACACTAGTTCAATCTACATCAAAATATTACATTCACAGTAAAATTACATGTAAAAAATTTTAGTCGAAGCTTTAAAGATTGGGATGATCGTCCAATTTTACGGTACGGTCGAAGCATAAATTAGGGAAATGAACGCTAAGGACAGAATTTCATAAATATTTCCGTGCTTCGTTAAGCTTTCACAGGACTTGCCCGAAGTCTTAAGAAGTTCCTCGCTCGGGTGGGCCAATAACTCCTCAACCGATCCGAATTGGAAATGCGTCAGGTAACTTTTTTATCTAAATAGCCGTTGCGCTAAATAAATTACAAATTACGACTTCTTAGATATATTTTACAAGATGGAACTTTGAGATTCAATTTGAGATCAAGGTGCAGGCGGCGCAGAGATTTTTAAAATTTCATACGACGACCTGCGGATCAACTCTTACCAGAAAATATATGTCGGCGTAAGCTAAAATAACTTTATTCAAAGCTGTAGTAATTGAACCGTTAGTACATTTGTCAAATGGCG
>PDGT01000065.1:1628906-1649023 GCA_003671415.1 Megathymus violae | reverse complement strand
TACATATAGATAGAATAATAAAATAGTTAACTGTTACCTAATTTTATAATATTCAATATTAATTGTAATCAAACATAATGAAAATAAAAATTATATATGTGGGATACATATATGACAGTATAGTCATACCATATCCCAGTATCCCCGGTTCGTAGTCCCGAGAATGTTTTATCACATCCCACGCCTCTCTGATTAAATTTATTGCCGGTAGACACCGTTAATTGTCCCGGAGGTCTACCTGGGCTTAATTGCATACGTAATATACCTTAAGATACCACGGAATTAGTAGTGTTGTATATGAGTTGAATAGGGGTTCGGTGGACAAGTTGTAAAATATAACATCAATTTCTAATTACTGTGAAAGCAGAAATTTAACCTTAAGATGAGCGAAATCAGGTTAATAGTTCACGTTGGTTTAATCCGGGTCGTTTTTATACGAAAATAATAAGATAACGCAATGTTCTTATCATATACTTATAGTAGCAATAAATTGAAACTCGAACTCAAAATTATTAATTTTTTACAGGTATTCTATAGAAAAGATGCTTAATAGAAGAGGTGCAGAAGAGAAGAAAGGAGACCGTTCTTTTCATAAACCTATATATTTATGTACATACGCACATTGAGATTTGTTCTGCTTTGAGTAGCATGGACAAACAGATGTTAAATTGCAAGCCAGCAATATTTTGGAACAAATAATATTTGTGATATATTTACTCTGTCCGCGGTTGACAGCAGGTCCGCTCACGGCCTGAGCAACTACGACTCGAGCTGTGGAGTCGTCTTCGAAGCATTTGGTTTCAGTCCATATCTAATTTCTTGTTTAATGGATCAAACGAGGCTACCTTAGGAAAGTATCCTCACATAGTCCATTACTCAAATACCATTTTGCCTACTGTATATAATCATGAATGATTAAACTGAGTAAATTATGTTGAGTGTTGTATCAACAGACAGATATTTATGCTCAATCAATCTATTTTGCATCAACAATGGATCCCATAATGAGTTTATCACATCATTAACAAACAATTAATTTATTATTACACCTACAGTTATTTATTCATTCCACGTTAAATTTAATATATCTATGTCTACTATTTCTACGTTGTTTAAATAAAAATGAATCACGTTTAAATTTGCTCTGTATTTTAAAATGTATTTTAAATTACATTAATTCATATTTGCGAACATTGTGGAGATCACTGCGGAATTCTGAATCCCTCAAAATACGTTGTACCTCAGACTGTTTTAAGGGAAATGATAATTAATTTAAAATAATATGTATACTATAATTAAAATACTTGCGGGATTTGAATTCAAATCTTCCGTACGTGAGTTTCAAATTTCCTGTTGTTGCATTACATATTTTTTTAGTTACTATGTATATAGTACTTTATTTCTACTTACAATAAAATTAATACTGATCGTTTTCTGTACATTAAATTTCTATACATATGAGAAAAACTACTATTAGGGGCCTTTATTAATGCAACAGATCCCAACACGATAGTTGTTAGAATTTTTGTCTGTTTGTCTATGCGTTTTTTCGCGCTAATCTCAGAAACGGTTCATCCGATAGTAAAATATTATAGAAAACATAGTAAGCGTCGCCTAATATTTAAAGTTCGTTACATTTCAATCCGTCTGTATATAAAAAAGTTATGAATGAATATATGTATTTCTGTATGTATGACGAGAAGAATGACGAAGACTTAGTTTATTTACATTTTTTTTTTTTTTATTTCCGGACTGAAACATTAAAAAAAGAATGTAATCTGCCAGTCAGGGTCACCTAACAAGGTAACCGTCGTTTCGGACTTCAGATAACGTAACGCTGACGAAGTCACGAGTAAAAGGGAGTAAAGATAAGCTCATCGGAAATGGATATCTTTGTCACAATTTTACACAAGTCATAAATTTTTTGCAATTATTTCATAAATTATTTTGATAATCTGTCTTGTTAACTATACCTACGTAATAAATAAATGTAACGTATAGTGCGTTGAAACTCGATCTCTTTACAATTTCACACTAAAGCTTCAAGGCTTAGAAAGATATGTTCAAACATTTCACCTGAAAACTTACCTTGTATGTTAAGCCGATGAGTACCAGTCGGCCTAAATTATGTACACTCCTTAAACCTTGATGTTTCATTATGAAATATCTTTCAACGAACCGTAGAAGGTAATTAAAAAGCGAAATCTAATTCAGGCCATAGTAATGAGTAGGTAAACCTTTTATTAACTAAAAATATTGTGCCACGTACTGTGTTTTCTTCTTTTAAGTGCGTTTTTTGACGTAAGTAATTTTGTAGCAGTGAAAAAGGAACTAACACAATGAACTCACTTTTTGCCATTGTTTTTTGGTAACTAAAAG
Source organism: Megathymus violae (assembly GCA_003671415.1). Lineage (NCBI taxonomy): Eukaryota > Metazoa > Arthropoda > Insecta > Lepidoptera > Hesperiidae > Megathymus > Megathymus violae. The sequence continues at coordinate 1,646,644 of PDGT01000065.1, read as the reverse complement.
GCCTTGTACGTATATATTTGTAAAATAGCTATCTCTGAAGGCTGCTCAAGGCATGTGGAACAAAAGGCTGATACGTGACCAATGGATGAGTGGTGCATATAAAAGGAAAATTTTTAGTGCGAAGAAAGGTTTTATTGAATACATTTTTTAGTATGTCTATTACGGATATTTACAATAAGAATAATAATAATAGAATGTGTCACAAGGGACCAAAATAATGTATTGAGAGCGAAAGCTATTGATTGAATCCAGAGCGAGCGAAGGATTCTAGAGGAGAATTCTAAGTGTAGCGATGGATTCAAAGTACGTCGCTGGAGATTAAATAATTTTGGTACCGTGTGGCACACTTTGCTTTTCATCGACGAATATTTATATTTACACAACAAAATTACAAATTAAAATTGTCTGCAATATTTTGATGAAAAGTAATAACGAATTAGAACCAATGCCACCTCGGCAGGCGAGCTTTTTTATGACCGGCAAAGACTATATCGAAGCGAATTGCGCTCAAACTTTTTAATTAGATAATTAGTGCTCCAAATTCTAAAATCATTTCACCATTATTATCAAAGTGCGCCAGAATTATCTATTTTGCTCGCACTTACCGAGGAACCCTTCGCCTCTTTTTGTCACGGCTAAAAATCACGCGACGACAAAGATCCATGTAATTCTCACGAAATATACCGTAAAATATTCGTAACGGAACACCCATAAAATTTTGAGGAGTAAAAGTTTTTTTCTATCAACTGCAAGCTGCTGAACTGATCACAGGCTGTAATCGATGTTACAAATATTTTAGTTTACTTTAGTTGTACCATTACGCCACTTATCAACCTAAGCTCAATCAAAGGAGATAATTAGCAGACAAGACAAGATTTCCCTCGTAAATTAGAAGGCCTACAGCGGACTCTGCCATGCCGTTCAAGTGCGGATCTGAGAAGTTAGTGGCTAACGCAAGCGTTGGGAATTCCTTTGCCACCTCCAGGTCTCCTACATGACCATACTGGTATCTAACGATACAAATGTAACTAATGCCATACCATACCTTCGGAAGTATGGAAGTGCTAAGAAATTTTGCCACCAGCAATCAGCGCCTATCTACCAACTGCATCCGCAGTTGGTTAAGGTAGTCGATCGCTTACGATTTACACAAGTCGATGCACTAGCGATTCAATCAAGGCGTAAATGAAGTTAGTAGATGTATCTATACATGTATTAAAATTCTAACTGATCGCTTTCTGTACTCGAAGGATATTTGGGAAAACTATGGATAGGGGCCTTTATTATCGGAATGGAACCCAAAACAATCTTTGGGTTTGAATACAAACAATTATAGCTCACCACTACTGGTAAATTTGTTTCAAGTATGTCATTTCAGATGTCTTGGGCCCAAAAAACTTATAGTCGAATAATAAAATAAATAATAAAAAAACGTTTTTGCATGTGTGTGTGTATTGGAACAAGTTACCAGATGAACTTAGAAATATAAAAAATTTAGAATGGTACGAGTACAAATATAACATAAATGCTTACACACTCACACCCTCAAATTAGGATTCCCTGTATTGCGGGTTGCATGGACATACACAAATATGACATCACAAACACCTAGAGTATTTATAAAACACACTAGAGTATCGGTAAATTTTGATGCCGCAAGGTTTTCTGAGTTGTATGAGCTATTAAAAATACATTGTAATTTAATTGACTTCAATTTTGACATTGTAAGTTCATTAATCGAAATATAATTATGTAATTTTACTAATAACATTCTAATTTAAAAATGTTAATATACTTAACTGTATTTATGCTTACATTGTTTAACAATTGCCAAATATTGTGGTTAATATGACATCTCATGTGTCATGTTTGATGCCATAAATTACTATGATTATGATTACTCAAATAGTTATTACAGTATAAGTTACACAAAATCAAATAAAAGTCAAACCAAATAACATCAGCCAAGGTATTACATATTGAGAGAATTGAGTCAGCCCTTATTTCTTAAATACCTACGTAGAGTTGTTATCCATGGTAACGCTAACTCCTCGAGTCCCTAATATTAATACAGAAAGGTAGTAATAATGAGGTTGCCCGCTCCATGTTAATCGGCAAGAGTCGGAAATATCTTCGGTATTGCGGACTAGCATTGACGGTGGCTTTTTACGATGAGGTGATCTCTTTGATATTTTGTCTGCTGTTGACGTAAAAAAGTAATTCTAGGTTTTCATATTGCTCTCTGAGATACTTTTTGGGTAATAATGAATATTAAATATGTTTCAAGCAACTAAATTTCCAAATTTAGACGTAATCTTAAGCAGATTCCTACTAATGTACAGACTTTTTGGTTTAGTTAAAAGATTAGTCTCTCCCCTATCAGGATTTAATTAGTTGTTTTATGAAAAATATGGAGATGTGTTAAATAAAGTGACCCTTTGTTTAAATATTTTAGCGTACTTACTTTGTCATCATCACAACAAGATAAGGTAAGTAACAAAAATGATACGTGGCCAAATCATGAAATTTTAATTTGAGTAGATCGAGGTCAAAGCAGATATTTTTGGATTTTTCCTAAGTTCGTTGCGCTGTACATATATCACGCGATACTCACTAGTAATTACTAATAATAATAATACTAAATTATACATAGCAGCTTAATAATCGGTCGTTATTAGTATTTGATCATTAAATAAAAGTTAGTATGGAGATTCTGTGGAAAACGAATGTTTTGGTTGCTTTTTTGCAGTAATCGTATAAAATACATATAATTGATATGATATGATATGATTCCTAAAATAGAACTAAAGTTTAAAATTATGTAATGGCTGGTAAAAATTGTTATTTTATAAGTACTATTTGTAACATACCGAGTAGTTCCTTGAAGCGCGGATGGGTTAATAGTTAAACATGAAATAGATAATTAAAGTGAAGGTATACTCGTAGTGTACAAATTATCAAATTTCAAAATTCAAGCCCTTCCCCAAATGCTGTTAGTCATTTGGGAACGCGTCTTTCCCCGCACGCCCCGCACGTACCGCTCGTTGGACTTCTAGACGTTTCTATTTGCTGAATGAATATATAAACCCTATACGCCTTGATGTTATTATTAAATGTTCAAGATCCTGTCAGTCTGAGAGTAAATCCGAACCCATTAGTGGTAATTATGACATGTAATTATGATCAAAACCTGATGAATCCAATATTCTAACTAATCCTTTAGGATTGTTGGTCTTCAATCACGCTGATTTACAATTTTATCTTTTGACTCGATAGATGTTTACGGAGACAAGGCTCCGATGAATACTTATTTTGTTTATCTTATTTGCCACCCCAGTTATTGTTTTACAACTCGGGATTACTTTTCTTGGGACTTATTTACTTAGTTTGGGAATAAAAATAAGAGATCTTTTTTGATGCCTGCAAAACTTTTGGGATTCATACGCATATCAAATGTTTATAGTATGAAAAAGTTTCTTAAATTTTATTCATCTGTCGTTGACTGGTAGATGCTCTGGTTAAATTGCTAAACATTAGTTAGTATAAATCCATATTAAGTAATGTAAATAGATAAGTGATGAATGATTGATTTCATATGTAATTACCGTTACATTTTTATTATTTTTTTATTAAATGTACTGGCGAAAATTCCATGTCACTGTCTAAAACATTTCAATATTCCTCAACAAATTAAATAATATTTCGAAAACAACTTGGACTAAGTATGTATTTCCAATTATACAACATTCTTAAGACTTCCATAGTGTCTATTGAGCCAAGTCTTGAAGCCTTCATGCGGCTCGTAGTAGTGACGTCCGAATTAACTTAAAAACCTTTCAAAACCAACATTGGTTTATATTTTCGTCGATAGCTGGCAAACGAGCTGATCTGATGGTTATTGATCACCACCGCCAATGAACTAGTTTTAATTATAAAGAATACATAAATATATATTAATGATTTAATCACCAGAGAGCCAGTACAATCCGGGTCCTCCCCTTCGTTTTTGACTGCTAACGTGTCACTGAGGAGTTTGGTCTTACTGATGGCTGAACAACGTAACCACTTACCACTCTCGTCTGCTAGTTTGTCAACTAGATATATATAGTTGATAGTATCAGGCGTTACTTTGGGGAAATTCATTGTTATTAAATTGGTATTAATTTACTTTGCAACAATCCGCACGCACAATGTATGATGGTATATACTTCTATAAATTCATGAAACCTCCCTCCCTCCCACAAAAGAAAACGTGCAATTATGATAAAAGTATATACCAACACACATACCGTCATCCTCGGTGAAGTGTATAACATCATACATCGTGCTTGCGGATTGTTGCAAACTAAATTAATACTAATTTAATAAGTAGTTACATAAAAAAACTACATTCGAGAAATAACGGCTACGAGTTAGTACTACAACTTTTTTATTTTATATGTAATGTTTGGAACAACGCGTATGAATTTAATTTATTCATTCATTTATGGTAGTATTTACAAGTAGTTCATAAATATCACTTGTGCAGCACAGATACATTGACTTTAAAAATGTTATTTTCATTTTTGGCAACGATACTTCATTGCGATTTTTAAAATGGTTTAGATACAATTTTATCTATGCGAATGGATAAAAAATTAAAACAAACTACTTATGGTGTACTGTACTAAATGCCACCTGCGCCTTATGTAGTCCATGCACCATGCGGCTATCATAAATTTCTAGCATGTAATGCAGTGGTATGAAATAGAAATAAGCGGACTTAAATAGTGATTTTAAAACTGTCAGGGAACAAAAACGGAATAAGTTGCTAAGAATTTTATAAGATTTATTTTCGATTTCAAATGTTAAACAGAACCACGTGATGGGTGCAAAATTAATATATGATTAACTAAATAATTAATTGGATTATTAATTAATTAATCCGTTTTGGCTATCACCTTCAATGCGTATGTAATACACTATAAGTCTTATAGAAGCGCTCATGAAGAAAACCAAAGGAATTGTGTTTAAAATGATTCACGTTTGCTTGAACAGTATTGAAATAGAATTTAGTAAGGTTGAGTCTACCTAGATAAGTAAAGAACCTTCCAACTAATAATACATACAAGAAGAATAATAGCGTCCTTATTCTGGTTCTAGCGCCATTATCTCGCCCGGTCGATGGCACAGCCAGCAGCCAGCAGGATTTGGACTCCAGCAATTCAAACCACTTATTTACTTCTTTCATTAAAACAAAAAAAAATTAACACACGTGTAGCATACATGTGAATAGAGGTTGCTATAAATTGCTGGTATTTACAGGAAATACCGTTTAGCTCTGTGGGTGGTCGTTACGTATAATGTGGCTAATTGTCCTGCCACCCCTAGCTGCGTCAAATATATTAGTGCAACCAAGATAGTATGGTAGTTTTTACACTTTTATATTAACATCAATCTATTAATGGCAGAGCTCGGAGTTGGCTCCTTTTACATTACCGGGGAAAACTGGAGAGTATTCTACGAAGATTCGTTGAAAGAAAGAAATTAAAACATTATTCTGTCTTAAGATTTAGGTTATATGTATATGTAGGTTTGATAAAAACATATAGTGATAGAAAAGGTTCAGTTCAGGCATTTGCGTGGGGGAGTCACACGTGCCTGATAATTAATTGCGATTCGTGCAACTGAGTAGTTCATACAAGCGGTTTGAAATATAATTTATAAGTGCTTATTACAGTTTCATAAATATTATACGCTGATACGATAAAAATTTAAACAATATCTATGTTTGACAGAAGCATTAAACCTTACAAATAATCGTATATCTAATTTAATGGCATAAGATCATGCCATTACTAAATAGCGTTTTACCAGGCTTAACAACTGTTATCCAACGATAATAGCTTTCGGACATCGACGATCCTGATAGTCGAAGGTGATGCCGATCCATATCGCCCATAAAACCGAAAGAGGTCATGAAGTTTTTGTCATTACCACGATCAACCGCTTACGACGTCGTATTGGTTGATTGTTTGTTATCAGTGCAAGCTGTTTTAAATCGTACCCTAAAGGTATACCTATTATCACTAAAGTTCATTGTCATTCATTGCGCACGCTACAAAGGATTGGAATACTCGTAACTTCCGTGTCGGTGTTCTCGTGCACTTACCAAGTGGGAATTTTCAAAGGTATCAAGGTGGGATTGTTGTCAAGCATATGTAAAATAAAAAGTTTTTTCATCATTATACCACAATATTAGAAAAATAATTTATAGGATAAATTAAGTAACTCTAAAATATTATGCTCAACAAGAAATGTATTTTTCGATTTTGGAACGTAACACCGAAAAAATACGATTTGACATTCGTTTCCTTTGCTGTCCCGTTACTCTTTTCTGTTTAGAAACAGCAGCTTTATGTTGTATACAGAAACAATGATACAGTGTATAAACACTGGATTTTTGTAGTTATTTTTTTACTAGGAGTTAATTATTATTTGCTATTTCATAATGATCGTCAAGGTGTGTGAAGTGAAACCGCATTTGGCGAGCCTGGTTGACAACGCCTTTTACCCATTACACTGTGAGAACACCCAATAATCGTATTATATTAACGAAACGCATTGATATCTCTATTTTAAAGAAACTAAGCTAAATTAGAACAAATAGAAATGGTGATTATTTTTAGATTATCTTTTATCTTCGCAATTAATGTTATCTGTGCTCGATACAGATGGGAAATGCGGTTACAATAAATTGCGGGTATTAAGTGGAAGCAGCATTTACTACGGGTGGTCGTTCGGGTTATAGAACCCGCAGCGAATGATTTATAATTGAGAAAGAAAAAGCTATGCTTTATCTTAGGAAAGAACAGTGCAGTTGGATTTTTTTATCACTTATCCAGCAACTCCCCGAAGTGGTATCAGGATAGCTACTTTTATCAATGGTAAGGGTAATTGAGGATTGTTTAGTTCAGTGGGTATTCTCAATGTGCTAAGTAAGGACTAAGCGAAAGAGCTTAGCCAATGCTAAGTGCCAATGCACTCATCAAACGGTTACCTTCGGGTCTTTTGATCCTTGTGATGTTTTATTTGTATGTTTGTCGTAACGTGAATGATCCCATTGCTTTTGACACTACTACCGTGAGTACTATTACAAATACCGTGAGTGTTTATTCGTCGAGAGCGAAGCAGTTTAGTTCAAATCGGATTTCCGTTGGATAAGGCTTCGTATTGTAAATTAACAGAGGCGTTCCCTAATATTTTTCATTCCTCATTAAATTTCCAGGGGTGATTTTATTCAAAATATTCCTACGAACTATGGTTTATTGGTAATTATATATATTCATAATATTAAGTTTTGTAGTCTCATTCATTGTAGTACCAATATTAAATTACACAATGCACATGATATGTAATGTGTGTACGAAAGTAGATGCTTATTGTAACGAATATAGATAAAAAAAATTCAAACAAGGACTTCGAAATATGAATCATCGGATTCACTTAAAATATAGCAAAAGATGCAGAATCTTTTCAGTTCACTAAATTGTCTTTCATTCAGATAATATACCATGCTGATATGAGTTTAGTCGTAGCTTAAACTGGTGGTCCTAGAAAAGAGATTAATAATTCCCAATAATGAACTGCCTTTAGTTAACACAAGTTAATATTTTTACAATAAAAAAACTGACTTCAATTTGAAAAAAGTGGATTTCTTGGGTTTATCTCGTATTTTTCACCCTTCCGGAGAGATTTTTTATTCAAATTAAACTGGAACAAACAGGAAGTTTACCGTCTTAAACAAAAAACGATTTATCCAAAACGGTTAAAAAATTAAGGAGTTTTGACGTAACGAACATAAAAAATACAAACAAATTGAGCATCTCCTCCTCTTTTGAAGTTTAACCGACTTCAAAAAACGAAAATTCAAAAAAAAAAAATACGAACCAAACAAAGCAGACATTGCTCAGCGAGAAACCTATTCATCAAGATACGCGAAACTTCGCCAAGTAATAAATAATACGAGTATTACACGCATACATCCGAACTTTGCGAAAACAGCTCCCGACACCGACGAATTTCATTTAATCACAATTTGATAACAGAAACGGCGCAAAGTAAATATGCCGCGGCAACAACGGTGATATGCGTTAGATATTAAACTGTAGCTCTCGAATTAGAATTTAATTATCTCGACATCGGTTGGTTTATGAACACAAGAGTGTGTTTACCGTGAATTTCAGACAGTTATTGTTATTGCGTAACTTATTGTTCACTCCGACACTTGGCGAGATTCTGGCGTAATTACAATCTCTTTAAATTTTGTCACCGGCGTAAACGGTTAATTTTGTTCATAATAAGTCATTTGTACTAATAATGGAAACTCTTTTAAAACATTAAATATTTGATAAAGTAATCTCGTGTAATCTGATGATTGTTTTATGACTTTTTTTTGGCGACGAAGAAATTACAACAAATTCGCGCCATACAAATCATACAATAAAAATTCTATATATTTTTTTTTTGTGCCCAGAAGATGGAAAATGGGCTACCCTCCGGAAAAGCGCGGGAGGGGGGTGGTGAATGTTCCTAGCATACCAACGCAGCCGGCTGCGCTGGTTATGTGGTACTCCCGAAAAACCTAGGGGCCTACCCACTAAACACCACCCGAGTTGGCTTTGGCCTTGTGGCCTCTAAGCCTTCATCTGAGGCGACCCATCCTTAGAGAAGGAAAGGGTGCTAACGGCACTCCCGAGGGAGCATACGCTTGTTGTTAACACTGAAGGTGTTGTCGAATGGTGAGACTATGTGGCATCTTAAGGACGCTACTAACTGTTACTATTTGATTTCTTGACTATGGCTGCCAGGCGGCGGTCCAAGTCAGAAGATATCTTGTCGGGGGGATCTGTGAGAACGTTTCTTGGCCTCCGGATTTGGTGGCCTGTAAGACTAGGGGCGGTGTAGTCCGCTGCCTGTCTGATAAATGGATTGGTGTGTTCCTCTGAGGATTTAAAGAATGTTGTACAATAGTCTTTAAAAGATTTTTGGATGGTCGGAAGTTGGAGATCGAAGTGCAGGTCGGCGTTCCTCACGCACCAGTGGGCGTTGGCTGCTCTCCTGCAAAAAATGTTCTGGACAACTTGGATGGGATGTAGGATTTTGGGATCGGCGTGTGCGAAAACAGGGGCGGCGTATGACATCACCGGTCGTATGCAAACAACCTTATAGAGCGTTCGCAAAAATTCTATATGAAATAATTTCAACTTATATCTGTCTAATCTGATTTAAGAACATCTGTTCAGCTGTTTGAAGATCTCTTTTCTAGCTAAGGAAAGTATGTGAGCCTTTTTTGTTACAGGGAAATTTAGTATGTACATATCTTTTGGAATGTGTGTTCATGAACGAAAATATATCATTTAGAGGTTTAAGTATATATAAATTTAAATTTAAGTATCTGTGTAATGTAAATAGTTCACTGTATTTTTTTTGATACTATAAAAAATACATTGACCGGTTATACTTATATCACAGTCCGCATGTACCAATATCTTGTTTCAATTGTATAATATTGACCGAGTCAAAACACCTTCCCATATGGTGAATCAGCTCTAGTGTGCAATATAATACGCCATAGGACTTTTAATTAAATAAAAAATTAACGTTCACACATTCACATCCCCCGTATGGAATCCTTGTGCTGTGGGGACATACATGGACGTACACAAACGTGACATAACAAACACCCTTGACGCGAAAACAAACAGTTATCTGCGACAAATATGCCTGTTAATTAATATGTACATCGTGAGTAATTATATTCGGGTAATTAACAGATCTTGTGTTTTAGTCGCGTCAAAAAAACGACTTTTTGACCACTTCCATGCTTTGGAGGAAACAAAGGTCCCTGTTGTGGTTGTTAGATAGCAATCGCTAAGATATTGTTTTAAGGCATTACATAGGAAGTTCCGACACTTTGCTTTGGCCATTTACTCTTCCATATACTGGAAGCGAGTATAGAGTGCACACTAGGTCTCCTTGATAATCAAGAAAGATCTGATCTGCAGTGGGATACTCATAGGTCAAAACCTTACTTATATACATCCAATATTCAGAAATATATTACGTTATTTAAAAAGAAAATACTGAATAATAAAAAGGTATTCTTCACTGTGTCCAAACAAAAGAAAAGAATACAGAAAAGAACAACGAGAAAAGTTTTGAAAGTTGAAAGACCCTTTGTAAAACAAATCACTGATACTAAACAGTCATTTCCGCTGTTCTTTCGAGCTGTGGAAAGTTCTTGAAAAATTGGCATTTCTTCGAAACTTCCTAACATCGTTACAACCGCACGCAAATTCACGCGATTCAACGCGCCCGACTCAATCAGGGAAGTGGCTGCCAGTAACCTGTAAGCGGACAGGGATCAGACAACTTCAAGCTAATCGCTCGTGACATCCTGATGCCGTAGTATTTTACATAATTAATAATCTTACAATCTCGATTAAATTGATTCTAAAACTATGGGCTTCAATTTTAGAGTATTTTACCTATGTACCTTGCAATATAAATGTTTTTTTTTATTAACATAGAATAAGTTAATGCTTGACAACAACCCCACCTAATGGAAAGTGGTGATGAAGTCTAAGATGTTGAACGCACTAACTTATAAGAGCCTATTCACTCTCCTCTTAAAGACTCCCAAATTGTAAGAAGGCGAGATCACCAACGCGGGTAAGTTATTCCAATCCTTTGCAGTGCGCACAATGAATGACGACGCAAGCCGCGCCGTCCGTTTCTTATAGGGATCCGTAAATCTGACTAATATGTAATTCATGACTATTCTGTACTATGTTACGGTACTTAATAACGTGAAGTGCACTGAACGTAAAATTGAATGCTTCGTCTGCCATTAGTATCCGTCAAATATTAACTGTCAATAGTTTCTCCTCGCCACCGCAGTATATCCGTAGCTATAATATTAAAATATATTTGTAACAAATGAGACCCCGGTTCCATCAGCTGGTGCTGGTGATGCCCTTTTGCTACAGACGTACGTAGACGGTGGTGACCCCTTACCATTAGTTGGTCTGTGCTACCAAATAATGTAGGTTTAAAATAATATTGTACCAAATATTGAATCTCACACATAATGTAAAATAGGAGATAAATCCACTTTTTTTTTCAAATTGAAGTCGGATTTTCTAAATTAAATAGTTCGCTTATTGTAAAAGCTATAAATGTATTGATTTAACTCATCGATGTTATGTGTATAGCACACACACACACACAAACACACACAAATATTTGTAATCAATTGAATAAAATCAATGCTGTATGATTTTTGCATTTGTAATACCAGGGGTGTGAACAATTAGTTCCAGGATATACAAACAATAAACTCATAAACGTTGTAGAAAAACTCGTCAGTATATCCGTACGTATTAAAATAAAGATACGTATTAAATTACATTTTTATCCGAATACTATTCATATTTTGCAATTAGCTTTCTATGAAAATACGTTAATGTATAGTGCAACGTCATAGTTTCAACCGCACGCATACAGGCCGAACTTAATTAGGTTTTGGTGGAGTCTCAACTAAAACATCCTTATAGCCTGTAATTTTGTATTTTGAATATTCCTATTTGGAAACGTTATTTTACTATAAATAAGTATAGGATCCTTTGTGTGTCTGTATGTCTGTTTGTATGTCTTTCTGTTCGTCTATAAAGTTTTATTTGCTTGAATCTAATCCCGCTTCGTTCTCGGTCGTTGACACACACCGAGCCACTTCGGAATCAACTTCGGTGATGCCTTTAGTATTACTGAAGTCCATGTGCTACGAAGACTCCTTACCATCCATCGGGTGGCTCGTTTACAAAACCTCAGATTTAGTCTTCTGAGCCTACGATAATTTTCAAACTTCGTAATCATTAATATTAAATCATTGTTTTAGATGTTTATTTGAAAAGCAACGGAGAACAAAGATGCTTATAGACATGGTAATAATGTTCAGAAGAGTCGGCAATCTCTAGAGGGCCATAACTACTAATTGAGCCGTGTTCAAAATTCAGTAACGAACTTCTCGAGAATTGCGGGGAATAACTGAAAATTGACTGTTATAGCCGAACATACAATACATTTACTCTACATCTTAAGTCTTAACCCATTTTTATTCAGAAGTCAAATCTAACAGCTCTGTAATGGGTAACTCAAATAATGTTTATAATAAGAAAGAGAAGTAGATACTGGTATATATCAAAATGAAATCTCATCAGGCCGTGGGATATGATATAAGACGATATATGATCATCAGCGTTACAACTCATAATTGTCCCACTGCTGGGCTCTGATATTCTTTCCTAATAAGATATGAATATATACTATATGCTTATTGCACATACTATGAATATATATATCCGACCCAATAGCCCAGTTGGTAGTGACCTGCCGAGCGAGGGGTCCCGGGTTCGATTCCCGACCGGGGCAGATATTTATGTGACAGATAAATGCTTGTACTCAGGTCAAGGGTGTTTGTTATGTCATATTTGTGTATGTCCATGCCACCCGCAACACAGGGAATCCTAGTGCGGGGGTGTGATATATTATTATTATATAAGAACAGTATAAGATGTGAAAAGATAACACAGAAGCCACACTTGAAGTTTGAGGTGAATGCTTTTTGATCTTTGCTTCAACAGGGGATGTAACTTACACTGTCGCATAGGTGGTAGAGTTGCACAATCAAATAACCAATAATGAAAAAAAAAAACAGAATTTGATTAAGACTAAATTTTGTGTACTTAAAACTTAAAAGCTTCGTATTAACTTCCTTTTACCCAGTTGATAACAACTTTTGCACAGTTTTGCAAGTTAACAGTAACTTAAATTGTTTTACGTGCCATAAAACCCTTCATTGAGCGTTAATTAAAGCTTTAATGCCGAGAGACAAGTTACAACGTTTTCAAATCGTCTATACTATATATAATGCGTTAAGAGAAAACTTTGTACGCATTTATCCCGCCTGTTTCTCGGCCGACTTCCTTTTTTTTTTGTTTGGTACCTTTGACGAATTTTAGTGTTATCCATAAAAAAAAGAACCGGGTACAAAGGTTTATAGAAAAACAAAAATTCCTTTATATATAAATAGGCGAAGAATAACAGATATGTACCAATGTTTCTTCTATTTTTCAAGCAATTTTCTTATTTTTATTTTGTTTGATAGCTATTAAAAAGTTCTAGTGTTAACAACAAAAAATGGTAAAAAAACGTTATTTAATGATTATTTGTAAGGTATACTGTAAAGTAACTCCGGAACCAAGGCACTTACTTGAAAAATTGTTTGACATACAAATAATATACATATATATTATTGAACCCGCGGGAAATCACCGCAAGTGCCTAATATAAAGCGAAAAGAACTTTGTTCCAACCAAGTCCCACGACACATCTCGTTTTTATCAATTAAAATGAAAATTACTACACGTTACAATATAAAGTATCGATCTCGAGAAATACTGCACGAATTTTAATACGATTTTTACAAATAGATTATAAGATCAACATTGGTTGAAAGATATATGGCTCAAGCTAGTAGTTTTAAAAAAAAATAACACGTTTAAAAAAAATATTTTCAAGACAATGTAAAATAATATTAATTTAAAACGTTATGCTTTTTAAAAAAACAGCTAAGGACTTCAGTTACTAATAATAATACTGCAATGAGACCAAATCTGTACACATAAACATCATATGTATTTCATATAGAAGCCTAAACATATAAACATGTTTTTTCTTAATATGCTTGTTTGTCTGAACAGTTATAATACTAAAACCACTGAAGATATATATATTTTTTTAATGTTAATAGCCGACGAACGAGCAGACGAGCCACCTGATGGTAAGTGGTCACCGTCGCCCATGGACATCAGCAAAACCAATGGTATCACTGATGCGTTGTCGGCCAGGAAATTAGAAGAAGGTAAGAAATATATACGATTATTACATTATTATCTATACGATTCTTCGTATATTTCAAAACATTTGTTATTTTTAACATATTTGACACTTTTTATACTAGGAAATGAATCTGTTTTCATTAGTTAAATATAAAACTTTGGTATAAAAAAGAGAAATGAAGTAATATTTAGGCTTTATTATGACTAAAATGACAGCTTTCTTTCGGGCTGTTCAAGAATTCTCTCAGTAAAGAGGTATAAGTTTAGTAAGATAACTTTGTAAATAAGTTTTAAGTGCTTTCTCATAAGTAAAGGATATTCTTAATTTATGTAGCTTCGAAAAATAACAATAACGAACAATATGATTTGCTTGGTAATTATATTAGCTAATTTTTTTTTATTCATTATTTTATCGATATTACCTATGACGCGAATTATTTGTATGGGTCGCGTGTGCTCACACGCACGTGTTTGTGTGTACATCAGGTGTATATGAAGGAGAGATAGGTAGTGAAACCAATAGTTATTGATGTTGACTATAATTTTGCGATTTTGATAAATTATACTGCTTGCCAAATTCAAACACAGATAATCTTCAGAGGAGACGCTAGTGTCAGTACAAAATCAGTGCAGTGGTCTTTTGTGTGCTAGCTTCAAGTTGCGTTCGTAACAAAAGGAAACACATTGAAACAGCTCGTACAAACTTAGATCTAATCCTTAAGGTGTCGTTCATTCAATGTAAAAAAAGAGCCTCGTATTATAACTCGTGTGTCTGTCTATCTGTCCACTTCTCGCTGACGTTTTATTCCTTTTATTGGTAGAAAAAAGTTATTTTTTATGAAAATGAATATGAAATGAAAAAAGTATTTTTTATGTTATTCCTACTCGTGCAAGGCACACAATAATTAAATAAAATCTAAATTCACAAGTTAAATTTAGGGAAACATAAATTACACAAATTAGCATATGATGCGCTAAATTTATCCTTACTTCCTGCCCCTATCTCCAAAACTATTGAGCTCAGTATCTAAAATTTTACAACTTCGCTCATGAATTACACTAAAATCTAAACGACAATCTTTAAATTTTACAAACCAGAATATTTTCATGGGCGAATTCACAATACCGAAGGGATTCTTTACCTGTGTGGTTAATTACCATCTTCTATCTAAGATAAACTTTTAAATGTTTAAGACTGCGTTGGTCACAATCTCGAAGAAAAATAAGCTACTTGACTGTTTCCACCGTGAAGATGATGGCCTTTGATATCAATATTTCTAGAGTTTACACTGTTCGCAGGAATCATATTTTATTACTCTCACTTCAAAGCTTACATAATCTGACGTTCGAAGAGTGCCGTGAGCACGAGTAATGCCTTTTGAATTCAGATTCTGGTACAATAGTGCAAAAATTTGGTGCAGCTTCAAATTTTAAAGACAATGTATTGAAACGGTTTTTAGGATCTGTTTCTGTAGCTATCAAAGTGCAGATTGGCTATGTGATGAGAGACAGTCGAAGCCGTGCACCGGTGACATGACTGATGCGTTGTCAAGAAGGAAACGGCAAATCCAATAGTTAACTAACTTTCCGACTGCGGTTAAAATACGTCCAAAACATTTCGCAGATGATTTTAGTACGAGAGTATTGGCCAGTCGGGTAATAAACTTTACCAAGAGGCACTGATGTAATTAAGCCAAGTAGTTGTTGGACCATGGTCCTGACAGCGACGTCAACGAGGTTAGCAACCTATAAAATTAAAGGAGTTTGGCGTATAATTAAAACTTGATGGAAAACTTGATAGTTCAATGTGACTTCCAATAATTCTGTATTTCTTTTTACGAGAATAAACAGAGCATTATTAAATAAATCAGAAAACCATCTTGAAATACGCGATTGAACAAAATGAACACCTAACTCATTTACTCGATTTATTTCACACCATTTTGCTGTAGCAGTTTTGCTCTGAGTCAGTTTGGTTCCCGCGGTAACAGGCTGTCGGTGCATCGCGCGTTGTGCTTCAATTTTCGTAAACAATTTGCTAACTTTTCACAGCCGAGCGCCTCTGCATGGCTCTTGTTGGTTGAAAGTTTAGGAGTTAAGTAAAAAAGTTGCCGCAATGGAGTTGGGATCGCTGCGCCATTTTTCTGCAGAACGTTGCCGGTATTTTTGGCCACTAAAATTGCTTTCAAAGGGCGACAAAAAGTAGATTTTGGTACATTTTTGCGATTTTAATACCTGAAATTTATCACATTTCAAATATTAAATTTAAGTATTTTGCTAACAATAAAATTAATCCTCTATTAGTCAATCCTTCAAGAAAGATGGAAATAGCGAAAGTAACCAATAATAAATGCACAAAATATAGTACACAACAATGTATAGTATTATTAATATTAGTATCATAAAAAAAACTGTAATAAAATAGCCAGTATGTAGTGATATCGCTTGAATTAATTGCTTAAGTCTTTCCTGGCTTTTATTCTTCAAACAACATTACTTTATAAAAAAAATAAAACGTTCACACACTCACACCCCCGCACTAGGATTCCCTGTGTTGCGGGTGGCATGGACATACACAATTATCACACCACAAACACCCATTACCCGAGAACAAACATTTGTCTGTCACATAAATATCTGCCCCGGCCGGGAATCGAACCCGGGACCCCACGCTCGGCAGGCAGGGTCACTACCAACTGGGCTACGGGGTCGTCAAATTTAAATGTTTTTTAGATTTCAGACCACACAATGGAGGTGAAAGGTTGTTCCAGCACTTTGTTGCCCTGTAGCTTCCCCTAAATGTGATTATTCACAGTAATATATTAATCAGTGGAGAAATTATCTTTAGATATTGCCCTTTATCATCAGCTAAATAGACATACTAGTGGTTTTTACCCCATTTATGATTATAATATTCATATATAAAATCAATATTAGCAGTAAAAATAACGACAATAACAATGTCATAAAACATAAAATCTAATCACAATATTTATAAAATCTCAAATTATTTCCCACATTTCAAGTTTATATGATGAAGTTTGTCTTACAAGACTTTCAACCAAGTTTTTATATATTTCTCGTATCAAAGGCGCCGCTTCCTAAAGGCACTAACTAACAAAAGTAACTTTTCCCTTCGGTTCTGTTCCACTGTATACTGTTTGAATTTCCAGTCCTTATTTACAGAAGTTTAAAAATCTTGATTGCTTTTGCAGAATGGCATAGCTTACTTTGCGCGTATTTCCTTAAGTAACCCAGTCTAATATCCATAATCGTCAATGAATTTCTTAGTGACCGTGCTAATTATCCGACTTAACCGATTGGGATTTTATTAACACAATATAATTATTTTGGTGAACTGATAATAGTGTGTTTAAAGGTTGTGCGGTCAGATTGTTATTAAAGAGATTGCTGAGTTGATACTGTCTTTAATAATTAATTGCAATGAAATATAAACACGAATTTATATCAAAGAGTAATCACATCAAGGAATAAAACGTCTACAATTTACATTATACAGAGGGCACACTACAGTGTTTCGCATCCAGCGAAGGAGCCCCATAACTGATTTAGTCCTAGTACGTAGAACATGAAACCTCAAAGAAGAAAGTAAATCCCTGTTTTACTTGTCGCCTCTTTATAGCATCTTTTATTTTCCTTCTACGTTTTTCCCGGAAAGCTGATTCCAATTTTAACACCATAACATAATATGATGATGACAAAAAAAACAACAATCAAAATTCTCTTTATTGTACACCAATTTTTTTTTTAACTCTGTCAGTAGATAGCGTAATTCCA
>PDGT01000065.1:1612405-1628747 GCA_003671415.1 Megathymus violae | reverse complement strand
CCAATTTTAACACCATAACATAATATGATGATGACAAATTTTTTTTTTTAACTCTGTCAGTAGATAGCGTAATTCCAAAAGTTGAATTAAAGGTGTAAGAATTGATAAATATAGTGGTATTAAGATAAAGTAGATAATAGAAAACTACTAGATGACGGTGATGAGAATAAAATTGATACGGCAAAAACTTGACTAAGTTCTCTTGTAACCCTACACAATATCACCTGTAATGTTTTAAGCAGAACTGTATGTGAATAGGCTGGATTCATCGTAGGCAGTGAAAAGAAACTCAACGAGAAAGAATTGAAACAATATCTGTATTATGCGACATCGATATTTAAACTCTTGTTTTGTCACAATCCTTTTAACATACATCCAATAGGGACAATAAAGGTTTGTTTTAAAGTTTATTTACCAATATGGTGAAGCCAAATTTTGCGGCATAACTTAGTGATGAAAACGGTTCGCATTTCGGAACATCTCTTCAAAATAGGAAAACATCGGTACTTTATTAAAACAAGTTGAAGTTTCAAGCAGTTAATAATGAACATAGCTTTATTTTCCAATGTACAGTTATAATAAAATACAGCTCGTAAAGTTGTGCGAACTAATATTTATGTACAATGTTAACTTAATGTTTTAATATCTTAATAATGTTTCGTAAATTTTCACATTCCTTGGTGCAGTATGGGAAAAGTTGAGATCGTAGCGTTTGTTTGCCTCAGTACCATAGCCAAATAGAATATTTAATTTATTTGCTTAATAAACACGTCTAGACATGTTATTGTTGTTTGGTTTACATGGTGCATTTATCATCATCATAACAACCCATAATTGACGCAATGCTGAGCTTGGGTCTCCTTACAATGAGTGGGGTTAAGGCCATAGTCTACCCCATGTTGGCTAAATTTGAGTTGGCAGACTTCACACATCTTTGAGAATACTATAAGAACTCTCAGGTGTGCAGGTTTCCTCACGATGATTTCCTTCTCCGAAGCAATTGATTATTGCTTTGTTACGCACGTGTTACGTAGAGTTTAGGGAAAAGCGTTGAGGTTTAGCTAAATTAATACCTAAATTATAAACGCTTTCACACTTCCATCCCAGCAGCAGAGTTCCGTCGAATCAGACATAACACAGTCAAAACTTGATAATAAATATTTTGTCCGTTACATAAATGTAAAAGTCGGGATTAAAATTATTAACCACTCATTCGGCAGATAAAGTCATTGACTGGGCTAGAGATCGGTTAAAATCAAAATCGGTACCAAGGTTGTATATAGAAGCTCCTTCACTAATTCTTTAATTATAGATAAATATAAATATTTTTGAGCAAAAAGTTATGAATACAAAAGAATGTGTAATTTTTTGAGTTGTAATTATTGGAGACTATTGGTCGAACATAAAACTTAGTTTGACTTAACAGTGGGGTTACTCAAGTTTAATACATATGTATGTTTTCGTTTTATTATGTATAATATCTGTAATATTATAAAAAATAAATAAAACTTAGGTTCATATCTTTATCCATCATCGTCATATATCATATTCACGTTTATACGAGTAGATCCTGCTTAAATCTTAAATACATCAATTACTGGGTATACTTTCGTGTGTTCGTCGAGATGAACTTGAGCGCTTTTCTCATTTATATTTTAGTTGGATCAATATTTAGGGCACGTTTCATTAGGTCGGCTTTCGTGTTTCAAAGGATTAATTAACTGTCGGTCTGTATTAATAGATCCGTTAACCCGCCCCAGCTGCTTAGGAAGCGAACAAATCCTGTATTTATTCAGCCAATATATAATAATATATAAATAATATCTTATACTTTTACTAGTTTTAACCAGTGTTTAGGGTTCTGTATATTTGCGAATAAAAGGAACCTTCATAGTACTTGCGTGTCTGTTCCTGTCTGTCTGTTCGTATGTTATATCTGCTTTTGCCGAATGTAACTGACGTAAAAGTTTATTTTAGTTTTCTGTGCAATCAAGCCACCAAATCAAACGTGAATATTTTATACGATATCTACATATATAATAAAATTTTAACTGATTGTCAACCAACTAACTGAATCCAATAAATACTTGAAAAATTTTTGTCTGTTTGTCTGTCCGTTTGTGCGCACTAATCTTAGAAACGGTTTAACCGCTTCCATTTTGGTTTTCACTAATGTATTGCAGTACACTTTACTTAACATTTAAAGTTCGTTTCATTGCAATCCATCCATAAAAAAGAAGTTACAATTTAATACATATATTTCTAACTAGGAAAATGAACTCGCTTCGTTTCGGGAAAACTACGCCTTACGCTAATAAATAATACCCGCATTATTTTAAATTACGTTATAACTTATTTATTTCTGGACGGATTTCAATGAAACAAACTTTAAGTATTAAATGATGCTTACAGCAATACATTAGTGAAAACCAGAACAAAATAGGTTAAGCCGTTTCTGAGATTAGCGCGGACAAACGTACAGACAAACAGACAATAATTCTAACAACTATTGTTCTGGGTTCTATTGCGTTAATAAAGGCCCCTAATAATATTTTTTCTCATTTATCGTTTATGTACAAAAAGCGATCAGTTAGAATTTAATTATATGTATAGTTAAACAGCACGAGAAAAATCCCGTACTACACCAATGCAGATGATTTTCCTAAACCTAACGTAGTTTTTCTGAAGCGAAAGCATTTGCTAGTTAAAAAAATAAATTTTCACACATTCACACCCCACACTAAGGTTCTCTGTGTTGCAGGTGGCAAGGACTTACACGAATATAACTTCACAAACACCCAGGAACCGAGTACAAACGTTTGCCTGTCGCATAAATATTTACATCGGTTGGAAATCGAACCCGGGACCTGTTGTTTTCACCCACTCGCTATGGAGTCGTCGAGTCATGACGGTTTGCTGCTTACTTCTTGGACAGCACGGCATCAACGACGCTTCTAAATGTCACGAATATTGATAAACGCCACTCATTAATTACTATTGGAAGGCCGGCTCGCTTTCTTGCTATTAACACATATAAAATAGTTACACACACACAAACACAAACATGGAATACGGTGCACAGGTGTGCAGAATTACGAATGACGGAAACAATTTATTAGTGTACAATAAATTAGTTTTCACTGCAGCCAAATGTAAATTATTCGAGGATATTAACGTTTTAGATATTAATAATGTTTTAATTCGAACATTGAATAGGCAACGTCTTAATTTAATCTTAATTTAAGATCACTTTGCCATTACATGCCATTACAATCATACCAATCTCAATCACACCACACTCAACTACACCACAATCATAACTCAACTGTGATACTCAATACCACGTCCGCACCGAATCAAATCTGTTGGTCTACAGATACTTTCGTAACAAATCTTGGGTCGCTCGGGAATGATAACCTATTTGTAAAATAATTATCGAATCTTGGCAACGGACCCAATATTCGTTTTTGTGACAATTCATAGCGATCGTTTGCGGTATTAATGTATATTCAGTGCAATGCAATTAATTTCAATGAACAAATCACGTGATAATAATTTTCCTTAATTATCGCATGTTTTATGTATTGTAATGTATTTTTCTGCATACAACTCTATATGGATACTAATATTTTTACGTGACTAGTTAACTACTTTAACAATCCACCGTGATGTGTGTTTTAAGTATTTTTGGTTGCAATCGCGGAGAGCCAGTAATAGGCAGATGACCAACTTTTATCTTCATTTATAAGGCCTTGCCTTGTAAATGACTTGGGTACTATGCGCGTCCTTAGGCGGCGGTGACCAATTACCATTATGTATGTACATGACCGTTTGATCGTTTATCGGTCATTGACATTAACAATAGTGATTGATGCTTATTAATATTATTTCATGAGTGACTTAGGTAGCTAGTATCCTTTGCTCTAGCTTCGCTTCGAGAAACATTTTTCCTTGCGTTTACAACTGCACCCTCACCTATTCTCCCTGTTTTCCTTTTTCTATGAATTAGAAACATATTCATTGACATAAAACTTATTGACTGAAATGATATAACACGAAACTTTGAATGTTAATGTTTACTGCAATACATTAGTGAAAACCGTCATGAAATCGGTTAAGCCGTTTCTGAGATTAGAGCGCACAACCGCACAGACAGAGACAAAAATTTTTATACATATTTTTTAATACCTGTCAATGTCATGGCCGACCAAGATGAAAGAAGGGAAACCCCTTGGTCGCCTACCTTGTACACAATTATGTGAAAGTGTCTATTGTGTTGTGTACAATTAAACAATTTGAAAGAAGAACGAAAGAAAACATTATTCTATCATAAATATCTCAATTTATTCTAGAAAGGTCACGGTTCTGACCAGACAATTACAGAAATCTACCACCATGAATGAATACCAATGGGATTAAACAGAATCCACTGACTTCTAGCAGAGGAAATCTATCGTCACAGCCGAGTCCCTTTTGCAGCAGGGTGAATCAATGGCTGAGGAGGACCTAAGAGCAGATGGAGTCCCTAATTATACGAAAAATGTTCTAGGGTACAATGTAAGGTCCCATAAATGATTATTTATGTTTAGATTTGCCTAACGACCAGAAGCCTAATAATCACCATAAAGTATCGTCATGATCAATCTTATCAACAATAGGCAAGTACATCAATAATACATACTATTAAACATATTTATAAAGGGTTGAATTATTCATATAAGATGCTGTATAAAGTTTGTCGCTAAACTTGTAAGTATAACAGTTGTTTCCTTGTCAACGACAGACGCGAGTTAATACCCGCAAGCTGTTACTTCAACTGAAACTGTCGTGAAAATGCAAATGAGAGAACGCACGCGATTAATCACGATTGTTGAAATAATTGTAACGGAAATTTGAATAAGACAATTATTCCGAGCGCCATCTGTTCCTTGTTTGTCATGTTTGATTAATTCATTCGCACATCAACCGTTGTGTCCATAGCTTTATAAAAATTGTAGCCAGGGTCGTATTTGTACATTAAATAAATTTAAAGAAAGAATTCGTATATGTCAAGTGGGGATGTTTTGTTGCTAAAATTCTTTTGTTTTTGTCCAATCGTTACACAAAAACTATTAAACTGACAATGACGCAGTTTCCACTTAAAAATGCTGTTACAGCTGTTTATGTATGTATTTTAAATAGGACCAAGGTTGCTACATTATATATTGGTACGTAGAATTATTCATCGCTTGTCAGCCTTTTACAAATACACGTTTAATAAACTGCGGTCAGGAGGTAACGGGTGGTGGGAAAAATTGATAAGCGTCCCCATATGTTTTTAGGCTTTCATTGTCGTTTTTATCTATTATCAAAACTCGTCAAACTACATCAGAGGCTTATGAATGGTATGAGTTCTCAATCTTCCATTAATCCGCAGTAATAGCTTGACGGAATACGCTTCGGAAGATCGGGTTTTGCAGTCAATAGTTAACCCACCCATCCATGTCCAACAACACTATTTTAGCACAAAAGTGAAAATTATTACTTAACAGACAACGCCGTAAATATTTCCAAGCACTTCAATAGTATAATAGCTTTCGGTGGGTACGCATTATATTGAATGACTAGGCAGTATCCAACGTTTAAGCGTTTCCATTGTAATATATACAAGATGTGTTTACTTTTCTATATTCCTTTTGTTAAGACCTTAGACTGTTTCTTAGACAGTTAGTGAATAATAAAAATAGATGTACCAATATGAAGAGGTATCTACCAATTTGATTGATTGATATTTAACAACTTCATTGTAAATATGTAGTTCAATTCGGCACCATATTCAAATAATGGAGGAATCACCTGTTCCTTGTTGATATTTTTACGAGGCAATAAACCGAAGACTAATGAAAAACTTCGAGACCCAGCCGCAGATAGTACCTACAACAGTAATTGGCTTTCGACCTTGTACATCAGGCAGAAAGATTGATATTAGCCTGACACAGCTAATCTTTTTATACTTTTTGGTATTTTTTATTGTTTTGTAACTGATATTTGTTTACATTAATTTGTGTTTGTTTATTATATTTTACACAGGTAATATAAATCACAATAACTTTCAATATTAATTAATATTTCTGCCACAATAAATACTCTAAAAATAAAGAAATATGACGGCACTAGGCTAACACCGCCATCTAGTAAGATAAGTACAAACAAGACAGAAAAATGCGATTTAGGCGCTTTGCTTTGCGTAACTTAATACAATATGGATATAATGTATGAAAATATATTTCCACAATGAAAGTTCAAGTATAGGTATAGTTATGGTTTCGTTAATTATTTAATGGGGTGCAATATTAGCAGGGGAGATGTCAAAATTTATATTTTTTAGAAACATCTGAATGAATATTATACAGGTACATTATTGTCTTAAATGAAATGCTTATATCCGATGTCTTCTGTGGACTTTAAGATTTTGGTCGAGTTGAGTAGGTAACTGCGAGCTCGGTCGGTGGACTGCTAGTGGAAAAACTTCTTGTACCATCCTTTCTTCCTTCTTTCTTGCTTCCGTACATCTGAGCAATCTAAAGCTGGGGCCTTACTCCCGAAAACATTTTGGTTTTGTATTTGTTTCTGATTCGAACTCGATATAAAGTTCATGCTCCCGAACCAAATCGAATCGAATATCAAGATTGACTTATGATCGAACGTTATCAACGTCTTTAAGTGTATCCGATTAGTGACGTCACAGTCGAGTGCGAGAAGTACATGGATATTATACATATAATATTAAAAAAATGATAAATTTAATAGCTTTCTTTACAAAAACCATGTATTAGTTATCCATTACTATTTGTTTATATGAATTTTGATACAGAAATGAATATAAATTGTGTTTCGTTTGACAAAAGTAACTGACATCGCTTTAATTAATCTGTATTATGACAACCATTATCAACTAATCTGTGATCATGAATCTGTCAAATTATTTTCACAATATATTTAGCGTCAAATTTTCAAAAATCGTTGATGTGTATGTTTTTTGTATGTGTTTTTAAGATAAACTACGAACAATTTAATTATTATTTAGTATAACGAAGCATCATCTGGGAACTCAACTCCGCGACGTCGCGGAATATATTGAAATAATGACTTATATCACATACTTTCTTTTTATGACGTGCCTTTCTTCAGATGACTAAGGAAACCTTATATATTATGCCAATATATTTTTGTGGTTTAATGTATTCAACACTTCCCTTAAAGATTTAGACAGAGACCGCTATGGCATGACTATGCCACGTGCTCTGCCCACTATTCTCTAGTAGCAATAATAGTGTTAACAAGATCTGAAAAATAAATAGTTTGACACTGTATACTATTTGACAAAGATAGTCTCAAATTAATTGTTGTTTCCGCAAAATATGGGACTAACTTTGCATTTCATAGAAATATCACTTCGTCGTGTAGGTCTCTTCATGATAGGGGAAAGCTCATCCACGAATACGTCGAATAACTTCTTGGACCAACGATAATTCCTCTAAAATTTTTAACTATCCATTGCAAGTGCCCTAGAGTCATATCGACGTATTCTAAGAAAGTTACTCCTTCCTCGAATGTCTATGTATATGATGCGCTTTCTCCAGAACATTAAATAATGATGCAAGGCGAGCCATACTTTTGAAAAACCCAAATAAAATTGAACAAAATACTCGAAGCAAACAAAGAACCTTTTTACTAACGTAAATTTTGACGTTTGATTTCGATCCTGCTACTCGATCGACGACTGTCTAAAAGTAGTGTGAGTACGCGTTATTTTGAAGCACCATTCGATCGTGCGCTATCTTAGACATTCAAGAGTATGAAAATGATATATGATTGAAATCAACTCGATTGATTTAGAACCATAGACATAATATAATAATGTAATAGACGAACACTCAACTCTTCATGGCGTCACCAAAACCTAAATTTGCATGTGTGTGTAAACAATACTTATGTGAGTGACTTTTAATGATGTCATATTCATGAATTCCATGCACTGTCGACATGAATGTCGACTATTCCATCACAGGTTTTTTGCTATATTTAATTCGTTTTCTTGATTATTTATTACACGTTAAAATAAATAATACCATGCTAAAGCTAGTAACTTCTCTTTACTTCGCTTCGTCTAAACTTAACCTTATTGGGCAGGATTTTTTAACAACAATCAAGGACTAAAGCAAACAACAACAATAATAATAATACGTATTGGTTTTCATTAATTCTTTGATGTAAATCGACATAACTTATTGCCCTCGGAAATTAACTCACCTACAAATTTTGTAAATATAACTTCTTCATTAACAAGATGTCAGTGATTTTGTAGAACGAAATAGTTGTACTTAAAATGTCTACAGCAAACTTTGTGAGGAACCCTACTTATCTGGTTTAACATTCGAATTCATTTTTCTTTTTGAATTGCATTTACAAGAAACCTTGAAGGAGTAAAATTTGTCATTAAATATGATATCACATTCCCTCGATATTGTCATATCATAATAATAACAAATATATAATTCGCCAAAATTTTTCAATCTAAGGAGCCATTCAAAATTATTCAAAATTATTCAATTCAATTATTCAAAAATTATTCAAAATTATTCAATTTCAGTATTCAAAAGCCAAAGATGCACTTTTGTAACAGTCTAATCTACTTTCTGTCCAATGTGTTTACAAGCTGTAACGGAAACTAAAATGGCGAAATATGAACAAATCTAGGTAAAACAAAAAATATTTATTTACACCTTTTTAAAAATTATCCACTTATCGATAGATTTTGTGCAAGCCCTATACGAAACGGTATCATTTTCACGTACACAATATCTTTTTATCTTACACATAAATGAAAAATAAGTTATTATTCATAAAATGGAGTATTGATTGCATGTTATTAATCTTAATTTATATAATTTTAAGATCAACTTCTATGAAAATAAGGATCGTGGAAGTAGTATTGTACTACCAGTACCTGTGGATTGTTTCTTTGCTTGGGTTATTGTTATAAGTAACTATGCAGTCTAACAGAGAATAGGATATCCTCGTGTTTACTGTTATTTGCCCGATAAAATACAGTAAGATTGAAAATAAATTAATAAAATAACAAAGAGCTATCTTTTGACAGGAGACTAATGGAGAGTAAATAGTTTGAAAACAGTCCTACGGCCAATTCTCTTGCGTCTCTCTCTCGCAAGTAGCTTTTTC
This sequence comes from Megathymus violae, assembly GCA_003671415.1. NCBI lineage: Eukaryota > Metazoa > Arthropoda > Insecta > Lepidoptera > Hesperiidae > Megathymus > Megathymus violae. The sequence goes on along the minus strand of PDGT01000065.1, from coordinate 1,619,525 downwards.
CATAAAGCTCGAAATCTCATTCGCACACTGTGTTCCTCTTTTACACTAGTATATTAACTTTATGTTTAGAACTCGAAAGCGTCGAGAGTAAGGCTGCTGGTTTCTTGTTGTTATTATTAGTCGATAAACGATGTCGGAGGCCACTGCTGATATAAGAACTTCCGACACTTGTTTTGGTTACTATCCCCTCCACTAAAAATAACTGGAAAAGTGTGGTGGATTACGCTTTATGATAAGTAAGATTAGGAATAATGAGGAAAGACCCATGAAATTCAGTAATCTGGTAATTGGCATAAATTAATCATGAATCATAAGCTAGGTGTATGTGAAAGGTCCTGGGTTCGGTATTAGTCCGTTTTATCCTGCTGGCCAAGTGCGGATTTCCATACTGTATATTACTTTAAGAACACAATAAAAAATTCTCAAATATGTTGATTTCCTTTCACTATTTTCTTTGATCTAAGCATGTATAATAAAAAATAAAATGTGCTATTTTTACATACAAATATATTTTATAGTTTATTAAGAATTATCTTTCAGAAAATATTGCTTTGTGATAGCTTGGATTCATACTAGGTTGAACTATATGACAGTAATAATTAATTGAAAAAATTAGAATACCATTATGAACTTGGGCCTTCCATGTGAGAGACCGAAATTCAAGTCACTAGGCTATCACTGCTTTTCAAAGTACTGCTACTGAGTATCTAATAAAAGAAAACGATAATAATACATTACAGTTGAAACTGACGCATTGCGGAACAATAGGAACTAACGAAGAGTCCTTTTGATAAATGTTTCATGTTCTTGAATAAACGAATTTAAATTTAAGTTTACCGTGAAATAACTTTATATTCCTGAATGCTTTAAATTGGGAATTTTCCGTATTGTGTGTATGTATGTACGCGTTGTACTTATTTTCATTCCTACGCGTCCAAATTTAAATATAAAGCGAACCTATCGGCCGGCGAACCGAAATGATTTAAATTTATTTTTGTTTTACTTTTGCGAACAACGCTGAAACCGCGTTACACCATTGTATGATTGATTAATTTTTTGATTAAACTTAAATTTGTTTTCATGTAAATTTAGTAGCGTCGTATTATACTAATCGATCGCAGTATTAATATTTGCTCATGAGATTAATACAATATTCAACGTAATCATATTGGCCGTTAAATTTAATTTCATCTAAAGTTTTTGGATTAATACAAACAAATTTATTCGACACCGTGGCTCGGGTAGTTTGAATATTACTATGCAAATTGTGTAATTTAAATGAACACATTTCAGTTTAAATGCCATTGTGTGGACCTGGATTTTATATTATCCTAGTATAACAAGGTTTAGGGAAGCTGGTGGCGATTTGATTTTTTAGGACATTTAACAGGAAAAAATTTGTAGGTTTATTTTCATAATAAATAATAAGCGCTCATACACTGACATATACTACGATGCCTTATGCTGTGAAACCCATGGTCTTTCAATGTCGACTTAAGTAAATGTAAAAACTTGTCAAATTCGAATCGTACTCGCGTGAAATAGGGTTTCGTATCCACTTTCGCAATGATCAATTTTCATTAATTTTCCTTAACAATATTTTAAAAATATAATTTCAGTTGCCACAATATAAGAAACGAGTAACTCTATGAAAACCCCTTTTAATTTCTTCCTTTCTTTCTTCTTCTTTATTTGCTGATAACGCGTAAGAGATACCTTTGGTGTTAGTAATGTCCATGGGCAACGGTAACTACTTATCATCAGGTAGGTCGTCTGCTCGTTTGTTGGTTAATTGCATAAAATAAAATTAAAATTACAAATGCTCAAAGTAATCACCTTCTTTGTAGTTTGACGTTTATGGTTCACTTAAAATTCCTCGATCCGTTTCAAAGATACACGTCAGAAACACAAACACGTTCCAAAATATATTATTTTAAAAAAGGAACACTCACGCAATATCATTTTCAGCTATGTTAAATTCAAAACGCTTCCATATTCTAATTATTTTCGGAATTCGAATTGATTATTACGTCATGAATATAATTTGGAACTAAAATGAAAAACGAATTTCGCTTTGAGGGTAGACTGCGTTAGGAATAAAAATGAATTCTTTAGAAACGGCACGAGGTGCCCTTCTTGCTAATATATGGAAATTAAAAAATGATTTATATGCCCGATTCTGTTCGTGACAGTTGTCGACGTGATGATGTATGGCGGCGGTCAAGTGTCCTCTTGTTTTTACGTTTGTCCATATGTGTATAATTTTTCTGCGTCAAATGACGTTGTATAAAACAAATGTGTTAAATATAATATGTCAGTGAATAACATCTTTGAACGTTCGCATGTGCACGTCGAATTATATTTAATAAAAATAATGCTGTTGCAATAATTTTAATTTCAGAGGTCGACTGGTATTGTAAATGTGGAAATAAACCGTGTCTGTCTGATACGCTTTCACGAACAAACGGCTGGGATTGTGGTGAAATTTTATACAGCTATAGCTTGAGGCTTGGGAAAGGATATATTATAAAATATTTTTTTTTGAAAAAATTATTTCGATTTTGTGAAAATTCAATGTTTTATAATAGTATTCAAAACTCGATTTTTGGGCGCCTACATAGCTTACGTTAGTTAACCTTTAAATTATGCATAAATATAATGAACTTAAAAAATGTAAATCTTTAAACAAACCAACAAAAACTCTGAGTGGATATAATCTCGACTACCTCCAATCCACTGAGGAAGTCTACTCTGACGAAGTCTCATGAAAAGATAGTTATTATATGTTCCAGAGTTTTGGTCTCATTATCAGATCACAGGTGAAGCGTGCAAGAGACAATCATCAGTAGATCAAACCATTATGGTATAATTGCTTAATTTATAATTATAAAGAAAAAATACCAACTAGAGATTGAAATATTTGGCAACTTTTGATAAGATATGGCGCCACTAGTATTCGGCGGTAACAGATGGCGCCACTATTGGTTTTAAATCACGCTATCGATGTTTCATGCTTAAATAAAAAAAAACCCACTTCAATTTTATATCCGGGTATAACAGATCGCGTAGATATCGCGTAAACTATTGAATATATTTTTCCCAAACTTGCAATATCAATAATATTATTACAACGAAAATCAAATACAAAATTTCATGGGTAAATTTGAACCTCAACAGATTTATTAACGGTTGCCACAGGAATGTTATTTTAGGAACGCATGAGTTAATCTTAATTAGCGGGTTGGGTAGTTCATCCCTTGAATATTTCAGATCGTGGTTGTGATTTTATTAGTAGTGTATTTTGTATTTAACTCAATATTATTTAATAGTATTCTGCTTCTACCCTCAGTCTTGACTAAGACCCTTATAAGTGAATAATAATAACGTTAATTAACACTTATTGGTTAGAGTCAAATATAAATATTTTTTTTGAAAAGGAAACAATGTACGAGGGACCGTAATATATCGTTACTAATAATAAAAATGTAAAGGCTAAATCTGTACATTAAATAGGTTTTCAAGATTTATTAATGCAAGTAGGTGTTTTCATCGACATAAAAGTATACAATACAGAAATTTATATGTTACGTGATATTGTAATTATATGTCTCATGTGAGATATATTTATCCCGAGAAAAATAAAAGTTATTTTGAAATTATATTACGAGGGTAGTGAAAAAATCATGACCATCTTTCGGCAGCTATTGTAATTAGTGAATATGTTTCTAATTACCGATCCCTCAAACAATAAGTTTCCAAAGTGCCTGATATAAATGAAAAGCAATTATTTCGGGTACTATTTATAAACGTAAGTCGAAGGTTTTCTTAAGCTCAAGCTACTAATAATATCAATAATTAAGCAACTTGGTATGATCTTGATATTTGGGCGTGTATAGAGGCGTGGTACGTACAGATAGTCTGGCTATCACTGGTAATAAAATAATTTAAAATATTTTTTTCAGAATTCTCTGAAAACCAGCGAGGAATATTCTTTCTTCCTGTACGAGGAGAAGTTACCTTGGAATACAAGATGGTAGTATGGATCCCGTACAACCTAAAATTTTGTGTAGGTACAATTGGCTAACCTCTACCAACGGTTTCTGATAGAATAAATTAATAAACTTGAACGAAGTAATTATTGTAAATTAATAAAAATGCGGCATCACTTCGTTTATAAATACCTCGAATGTAAGCGAGCGCGCGATGTGCGCTCAGAAATTTTATGACACCATATCCCACAAAGGATCGTACAGACTATAAATGCTATTCGCAAAAATGATATAGCTAAAATAATTAAGATTTTCCGAGGAGTTCTGAATTTACTGCAGCTTTTAAACTTTACGACTCTTACGTTCACGCCGAAGGAGTTATGAGCTAATTGTGGCAATTCCACACCATTACGTGTCTATAAAATGAGCTTTTGACGCAACTGACGTCATATACTTGATACTTCGTCCCCTTAAAAACACCTACACGACACGATTCATCGTTACGATCTCATTTTATGATATGTTGTTTCAGACCTAACAATAAACCGCGTGTAACGTTATCAACGTTTTTATTTCTTCAAAGACGATATTCACAGTTCGATTGTCAAGTTACTTGACGTAATAATAAAGAAGTCGTTTAATTATAGACCATTACTATTAAACAATTAGTCCTGATCAAGAGCCATGTAAATGGCTAGAAATTTCGATACAATACGCACGCAGTCACACACAAATAGGTTTTACAATCGTTCAGTTGTAAAATGTATATATTCACGAAGTTTAAAATCACAATTTCCGTTAATGCACACTGTTATCTTTACATCTGAATATTAAAAAACAACACATTCCCCGAACTGATAACCTTGTTCTTTTTTTCAACAAGCAATGAACGAGCAATTTTCAGAAACTCATCAAATAATTGCATAGCTGTATGAAACTATTTACAGTCGATAAATAGTAAAGTCAGTTATGTATAGTAATACTTATAACAACTGACGTAATTCTGATATATATTTAAAGATGAATAGTACCATTTTTTTATAAAGGATTTCTTGATAACATATCATATGGAATCTAATGTAGCTATTAAATTACATCTCGTCACTAAAAATATATTGCTTGAACATAATTACAAGCGGTCAAAGCCGGAAGCTACATGATTGGTAACATATGTGTCATTGATTATTTTTTTATTTATTTGGTGCAATTCTCGACAAGTCAACCCTCCCAGGTAGTTAGAGGATGCGGTAGAAAAAGAAATATATATATTTATCGTGGTTACAAAATGGTAGGTATATAGTTGGTATTCGATTTATAACGTCAATAATTCTAATTTAATGACAAAGTTGTGTAGAGTAGTTGGGTATTGCTATAAAACCAGGTGCAAAGCCGGTAAGCAGGGTCAACAATAACGAAATCAAAGTTCTTGACATTATTTGGTATACTCTGACCTAGAATGCCGTTTGGCAGCCCAGAAAGAGCCAGAAGTGCTCGCCACTTCCAATAGTACTTATCGACACGGTTATACTAGTCCCCAACCAACAACACTTTCAGTGTTGACTTCTGTGTGGCTGCTCTCTAGGGAGCATCGCTAGTATCCATCTTCCCCAAGTGGGGTTGCATCCGATGAAGGCTTAGAGGTCGCAAAGCCAAAACCAACCTTAGGTGGTGTTTAGTGGCTAGGCACCTACATCTATCGTAGGTCCTACATAACCAGCGCAACTCGCTGCGTTAGTATGCGTGAGCATTTACCAACTCCCTCCCTCGTATTCTCCTGAGAGAAGCCCTTTCTCTTTGCTTGGGTGCAGAAAAAAAAGCTAAGCGAGGTACTCCAAAATTGTCATCGGTACTATCTAAATTGTGATGAGGGTCACGCCTGAATCATATTGGCTAATTATTTAATTAATCTACCTCATAATTAAGACAAACAAGTTAAGATGAGAAACAATAACATTGGTCATAACATCAACACGGAAACTAGCCCACCAAGTTCTCCAATAAGTTATTCGGGGCTCTCTCGCTACGAAATATATATATAAATTACATCTAAATTTAACTAGAAATACAATAAATACCTAAGGATCTTCATATATTTTATATACTTGTTCATCATACACATAAGGATAGGAATATGATACTATTATTTACTAGATTTCCGAACATATCTATTCAAGATGCTGTCCTTTAAATTGGACACTAGCTTTATGCACTGTTAGGAGTTATGACAGCCGTCCTTCACGGCCCGCGGCCTACGGACAGACTGGCACCGTCAGTATTGCAGTTTGTAATTGCCTTTTAGTATTCAGCTAGATAGTCCGCTTATGAATATTCCCTTTCACCCGTATATCTGCTCTCCACTGCTTCGCACGTTTTGATAGAACCGTGAAGTCAGTTTATTTTCTGTCTACGGATAGAAATGTGCGATTGAAAATGTCGCCGTGCGAATGACGCAGATATCACGAATACATGACAGATTCAAATTTTTTATTCAGAATTCTTCTTCACGGCTTCTGAGTTTTTTATAGTAGGGGATGTCAATGTTTCTTTCTTTGCGTCTCTGAACTCGAACGGTTATGACGCTGACAGACAATTCTGTCGCTGATTAATGAAATATTGTTACCTCTTAATACTGAAGCAGCACTCCAGTTGCTCTGGTTATTAGCTGGAAAAAAATCTTAAAACACGTATTATTAAATCCACAACCAAACAACCCACCATGGGTTGTGATCGAATTTTTTAATTTTTATCTCAATACTAAGTGAGGTCCCAAATTGTATTGTGTTATTTACTGTCATGCTATATAATTTGTACCTTTCACTATGCAGTAAGATCAAGAGTTAGGATACACCCATATTGATGAGAAATTCTGACTCTGAGAAGTTCAATGAAAAAACAGATAACTACAATAACATAAATTTAGCAACAAATGTCGCGTTAAATTTAATTTAAATCAGAAATGTTCAGTTGTTCCTTTCAAACATTAATTAAAGAGATTACAAACTAAGCCTCCTTCGTAGAGTACTGAATAAATATAATTTGTTCCTTTTCTTACAACCCAAATACCTTTAATTACTTATTTTGATTTCTAATACCAAATCAATATTGACGTTGGAACATTTGAAGATAATTCT
>PDGT01000065.1:1527015-1612363 GCA_003671415.1 Megathymus violae | reverse complement strand
TATATATATATATATATATATATATATATATATATAATTGATGTTGTTTGAAAAGTGGAAGTAACAAAAATGTAAATAAATTTACGTTCTAAACGTTCACACACTCACACCCTCGCACTAAGATTCCCTGTTTTGCGGGCGTGCATGGACATACACAAATATGGCATTACAAACACCCATGACCAGAGAACAGACATTTATATGTCACATAAATGTCTGCTTCGACCGGGAATCGACTTCAAGACCCCTCGCTTGGCAGGCACGATCACTACCATCAGGGTACGGGATCATAGTCATAATAACCCAGTCATTTGAATGAAATAACCTATAAATTATCGACGTTATCCAAATATTTTCATCGTTTACACTGGTAAAGTGAGAAAGTAAAGAAAAGAACAAGTGAGAAAACCTAAGAGCTAGCCAAGTTTTCTAAGGTCCCAACCCGCACATAGAAACTTCAGGTCTTTGGCCTTAAAACCTTATCCAAGAACACCCGTGGGAACTTGGGAGAGACATGGATTTTGACAAATCAAACCTGTATATTGGTCATTTGGATCAGACCGTGGACCTGGTTTCGACGAGGTGAGTTAGTATCAGTAACAATTTAAGTGGTCCTTCTTGGTTCTCAATGTGTGATGTAGCAACACACCTCTGACAGTCGTTTGAAAAGAACTGCAGTTATACCACTTTACATGCCAAACTCTACTAGAAGTTTATTAATCTATTGTTATCAACAAACGATAAGGCTATTAATATGTCATTATATATCACTTTACTGTAATGGATTATCAGTAATAAATAAAGTGTATCGGAGACGAATTGGTAGGTATGTGAAATATTTTTTGCCAACTTTTATCTAGGTAGTAGGGATGCTGTGGAGCTCCGCAACTGTAACCGAAACTGTTGGATATTCGAAATAAAGATCTATCTGGAACTGTAACCGAACCCTGTAAAAAAGATTTCAATAATGTCAATCATGCGCGTAGTCGAAATGACACACGTTATGACAGGTTTTCGCTGGTCGAGCCAACGCGGAATCATTAACCGCATCGCTCCTTTTTTTAGATAGTTTTTACTACTTTATTTTTACGGCTAATTGTTTTTTTCCGTGATTATAAAATCAAATAATACCTAGAAATAAAATCAAACTGTTACCTTGTAATTCTATTTACCAATTTCCAAATCATCTAATGTACGAAACTGAAACTACCGAAAAAATCGGATAATCCGAAATAATTTCATATCCATAACCGTAAATGAAACCAGTGTGATATTATTAAAAAAATATATCCGTATCCATATCCAGACCCGAAATTTCATATCGATGACATCCCTAGCAGGCAGGGAGGATTTGTTATTGATATAGAGGCCAAAAAATTTTTTTTTGTTAAATATGACGGCCAAAATATTATTTGTCATTCTGTGCACGTATCAGGTGGGAACAACTGAACAGATTGGATACTTGCCATATTAGTTACTTGTATTATTATAGACACCCAGAATAATACATTTTATTAAAAGAAATCTGATATGTAGCCACAGAATAGAAAACAAAAGATATTATTGAGGTACTGTTAATTGAGTATTAACTTTAGTGATGCTACTTTAAAATGAATATATTTCTAAATAATAGAACTAATAAAACCCTACAACATTAAAATCGAACCAACATAAAGATTATTAAAAGCCACTAGTCACTATCAGGGTAGCGGCCTCTAGTAGCCCGCCGCCACTTCGTTCGGGTTGAATAATTATGCTAATTATAGCCAATGGCTTTTTGGAATAATGTATCTTTCAAATTGTAAAATAATTATTGACGTAGATGCCGTGGTTCCGAAGTTTACCTTCCGCATACACACAAACTCATAAAATTCGCACTCTCTCTCTTCATAATATTAGTATATATTTCGGCAGCACCCGAGAACTATTTGTTGACGTTAGGCGTAGATTTTATGAAGCGAAGCTTGTTATTTACACAAGCGATGAGGCTATTAAAATGGTATTACATATCTCTTTGATATTTAACTAGAAACGATTTTTCGATTCATAGCTTTTACTATCAAAGTTGTGTGATAATTACAATATGAATCGTTTTTCCGTGAGCGACTATAAAAATAAATAAGGCCCTAAAATATGTCTTGGCGTTTCCAGCGATGTTATTTAGTTTTTATTACTTGGAAGGATAATGGAAATAATATTCATTTCTTACTGCGTGTATGAACAACCATAGCACAAAACAATATTTCTCCATAAAAGCTTGCTATTTTTCTTTCCTCCATTTTTACAATGGCTCTTACAATATTCTACGAGCGTTTGTCGTGTACGAGCAGAAATAAGATAGGCATTTGACTGCGTTTGTCATTGGAAATCTAACTTTTGTTGTGTGCGTGTAAATATTTATGTGCGTGTATGAACGCAATACCTAATAAAAATTAGAAGTAATCATAATGTACATACATACGTGACTTACAACAGTCAAAAATATTTGAAAATTTGTTACGAAACGATTAAAACAATAATATTATTATTATCTGGCGTTCTTACTAAGATCACTAGTATCGATTTAAATAGAACAATAGGGAAGTAGTTAAGCAAAGAAACAACAGATGTCGCTATAGTACTTTATAAAAATTAAGATTCAACAACTTTTTAGGTCACATTGTAAAACATCGAGATTTATATTTTATCGAGACTACCATTTTATTCCAATAAAATCGAATAACTTATTCGAGTTACGTTAGTTAAAATTTTCAGCATAAAAACTAAATAAATATTGTATATCTATAATTCTTGAATTAGGATTAATTAGAATGTAAGAATAATTGAAATGCTAATTCCGAATTATTATTTTTTATTTTAAAAATGTTTTTGATATACTCTTGAATAAATTAATAATAACAATTATTATTATGCGTACTTGAATACTTAAGATTTAAGTGAACTTGATAGTTTGGAAGGCAAGCACGAAGATCGGGACGTGTTCTTCAACCTCCACTACGGCTCCAGGAGAGCAGGAGCAGGGGCTGCCCCGGGAACATTCGGGTCTATGGTGTCGGTACTCACCAACAGTTCGCCTCAAGCTGCCCTGAGCTTTATGATTATTATTGCAGATACGATGACTGTACTCTTTTCTAAATCGTGAAATTTAGGGATTAGATGGGGGCTTTATTTACTGTATAACCATTACTTTGCCTTTAAACCGAAAGGTTTGGGATTTAATCCCAAGCGGAAAAATATATTTATCTCAACGCATAACACCACGAGTTTAAATGAATAATTTTCCAGGACTAATATTAATATACGCGGCTGTTAATTATTGAAACGGAATGAAAACAAAGTGATCAATTAGCAGCATTTTATTTTAAAGGGTATTATTAAAGGTCTTGTGAAATAGAACTTAATATTTTCAACGTTGTTTAGTACGCAAAGTAACTTCAAGCCATTAACCGACAACCTGTAGCCTAGTCGATGATCTTATCTGTTGAACAATGGGTCCCGAGTTGGATTTCCGACCGGGGCAGAAAAAAGGACCCATTGCAGAGCATGTGATTCTCCACGATTGGTAAGGTTTTCAGCATACCCTATCACAATTCTAGACTATAGACTTTTGACAACACGGTCACGAAAATTTTAAGTATTTCAAATCTAAATTGTACTCTGTAGTACAAAAGTAATTCACCATTTTGCAGTCACTAACATTCAAATCGCTGTCTCAATCTATTGGAATATCACGGTCTGCAAAGCTGAGTACGTAATAAAACCAACATGACTCGAAATGGTCGGGATTAGTACTTCTGTGAGTTCACCTACTTTACTTTAAACTCTATTTTAAAACGATTAAGAAGTCGAATTGTTTTATTTGTAAATAATCAAGAAAATAAATAATACTTTTGTGAAGTATTTTTGTAGTAAGTCTTTTAAACGTGCAATTATTGAAATTTAACAGTTTGTTGCGGGTAATACATGGACGTGTATCTTAATAACAATTGTGCGCATCATCTTTATGTGTGTACATCCAATTTTTTTTTCTATTAATACTCTCTCGTACTCAGTCATTAAGGTAGAATCTACCGGTTAAATATATGTGCAAAAATGGTTATAAATCTTTAATTTCGTTAGGCTAGGTGTGTAAACATATATCCTTCTGGTGGCGCGTGCGGTGATCCTACGCGTCCCTTACTATAGTCGGGGTCGGAAAACTCCAGCTACATCCCAGCTTCTAACGGGTTACCAAATGGATTAACCAACGTCGGAACCGCGGATGGAAGCGCGAGCGTACCCTTGATCCCGACCAGCGTTGTTGAGAAGGAACACACGTGAAGGTTTCAGTCGGAAGGAGACAGACATAACCTCTCAGTGGCCCCGCGATGGAGAGGGATCCATGATTGATTTAGTCAAAATGTGGGTAGCATTTATAATTATAGTTGCTATTATAGTATATAAGTAGTAGTAATAATAGAGGATATTATTTATAAAAATGAAATTCACTAATTTGCTTAAGTTCACATATAAAAGCAAAAAATAACGAATGCGATTACTATTCGTGAACGCAAACATCATTATGTTATGTTACAAATAAAGTTATAATATTTTTATGAAAATATATCGCTGTGACACTTTCGTTATAGTACAGAATTAATGCACTGTTAAGTAACGAATCCCACATCACGTGAGTTCGTAACACAATTTTATGATGAAAGTTACGTCGGCGGAATCCGGAGCTTTGCTTTCGCATTATTTGCACTCTTTTGAAATTTACGGGTACAGATATATAAAAGCTGTCATTCCGTAGAACAAGAACCTAGTTTTGCCACAAATGTACGGATTACTCGAATGGGATTAGGAGAGTTCCACGTTCTCCACATTAGCTCTACGAGAATCTAGAGTGCTGTAGAAAGCGGTGACAAACACAACTGAACTGAATTGCAACTTTATAAAAGTTAAAAAAGCTCAGTAACTGTGCGATAACAACAGTTAGGTATGTAAGTTCGGTAAACAAATAAACCACCAGCTCACACATTACGTGAATATGTAATGTTTGTAGTACAAATAAACGTTCAATTATTCTTTATTGTGTTCTTTCCACGTTCTGTTTTTTTTTTCCTTCTTTGATGTTATATTGTTTATTCTAATTTATAAAACTTAGTCGGGAGTTATCTTTTGTATTGAGTCAAAGCTTTCGGAGTTAATTTCCCGCCGAGAAAGACATAATATATGACATTAATGTCGGATCATAATTTTCGTATGTTTTTCATCCACTAGATTAGGAATAAAACGTGACAGAAAGAGATGGATAGAAACGTGTCAATAATCGCTACAAGGCCTGCCCCTACAACAACTCAACTGTAAATACTTATACATAAGACACCCGATTTTTTTTAGGTAACAGATAGAAGATCACAGGATAATAGAAATGATATGAGAGTAGCGACGACATTTTATTTTTTGTAAGTGTTCTTGTACTTGTAAGGTTAGTCCTTACTTTGTTTTGGTGAGGAACACTCGACGCTTATTGATCAAGATCTATTTTTACACAAATCGATAGAGGGCGTCACGGCATTGACGTGTTAGGAATTGCTAACAAACATGAGGTCATTAATGGTTCAGTTTTTTAACCGATGTGTTATACTCAAAGAGTTCAAATTATATTTGAAAAAAGTATCAAAATCATTAACTTAGCATGTTGTTAGTGGCATATATAATATCATAGCATCTAAGAGTATCAAACGAATCAGACGTAAAGATCTGACAACTGTCATTAGTGTCTGTCAAATTGTAAACCATTTCTTCCCGCTACCACAATCTAATGTCACCATAATCCATATGATTAGGTTGAAATATCGAGCTAAATCTCTGAAAAGTAGTTTACTTAGTCATACAGCAATAAACCTAAACAGTCACCCTAATCATTCCTTACTTTGAATTGCATTAGGTTCCTCAACCCTAACCGTAGTAAGCATTAATTTGAAAGGCAAACATTTTCTAAAGACTCGCTTTATGTCAAATCGAAACCGAATCCGTAGGTCCTCTTCGCAGATAGTGGTCGGCCAATCTAACTAAAGTTATTTAACTCCGCAAGATAGGAAGAAACTTGACTCAGCAGACCCCAGATGTGTCACAGTTGCGCAATTGCTCATTGATCTGTATTAACGTTGCCAAGTGTTTGAATAACTCGCCCATTTTTAGATGTGATAAGTTATATAAACCTTTGTGTTTAAATATGAAAAGTAAATCTATATATGTACATACATATATGATAGTCAAATTGCTTAATCGATTGAATCATGAGTCCTTATTATAAGGAAAGATATGTTGTTGTTGAATATAATTATATTAACTTAATTATTTGTTTATCAAACTAACAATAATATATTATTACACTAGCAAACCGACCTCGCTTTGCTCCAGAAAAACTGTGCTTGATGCTTAGAAATAGCATTTGCATTGTTTTAGAACTGGGTTTTTCTCGTTTTATGAATTAGAAATATATTAATGCATTATTAACTTTTTTTATGGACGGTTTGCAATGAAACTATCTTTATCGTGCTTACTGTAATACATTGGTGAAAAACATCGAAATCGGTTAAGCCTTTTCTGAGTTTAGCGCGCACAAACGCAAAGACAAATAGACAAAAAATATTGAGTTATATTGAGTTGATAAAGACAGGGTTTTTCTCATATATTCTTTATGTACAGAAAGCGATCAGTTAACATTTTATTATATATATATATATATATATATATATATATAATTAGTCGTATTTCTCTATTACTGTGCCCAAGGTAATCTAGTGATAAAAACTGGTAGGAAGCAATATAGTTTAAACAAATTTAAGACCCAAAACACCTATCAAAATTTACTATTTTAATTAATTTTGTTTAACACAAACAGATACGCTCTGAATTCTACTACGAGCGTTTTCGCACAGCATTATATTTCTATGCCTTGTATTGAACATCAGAATAACTTAACATAATTTAAAGATTACAGATCTTTTTTAAGGTTATATAGTTAAGTTACAATTTATATTAATAAAAACTTGACACCAAACAGAGTGATTATTAAGTATTTAGTAAACCTTGTTTATCCGAGCGGTGGACGAGCTATGCCGGTCTCCTACCGACTAAAACCAGCAAGGGTGTTTAGTTAACTTACTAAGTAAGCAGTAGAAAGAAAAGTTTAATAAAAATTATCTTCCAACTCGTGCCCGCGCTTTTGTCTCGGTGGACTTGGCAACGAAATAGTTTAAAAGCAACTTAGAATTTAATTGATTTTTATGCGAATTACATATGTTCGAATAACGCGAAACTTGATTATAACTTATCCATACAATTTTTTATGCGCATAGAAATATTGTTAGTTTAGTAAAATGTTTTTCGAATTATTCATTTTCGAAGTATTATTCCATAGTAATAACGATTATAATCATTTTAAATTTATTTCTTCGCAATTACTTAACGTTCTAAATATACAAATATTTAAAATATACCTTTTACATTAGGTATTCAGTATTTCGACATATTTATATGAACCATTGCGAGGCTGTACTGGCGGGAAATAATTTGGTAAGTGACAGGTGATTGTCATTGATTACAGATGAGTGTCTAATTAGTTTTCCTTTACACTATATCATGACGTATGGAATTAATCACATCTTTACGTAAGAGATTGTTACTTTTAACGACTTCGTAGCCTAGTTTGTAGTTTTGCTTGCCGAGCGAGGTTTTCCAGGTTCGATTCCTGCAGGGGTAGACATTTGTGACTATCCGTCACAATAACAAATGTTTGTTCCCAAGTCGTGGGAGTTCATAACCTTGTTTTTTAGCTATTTTTCGAAGTCATTTGTGTATGTCTCTATCGCCCGTGACATAGGAAATCCTAGGCGAGGTTGTGGGTGCGTGAGCATCTATTATTATTTTTGACGGCCATTTCTAACCACGCCATTTTATCGTTAGTTAAAATTCCTGGAACTTTTCATGATCTCTGAAACCTCTCCGACTAACCCTTGATACTATTGAAGGTAGTGCTTCGCTAAAATTCGTTAGCCGGTGTTTGAAACACTCATTAGCGAACGTTGAACAGTTAATCGTTAAAACCTCATGCATTTATTGAGTGTGACATTGTTTAAATACGACATTTGTGCGAGCTCACCGCATCTCGAAACCTTATTTGCAGTAAATCTACACAAACTAAGGCGTAGCACAGTGGACACAGAATTGAAGTAAGCTTGTGTAACTTTGCTGAACTCGAATGGACTGTAGGTGCGGTTATTCACTGATCCGGAATAGGGTTGACCACTGATTTCCTTTCAATGATAGTTTATCATTCAGTGCACAATTTCTTTTAGTAATACAGCGCGTCTGCTTGCAACGAATAATTATAATATTATGTGGTACTATACTTTTAAAAAATTATATTTTTTTCTATAATTAGAAATAGAACATGCATGTATGTAACAGATAAAATTTTAACAAATGCCGAGTGATATTAAATACTTTAAAATACTAGCTACTTTGTGAATATTTTTGGATCGAAAACATGATTTTATAACCTTACCATGATGATTTCATGATGGATTCGAAATCTTTAAACTTTGTTTTAGTGGGAATAAAAAAAAACTGGTTAATTTAAAATTACCATCTGTCAGTATGAAATAAGTTAAAAGGCAACGTTCTAGACGGCAAATTTATATTTACAAAACTACGTGGGAAATAAGAGTGCATGCTTTCCTGATTTTGTGACTAATGCATTATATTCAGACTAAATTTAAAAGTTATACAAATTGTTTACGTTTATAGATATAATTTTTGTTATAAAGATAGTGACGTCATTCGTTATTTATTTTGTAGTGTCCTTTTAATATTATGCTATTTAATTTAACAAACTCTCAAACACGTTAATATCCCTGTACGAGAAGTTCTGTAATGTTCTGTAATAGAAGTTCTGTTAATATGATATTGATATTATTGCATTCTCATCGAATTTACTTAATTTTTCCAAATTTCAGCTCGTTTTCTGTTATTTAAATAGTTAAAAATTTAGTTGCTTGATTTAGTCCATACACACTCACATAGAAATACAAATAAATAAGAATACGATAACTTAATTTAATTAAAATTAACGACAGTGTATGAATTAAGGAATATTTACGCAAGTTCTAATTCAATTTTTTCTTGGGAATTTTGGTGTTTGGAGAAATGACGATCATATGCTTTTAATTGGAATACGAAAAAAACATTTTACTGGTACAGTCAGTGCGCAAAAGTTAACGAAGATTTTTAATGAAGATTGCATGTTCTAAAATAAATTTTCATTTAAAAGAGCGATAAAACTGCAGTTCTGATAAATGAATACACAAAATTTCAATAAAAATATATACATCAATTCAGATGCTAGTGACTTTCTCTGCCGAACAAGGGAATCTGAATTAAATTTCCCGGCCGGGGTAGAAAGGGGTAGCCGGGGTAGCCGGGGTAGCCGGGGGGGGCCGGCTGCGGTCATGATTTTTTAATGATTGATTTGTGGTCCACAGACTTTTGGCCAAAGACATTACCAAAGTTTTGTCGATCAAGAACGAAGCAGTTAAATTATTTTTTGATTCTCCCTTCGAAATTACAGTCGAAACATGAAAAAAAATAACGATTATTTCTTAAAGCTATTTTTAATAGCTTGAAACAGGTGTAAAACCCTTACTATTATGCATTAGTAATGTCGGATTAATATTAATGGCAATACCAACATCATATAATAAAATAAAATGGAGTGCATAACTGTATTTATGAAATACCTTAATGATTAAATAAGTTGAAAGGTAAAAAGGTAATTTCTTAATTCGTTTCTCAATCAAGCTTACCTCCAGCAGGAAAGAATTGATGGAGCCTTTTATATCTCAGGTTCTTTGTGATATTTCAATATTTGTATCGTCCGCAAAGCTAATCCTACTGTATCTATGGGAACCGGTATCATTATTTATTTATTATTAGAATAATTTCAATGTTAATTATACTATTGATGCTGATTGTACAGGTCCATTCATGTGTACGAAGTTTCAGCGCCTGTTAAAGTCACTTGAAAGATATTTACACAGAAAACGTTATAAAGAGACGCAAGTTAGCTACGCAAATAGATAGGTACTTCGTTAAATTGGTTTGAGGTATATGAACTGGAAAATGAGCACGCTTTTGATGGAAAACGGGTACTGTAATGGACGTCTCCTGACACCTGAATAAGAAATTTATTTTGGACGATCTTCTTATTACTACATATTTTAAAGATTAGAAGGCATACCTTATTTAAATATAAACGAGGAAATTGGCTAACTTACATATGAAATTACAAATATTTGGCGAGAGTTTAATATTTTTAGGAGATGTTAGGGTTTCAATATATGAGGACAAATCTGATTGGATGTTGAAGTGGATTAAACTAATTATCAGGGGCGTGCGCTCCTTGTAGGCAGAAATGCAGTCTTTACTTGGCATTCACAGATATTTTAATAAAACGTTCGTGCGTTTTAGATGACTTTAATTAATAGTAAATAAATGAACAAACAAAATATAATAACTTCAAAACGCCTAACATTTTATAAATAGCACCTATTTGCAAGCACACAAACATTATGTTTGCCAGGCGTTTGGCGACAAGCAAGCGGCACTGCAAAATAATGTACCTAATCAACCAAACTCATGCTGTCGCTTCCCGCAGAACATTTGTTCGCATGTGACATTGTTCGCATTGGACGCATGTTCGCGACTCCAGCGGCAGGCTACGGAAGTTCGGCAGTTGTCGGGAGTAATCGGAAATGTTCGTTGCCTATAATTCGAGTAAAAATAATAGACGGAAATTTAATAAATCACGTATGCACATTATGGATTTTTGTTTAGTAAGGTATTATTTGTTTAAATAGCAGAAATGTTTTGTGTTTCACGGGGGCCATTTTGCTTTTTTCATGTGATAAGCATTGTTTACTATTTTGTTTGCGCCAGTATATTGATAGTTTTCTTAAAAGATTTTTCATTTTAACATTTGAAAGTGTGTACATTTAACAGTTTATTACTGAGTTTCTATAATAATTGTAGTGAATTGCTTTTACTAGTGCGTTTGTTGATTTTTTTTAAATGTTATTTGATTGTGAGGTTGTAGTATTTACAATACTTACATGTTTTTATATCTAGTATTTTTGCACTCGCATAGTTTGTAACTCTTATAGTACTCCTTTGGTTAACTTCTTTTCCATTTATTGTGTAATTTCTTTATATATTTTATTACTTAAATGTTTTGTTATTGTTGTCAAATATTTGACATACGTCCTAAATTATTGTCATCATGATTACTTTTATTTTTAATTTGTATATTTCTTATCCTTTTTGTTAACGTTCTTTATTAGGCTGAATATAAATTTTAAATTCGTAAATAGAATATAATAAGAGAATTATTCCAGAAGATTCGACTTATAAAAGGCGAGCTGTGACGACATGACTCAGTCTCTCGCGTGTTGGTCGCTACACCGGAAATTTAAACACTCTCTCGCGTGTTGGTCACAACACTGGTAACTTGAAGCAGTTACTCGCGTGTGGGTCGCAAGTCTTGGATCTCTACACTACCAGTCTCCCAGTCTCTCACGTGTGGGTCACAACAGTGATAACTTGGAGGAGTCTCATGCTGGATGCTCATACTTCGTGCGCCCTAACGCACGCCTGGTTAAGGCGGTCTCCGTGCGCTGAACGCCGGGGACTCCGATCGTCTCGTACGCCCTAAACGCACGCTCCAGTCGCGGAGGTCTCCGTGCACTGAACGCCGGGAACTCTGATCGTCTCGTGCGCCTTAAACGCACGCTCCAGTCGCCGGGATCTCCGTGCGCTGCACGCCAGAGAAGCGACGGGCCTATTTTCTTACTTACAAGTGACCTTCTTTTTAGTTTCTTAATCTTGTAACTACCGTATTTTAGTCATTGTAACCGCCAGGAATTCTTAAATACATTATATCTTCTAAAAATATCTACATCTTTTATTATAACATTACAAGGTTTGTGTTGAAAATGTGTGTTTATTAAAATTAAAAATAACAAGTTCTCACAATTGTCATTCAGTGAAAAGATTTAAATTGTGTCTAAAGGTAGGTGTGTACGCGAGTTACAACAATTAAACCAGCAAAAAGGGAATGTAACTCGAAAGTTTCATGTTAAAAGTTATGAAACGTATAACTGGCTCTTATTATTTTACTTATTAGAATTTCTTCCGCCGCGACGATCGATCGCCGTTTTGTCTGCGTTGCCGTAGAAGATGTACATGAATAGTAGTACGTCTAAAACTTGTTCTGTTGGCATGTTTTCCGACTTAGAGATCCGTCGCGTGGCTGTGGGTATGCTAAAAATCTATAAAAGAAAACGTTTTTGTAACCGAGTACTCCGCCGCATACCCAGTGTCATAATCCTGTGCACGCCGCTGCTAATTATATAAAAATATGAAGAATTCTAGGGATCGTTAAATTAGGTATCTAACGGGAAAAGAAACAGAATTATTATTAATTATTATCACAGTTATTCAGTAGAAACTTGATAAATCATTTATTTTATTTA
Source organism: Megathymus violae (assembly GCA_003671415.1). Taxonomy (NCBI): domain Eukaryota; kingdom Metazoa; phylum Arthropoda; class Insecta; order Lepidoptera; family Hesperiidae; genus Megathymus; species Megathymus violae. The sequence goes on along the minus strand of PDGT01000065.1, from coordinate 1,599,785 downwards.
TTTATTTATTATTTTATTGATAGCTAACGTGAATAAAACTAAATAATTTTTGATATTTAACTCTTAAGAATGGGAGTTGGGGTGAAACATAAACGAAACTTTTTATCTCACGCAAGTAATAATTTGAAAATTGGTATGTACGCATAATAATTCAATTAAGTATTTATTTATAACTACATATACTGCTGGGATTCTTTTTTCGGCAAACATATAACTTTGGTCCTTCGAGCTGATCCCTGGATTTCAGCTGCAGCTTCATTTTTGTTCTGTGGGGCTCTAAAATGACTTCCATTTTTGACAAAGGCACTTTTTTTCTTATCTAAAAACTTGCATTGGGGGTTGCATATGTCTCTATCACTTCTGAGTGAGTGACTAGTAAGTAATGAGAATAAACGAATGGAAGTTTTCATCACTGTATAGGAACGGTTGGTAGGTTCTCCATTGTTACGTGGTTCGCTGCCTGTATGGCTGATGTGCCACCAAAACACGTTACGACATTGCGGAATTAATTTAACAAGAAGAGTGGTAGTTAGATAATAGACAATAAACTCTTATCACGGATCACTCCATGGTACAAAGCTGAAAGACCTTTAATAACAGAAGGGACCTAATGGCGTTCTCTTGACAAGTGATAACAAAGATGAACTACTATCACGGATTGTCATCTTGGATGCTAGCAATAAAGGAGCTCCCTACATCTCAAGAATCTTTATTGCCGGTATTAAAAAAAATATTCTGCTTTTGGTGGAATAATATACTTCACAACATAACTCGTACGACAAGACCAATGACAATACAAACATGAATCTAAAGGACTTGATTTAGAAGTACGAAATGTTCTATGAACACGGCATACACAAAAGGCTTCCTGACTAAATCCTCAGCTAGGAACTCAGATTAACTTGGGACAGCGGAGATTTCTATCGGATCGGTAGGGTTAGCAAACAAAAAGCGAAATGTACAGACGGCACAACAGTTGAACGTTTCCTTTGTTAGGAGTAACAGTTGAGGTTTAATCTGTAATTCATTTGCCGTAAGCTTAAATTGTTTTGTGCTCGAAATACATTGTTGTCTTTCTTGGGTATGTTATTGCTTAATTTTATTTCAGTGAAGTTATTTATAGCATCAACAGAATGAAAATATATGGAAGTAGGTACATTTTGTGACACATTCAAGACCATGCTACTCCAGTAGACATAAGGTGACAGGTAACTGATTTAGTTCAACATTGGATGTTCTCATACCAACGTGTTTTAGACAGGGGAACTATCGAAAGCTGCTCTATCATTCGTTCCCGGTCAAGAAAAAAGCGATACTATATCATAGCACGATAGGAAAATCTTGAGGAAAGTTTTTACAGAAGTTACGTATTTTTTTATGTGAATGCAAATGTCATTTAAACCACTCTGTACACGAATGTAACTGGCGTATGGGGAAGTTGCGGAATTTTGCAGCAGATATGTAATAAAACAGTTATTTAGAACAGATATTTACCATGTTGTAAAAATGACAGAAGTTACAAAGATAGGAGATACACTTTCTTCTCCTAAACTTTATATATCATAAAAACAGAGTGCGATTTTGTGGAAATATGTATAATAGGAAAGTTATTTCTGAAATCACGGCACCCCGTTGAAAAATTATTTTACCATTTGGAAGGTGGAACTTTCGGGCTGGCCAAAGGCTATATATCAAATTAATGTATTGTTAGCAGAAAAGTGACGTCACATCTGATAAGAGGAGGGGATGGCAGACAGTCACCGCCAAGCACCTATATAAGACGATGAGCGCCCCTAGGCGTTATTCCTGCGCACTCTGGCGCGAACCCTGCCCCCCGCGGCGGTACTGTTAACGCCCCCGTATACCCAAATGACGTCGAGTTTTCCGACTCAGCTTCCCTTGCAGGCTCAAGGTAAAGCACCTTCGAGTCCAATGTCTCCCAATATGGGACGCCGTTCCAATCAGAGGACGATGGATTCACCACCGTCCAGCGTAAGCGCACTAAGCGCCTCGTCAAGAAAGCCTCCAAGGCGTCATCGGAGGGTGGTTCGCCCCCACCGTTACTTCGGCTACCAAGTCACAATCACCACCGACTAAGGCAAAGCCTGCGTGACGCAGCACGCCAGTCACAATCAAGAACAAGCCTCCGCCACCGGTCTTTCTTCGGGATAGCTCCAAGTGCCTCTCAGTAGGTCGTCTATGTAAAGACAATTACATTTCCTTCACCCGAGCCGTCGGCGCGGGTGAATCCATCCGAATAGTGGTTCCGACCACTGACAATTTCAGAGCCTTAACAAGGCTACTTACTACTAACAAAATTCCCTACCACACGTACGCCCTCCCCGAGGAGCGGAAGGTACGCGCGGTACTTCGCAGATTACCGCATGATATCCCTACCGAGGACATCCTCAATGACCTCGTTAGTCAGGGATTCTCGGTCGAGGCAGTACATCGTATTATAGCTGCACCGGGAAAAAATTCCCCAAATATCCTCCTCCCAAAAATCCTCCCAAATATTCCCAACTCAAGGGAAATTTTCAATTTGACAGTGTGCGGCCTCTCTAGCATCCGGGTGGAAGCTCCTCGCCGAACCGGCGCTCCAGGGCAATGCCACCGATGCCAGCTGTACGGTCACGTGGCCGCCAACTGCTCGGCGGCTCCGAAGTGCGTCAAGTGCCTCGAGCCCCATCACACCAAAGAGTGCACCCACTCGCGGGACTCTGATGTTCCTCCGTCCTGTGTTTTATGCGGACAAGTAGGCCACCCGGCCACCTACAGAGGTTGCCCTCGTGCACCTCGATCCGCACCTCCCAAGGCTGTGAAAAGCCATCATCCCAAGGCCGTCAAAAGCCTTCCTTACAAGGCTACTAAAAGCCAGTCCAAAAGGGTAGTCAAACCCAGCCCTCCTCCAATGACGGAGGACAATTTCCCGCCCCTGAGGGCCCCAAATCCTCAGAGGGGAAGAAATCTAATAAACCCATGGAGTAGGAATGTTGCAGTCGCAAGCCCCTCACCCCAGGTCCCAGCAGTCAATCCACGGCCAACCCCGGTCACTTCAGGTGTCCCGAGGCCACAGGCCGCACCCTCACAGAGTCGCGCACGGGGAGGCAACCCCTCACTGGCTGACGACTTAAAAACAGTTTTCGACGTTATTCAAAACGTTGATATACAAGGAATTTCAGTGCTAGCACGAAAACTTAGAGCCGCGAACTCCTCTCAGGAGCGTCTTTTCGCCCTGGCGGAGTACAGCGAGCTCCTTAGCTCCCGATAATTACTTAGGCGCTTAACGCAAGTCAGTATAATACTCATCGTACAGACGATGTGTTCAAATCCCCTTTAGACGGCACTTTCAATGCCAATTCACGTGCGGATGCTCCCCAGGGAGTGTCGCTAGCGCCCCTCCTACCCAGGGGGGTCGCATCAGATAACGGTTTAGAGGCCATAAGACCAAAACCAATATCGGGTGGTGTTTAGTGGGTAGGCCCCTAGGTTTCTCGGGAGTCCCACATAACCAGCGCAGCCGGCTGCGCTGGTATGCTATGAGCATTCACCACGCGCTCCCGCGCTTTCCGGATGGTAACCCTTTCTCCTTTGTCTGGGCGCAAAAAAAAAGTCTGGAGACACTTCTATTTGCAGTAAACGTGTTAAAGGGCAACTCTGCCCGTTTGAATAGTCAATTCTGTTTCGTTTTATATTTGTATAGAATTTATTTACAAAAGTCTGCTTGACTTTCCATTTCGTAATTTATAAATTTCACCATTTAAAATACTCGTGATCTTAATGAAGTTCTTATTTTTATTTATTTAATCCCGTTCTGATAAGAGTATAATAATTAATTGTTGTTCCCCAACGATGTTGTAACGGGTTGCTAGTTACAAATAAAGATAGGGGATCTATAAAATATAAAATAAAATATAACTATAAAATCCACGACCAATTTATCGATATAAGCTACTATATTAAATTCCCATTCCCATGACCATAGATTGCAAACTCTGTCACAGATAATGTAACTGACATTTGATCAATAAAAATTTCCATAATGAAGCGTAACACATCAATAAAAGACAGTCTTCATATCATACCCTCACGCTTTTGTTTGTGATGATAACCCTGTGTGAGAACAATTGCACAGTTGAGCTCTTCACACAATTGTGGGTCTATAGTCACGAATGCCTCACTCATTAGATTTTCTAAAGAGTTCTTCCGAAATAAAAGCCGAATAAGCAAGTGGATATCATTAGTGAAATCTACATACTCTTATATAGATAACGAAGAAGTATAGTTACAATTATTGAATAAAATAAACTACACTAACCACAATACTAGGTTTTAATTGACGATCAAATTATCGTAGTTATTAGAGACATCATAATTCCGCTTCAAAACGACATGGTAGTTACATTGAAAAGGACCTATTATGAAATCATAAGAAGCAATTCGAACTGTGAGATATAACTTATCGACCGTTATAGCTACAAAATGCTTATAAAAATATACAACCTTTCATTTTCGTAAAATTTTAGGTTTAAGTAATCTGGCGCCATGAATTGCTAAATGCCAAATTAATTTACTAAATTTGTCTTCTGAATTGCTACTTCACACTTGCCTTTTTCCAATGTTTGCTTACTTTTACTAAACGAATAATTATAGATACCTATAACCGAGTCCGAAATTACTTAAGTGGAAAACCGTAAAACTTATAAAATGTTTGTTAAAATTAATTACCTTAACAACTATGTAAAAACTGCTAATACACTTAAGGGAGTTTCTTACCGAAGCCAAGGTATGCCTAGTTGCTATTAATATGAATCAGAGAAAGTTATTTACCTTATAGAAGTGACCTTAACCATACAAAACTCTAACCTACGAAGCACTTCCTCCATAATTGATCATAATTTTCAAGTAAACAGAAAACCACATCGAGCTTTAGATATAGATATCGTATAGAAATACGATTTTGGAAGGAAAAGTTAGTGACGGAATTGCATTTCACGGGATATGAACTTCATCCAAGTTAGTTTCTAATTGATTTGGTGAAAGTTAAAATGGATAGCGTTAAAGAAGTGCGTTCGTATACCTGTGAAAGTTCCGCATCGCTTCATACATAAAATTCATTTTAAATTTGTTTGATTCAGTTAATTGTGTCAATAATTTACCTCTTAAATTTATTATTCGAAATCATCTTTTACCCTTAGAATATTATAAATCATTAAACCAATGTGCGGATTTATAAGGCATGTTTGGTAGCTGATATATTTGGTGCGGAGGAAGGGGAGATATTATTGTAATATTGTATTTTAATGCGCCAATACGAGGCCATTATTAATGGGTTTTTAAATGGACTCTTATACTTCATTCCAGTATTCTCGATACTTGGTGCGGCTTTTTTCTATTATTAATTTGATCCAAAGTCAATCTATAAGCGCCAAGGTAAAACGACAAGACTCCGTTACATTAATTTTATCGAAAGTGAAGTGCTCAATAAAAACAGTTGGGTGTCGACTATTCACAAAAAATCTTAAGTGCTGTCATCCTTCGAAAGGCAGACAAGTCGTTGGTTCTAGTTTCTATGATTAAACGTTAGACGATAACTATGATGGAACGTAAATTTGGTCGTATTGGGGCTGCCTTTAATACTCCCTCCGATCCCATGTTGACAAAACAGGGTGTCGTAAGAGGCGACAGAAAACAGCTTGCTTATGGTAGAGCTTCACGTAAGGATTATATTATCAATATTATTATTAGGTCATTAATATTATTACTGGTATTATTATTTTTCCGTGAAGCCTGCCTGGCTAGCTACCACCCTCCTGCTTTAGTCAACCGCCAAACACCTCGTTGTTGTGTTCCGGCTGGGGGCTTGAGAGCCAGTACTTTGTTTCATATGTTCTTTTCATTTCCTGGCCAACAATGCATCAATGATACCTTTGGTCTTTCTGGTGTCCATGGGTGACGATGACCATTTACCATCAGGTGGCTCGTTTGATAGTTTGTCGGCTATTAACATAAAAAAAAAAAACAATGATCTTCGGGTGACATAGAATGTTACGATTTGTGGTTTAGTTAACACCTCCATAGTCAAGTACAAGAAGGTATCCGTACCACTAATGGTTTGAATACGAAGCCTAAAGTTGTGAAACGAGGAGACTTGCGAAGATTACTCAGCCTACGAGTAACACCTATCGCATAACAATGGGACAGGCCAAGGAATGCACTTTGTAAATATTTTAGGATCGATGACAATGACATCTACTTCGTTGGCAAGTCAGTCTGTACATTGTCATAGATAAACAAACACAAATGATCAGTATTTTAATTACATTATGTATCAAAAAATTCATGTCATAAATGAATGTTGAAAATAAACGATTAACTTAAGATTGCTAAGAAATAAAATTATGTAAAACGGAGACGACCCAAGTTAAAAACTTATCTTTAATTTATTCCGCTCGGCGTTCCGCGTCCCCGCGATTCGATTTGAGAAATAGTTTTAACTGTACACGGAGTAAATCAAAAACCACTTGCTACTTCTAGTCTTGCTAGTAGTTTTTTGAATGAACAGAGATAAAAATATGGTTATAAAAGTAATATGAACTTTTTTAAGGTCCAGTGCTTCTGATGAAAAAACCAAAACCATTATAGGATCATTATCATTATGGTCCGTTTCAAAATTTTAAAATTTATTATAGACAGGTAGTAAAGGGACCTGTAATTATATAATGAATACTATATAAATAAGATTAAACAGGTTAATTTTCATTTTGATTCCAAAGATTTACTTAGCTATAACTTTTCTTCTGTGCACTTTACAAGACATTCTAAATAAAAGCAATTCGTTGAGAGGGACATATTAATAATTATTTGTTTATTTTAAAAATCAAACTTTAAAAGAAATACTAGTAAATATACGAAAATACCTCCCTTTAATATCCAGAACTATTTAAGTTAAACTTTGAAAATAAAATACAGGATAAAGGTTCGAGCTGTGTTTACAAAAATAGTTATAATATCATGTTTTTAAATATCTACACGTAAATTATAATATTTTTGACTACACTTAAAGTACGCAACTCGATGTAAGTTTTTACTTCATTCAATATGTTAGTCATTTTGAATTTTATGCTCATTTTGTGTTAATACTTCTATCGTGTCTTAATAGAATACGAAGAATTTGAGACAACATAATTATAAGGGACACTCAAAAGCTCGGTGAAGTTAAAAAAAGTTCTACAATTAATTTTTGAAAATATTATTAAATTATATTAATTTTTGTAATTAAAATTTGTAAATCGTGAACATTATTCGATTATATCTACAACATGTATAGGATATCTACAGATTTAATCCGCCTATGTTCTGCAACTTTTGTCACTGCTGATCCATTTCTTTCTACAACCGCTGTCAGAATAGCCGACCATTTCTTTATTCGTCTCTTAAAGCTCTCGACTGTGTTCAAAGTCGTTTTACTGATGGTACCCACGTTAAGTGGCAAATTCATTTTCAATGAGTACAAATTCAATGGTTTTAAAATAGTATAATGGGCAATTTTAGTCGGCATAATAATTCCACATAACTGGAATCTTAAAAAGAAAGCACAGAACCAGCAGCCCTTTATCTGTTAGATGCGTCTTCTTAGTTTGAAACACTGAATAATAGTAATAATAGCTCCGCCAAATGTCATAAAAAACAATGGTAAACTATATTTTCTTCGAAAAAATTTAAATTTAACACAGTTTACCTTAGAATGGTTACAAACAAATTTTGACTGATTTATCAGTTGGCATACAACGAAAATGTATATTCATCTGGGTAAGCGTCTCCACAATCGTAAATATTGCTTTTGTATGACACACTAAGCATGTCAAATGCTTAAAAAATGTGCATGTAATTTTTAGGTGTGATTGAAGTAGAACATAATTTAGAAATTTAGACCACTCTCACTTTTCAAAGAATTTTCACTCGTGAACGAAAGTAATTGAAAATGAAAAAATGAAATAAATGGTTAAACATCTCATACCATTACCACCTTTTAAAATATACTTTAGAATGTAGCAAACGTTAGACAATTTATAACAATACAATAGAATAAAATGTCTGCCACTAATTGACACACAGCGGAAACTTCGTAAACAGACTACTAAGCGTTATTTCCGTTCGAAAAAATCTGAGTTACCTTCAACTCGCGCTTAAAGCTATTTTACTTCAATTTATGTTTTACGCAGTGTTGAATATTAGTCATCGACATTAATTTCATATTGCCCTTTGTACAATAAGTATATAAAACATAAAATGTGGTGACGGAACTTACCCACTCACACATTAATTTGTATGTGTCGTGAATCCTAATGAGTTTCTAAGAAACTTTGTGCACCCGCGTTTGCTTTATTCAACTTCACCTCGACTGTGAGGCAAACAGCATTAGCGAAATTTTACAACACATTTGAAAATCAACGTCACATTAAAAATTTTGAGGTATACAGTAAGTTTTATTTTCATTTAAGAGAATTGTTTTTGGTTAGTGCTATCTCACACATAGCGAAATATCAACATGTTTTAGATTTCATTCAAAGAATTTAATTTATTGTTAATTAATTAATTTAATTGTTAATATCGTCGTTAATCTATACATATAATAAAATTTTAAGTGACCATTTTCTGGACATGAAGAATATTGAGAAAATCTATTATTAGGCTCCTAGATAAACACAGAACCCAAACAATAGTTTTAGTTTTTGTCTGTTTGTCTGTGAGTTTGTACGCGCTAATCTCAGAAAGTGCTTAACCGATTTCATCACGGTTTTCACTAATGTATTGCAGTAAGCATCACTTAATATTTCAAGGTCGTTTCATTGCAATCCGTTCGTAAATAAAAAACTTATAAATTAATATATTTTAAATTCATAGAACGAGAATGTTGGCTTTTTGGAAGGAGATAGGTAGCCAATAGTTATGAAAAAACTCAATTACTATGCACGAACGCTACTCAATACAAATCTGATCTATAGATCGCGCCGAGCATCCTTCGAAATAAGGAATCCAACACCGCTGCCTCATCAGATGTACAGCAAAGTGCACCACGAGCTGAAGATTCAGCTTGAATTCGATGATGGATAAAATTCCTTACACTTCTTACTTTGGAACTATGTTATTAAGAAACGTAAAATATATTTTGTTCTAATTATGTTTGATATTTAAAGCATATTTCCGCATATACTTATATTATTACTAGCGGCCCCCTCCGACTTCGTTCGGGTTGAACAATTAATTATTATATACATGGGACGGGATATACAGACAGACAGAAAAAAAATCAAAATGGTCAAATTGATGTCAGTGTGTCATAAAACGAATATTTCTCCTTAAATTCGACAAAAGTATGGAATGCACAGACAAAGACATAACATAATTATATATATATATATATATAGATTTTATATACCCTAGCGTCTGCGCAATCACGTGTTGTCACTACCTACCAATTTTCGTTAGGATCGGTCAAGCCGTTTTTGAGTTATCTCGATACATACAGAGAAGCTCAACAGATTTATATAGTAGTATAGATTATAATATAATAAAAAACAATGGGTGACAAAAATAATTCTGTAAAATACACTTAATTCCGAGCTCATTTATTTATTAGTTTTGTGCTACAATAAATTTCATGTCAATTAAATTTCCAACATGCATGTATAGTTTTCCAGCTCATTAAAACTGTCCATCTATCGTGAATATCAACAATGTTGAAGCCACCATTCAATTTATCTCCATCTACCCAAATACAAAAATAGATTTTGGAAAGCTGAATAGAAATTCGGCGAGCGGAAGTTTCACGGATTGTTACTTTTCTTGATGAAACGTCGTCATTCACGAAAACTTGATCTTGCGAGCATTGAGAATGAATGAATGTTGAAAACTTGACTAAATTTATTTCTACCAGCGAATTTATGCATGTCAAATTCTTTCTTATTAATATAAACTTGGCTAAAGAGAACACGGGTCACTTGTGCTCAACGTTAATCACGTTTCATATTTGTCATAAGTGCGTGTATCTACGTTGTAAAGAGCACTATTCGTGCTTGGGTCCAACCCAATTTTCTTTGTTCGTGCACCCTACAGAACTATGGACGAAGCTATGGCGAATGGTTGCTCGTGTTCGCAGCATAAAGTTAATATACTAGCGTAATAGAGGAACTGAGTGTGTGAGTGAGATTTCCAGCTATACGGAAAAACTTACTTGCGAGAAAGAGACGCAAGAGGATTGGCCTTAGGACTGTTTTCAAACTATTTACTCTCCATTAGTCTCCTTTTAAAAGATAGCTCTTTGTTATTTTATTAATTCATTTTCAATCTTACTGTATTTTATCGGGCATATAACAGTTGACACGAGGATGTCGTGTTCTCTGTGAGACTGTATAGTCAATTGAAACAATAACCCAACAAAGAGACATTCCACAGGTAAGAACCGATAGTGCAATACTACTTTCACGATGCTTATTTTCATAGAAGTTGATTTTAAAGTTATATAAATTAAGATTAATAACATGCAGTAAATGTAATATTTTTCATAATTATGTGTAAGATAAAAAGATATTGTGTACGTGAAAATGATACCGTTTCGCATAGAGCTGACACAAAATCTATCGATAAGTGGATAATTTTTAAATAGTTATAAATACATATTTTTTGTTTTTCCTAGATTTCATTATATTTTCTCGTTTTTCCAGTACAGCTTATAAACACACACATTGGACAGAAAATAGATTAGACTGTTATAAAGATGCATCTTTGGCTTTTGAATAGTATTAGCTCCTTAGATTGAAAAATTTTGGCGAATTATATATTTGTTATTATTATGATATGACAATATCGAGGGAATGTGATATCATATTTAATGACAAATTTTACTCCTTCAAGGTTTCTTGTAAATGCAATTCAAAAAGAAAAATGGATTCGAATGTTGAACCAGATAAGTAGGGTTCCTCACAAAGTTTGCTCTAGACAGTTTAAGTATAACTATTTAGTTCTACAAAATCACTGACATCTTGTTAATGAAGAATCTATATCTACAAAATTTGTTGGTTAGTTCATTTCCGAGGGCAATAAGTTATATCAATTTACATCAAAGAATTAATGAAAACCAATAAGTATTACTATTATTGTTTGCTTTAGTACCTTTCAATGACGTTTTGTTTTATTTTAATCGGTCGATAAATAAAAAACATATGTTAATATAAAGAATCCTGTCCAATAAGTTTAAGTTTAGACGAAGCGAAGTAAAGATTTAGCATTAGGTTTAGCATGGTATTATTTAATTTAACATGTAATAAATAATCAACAGAACGAATTAAATAATCGAATATCAAAAATATAGCAAAAAACCTGTGATGAAATACTCGACATTCATGTGTAACGAAATATAATTCGTTACATAATCATTATTATTTTTTCTTTTTTTTTCTAATTAAATGCTCAACACACACGGCAGTTACAGTCTTTTGTCGATGTAGACGTTTAGAGCAACGCTCAGGGGGGNNNNGGGGGGGGGGGGGGGGGTTACCGCGCGGGGCGAGGGATGTGACTCGACCTGCGCCCGGGCATTACTGAGCGCAGGACGGCAGTCGCTCCTAGGCTGCAGAAAAGGCGAGTCCACGTCTCTGCTCATCATAAATTTCAATTTACGAATTAATATTCAAATTTCTGTTTTCTGTAAATCTCAGAATTTAATTGTTGTGTGCTCGCTGAGTTCCCGATCTAGGGTGAGTTTTAAATGGCACATAAAATTATACCTATTTTCATTGTGTCTTAATTTTAGCACATTATAATAGTAATTATAAATTTAAATCGCATTCTGCTCCTATAGTTCCTTCTTTCTTTATATTTATTTCCTGTCCTCTTGTTAATTTTCCATTGCATTGCATTTCTATTCCAAAATTTTCTTCTACCTTATACTTTCAAAAAAAAATAACAACTTAAAAGTTCTTATGGTTTATTCTTTTGGCAAACGGTTTTACTTTTCTATTGTTGAAAATCTTTTAGCCTTCAGTTTGGTAGCTTTCCTGTTTATAATTGTAAACTCCTGGTAGCACCACCAAAACAAATCTGCTACGCTTACTCTTCTGTATAATGCCGATGGCGGGCTTCGAGATCGGAATGTAGTCAACGTATTGTAATGGATTGGTTTTTTTTAACCATTTCCAGGAGTATCGTTTCTACTGGGTGTTACCAGTAGACACCACATTGAAGCTGGCCACTGCTTCCTCGCTGCGCGCTGTAGTGCCGGGGAACTATCCACTCGTCTACACCGTGCTGTGCAACGCCTAACTACATCTCCGTATTCTCGGGGCCGCCTACCACCTTCCGGCCGTGTTCACCAGGAGAGTATTACGCTGCGGAGTGGAAACAGAAAGGTCGTACACCCACGACCTCATACTCATTTGTATGTGCCGCGCTGAGCTGCCAAATAAATCGTAATTATTATTAGTGCCTATGGTCTCATTCCGCACCCTGGTTGCTATTAGAAGCCTAAAAGCCTAGCGGCGCAAGTGCATGGTTCTGAATTTGATATCACTAAAAGTCACTCACACAGTTGTCATTTTCACACATATGCACATTTGTGTTTTGGTGGCGCGATGATGAGATGAGTGTTCGTATATTACCTTAGTATATTAAGTGTATGGTTCGCAGTCACTGGGCTCTGTCCGTTAAGTCCGATGTCACTCTTGTGGCGGTAGGGTTTTGTATTGTAATTATTTATTACTTGATATACATAGTTGCAATGTTGGAGTCTTGACATGGTTTTAGTTTATGTAAATTGAAATAGAGGGTGAGGGTTCCCATGGCAATTGCATCAATTTAATATTAGTATTAACTTTGTATCATTATGCATTAAACAAATTAAACATTTTTTTTACATAGGTTAATGTCTGACAACAATCCTATCTGATGGTAAGTGGTGATGAAGTCTAAAATGTTAAACGCAGTAACTTGTAAAAGCCTATTCATTCTGCTTTTGAAGACTCCCACATCATAACTAGGCGGGAACACCGACACAGACAAGTTTCTCCAGTCCCTTGCAGTGCGTACAATGAATGACGACGCAAAAAGCATCCTCCGTACAGGCGGCACGTTAACTACTTAAGGATTGATACCCGCTGTACGTCGAGTTTTTATATATTTTATTCCTTCAGGGAAATAGGAGATTCATCTTTGTTCAGACCTTCCTTGAATTTTTGTTGCTTCAAATATAATAGTTCTAATTTTGTGTTCTAAACAGCCACTAAAAACGAGTATTTGAAAACTCCACTATTGACGATGTAGAGGTATAAATTTATAACTCTACGATCTTGCTGCTAAATTTATGACTATATTCCTCCTGAAGGCTTAGAGAGGAGCATTGCTAGTGTTGGTACGAAGTGCAAAAATAGCCGTTACATGATACGCTTCTAAACTTTGCCTAAACTGTATATAACGTATGTAAATGCGCAAGTTTCCTGAAACAATATCAGATAACTGTTTCCAGCTCAATCACAAACAGATGGAGCGTCAAACGTCCTTTGATACAGATATCGAGTTTAGAAAGTTCAGGCGACTACACAGCAGTAATTGCTTTCTCTTCGGTTATTCCCCCTTTATCTCGACTCTCTATATTTCGTTATTACTATCCATAAATCCCTCTGATAGGCTCAGGACTCGTCTTGCAATGAGATGGGTTGCAGTAATAGTCCGCAACGCTGGTCAAGTACTTATTGACAGACTGCTTTGAGAACATCGTGGAAAACTCACAGGTACGCATGTTTCCTCACGTTTTATTTCATCGAAACAAGACAATCAATTTCTAACGCACGTAATTTGAATTAGAAGTGCAGGATTCGAAATTGAGTCTAACGCGCGGGAGACCGAACACTAGGCTACCTTCTTTTTTCTCTGTTTATATGAAATAAACGTAGATGTTGGTTAATGATCTCATATTTAACGTTAATGACTTAACATCTGGTTTATTATATTAGTAGCTTGATAAGCAAACAAGTCTACTAATATTTGTCATGCTAAAGAAGGAAATGAGAAACTCAATTTTTTATTGGCTTGCCACCGAATTATTTATATTTTTATTATATCTTTATATTATAGCCCCTTTAAACTTAAATATTTGTACAGTTTTCAATCTCGATAACTCATGCATAAATGAAATGCATAAAGTTGCAAGAAAACCTACATAAAAGAGACGTTTCTTTGTAAGAGATATCAAAGACTAAATCTCTTTATTCTAAACCGTTTTTATTCCAGACTACTGTATTTGAAACAGACTTTTTACATGAATGCATAAGAAATTCTTTCAAGATTTCCAGCTGTTAACTTCCAGTTATCTGAAAAATGTGAATTTTCAAACAAGATGTAGACGTTGTTTTTGAGTCACGAAAAAGTTATACTTTTGAAATAAATATACATTTCATCGGTCTCAGCAATCGTTAATCATTTATGAAGAATCGTCAATTTTAAAGCCTTTAATGAGTTGAATAAAAATTTTAACTTCGTCCTTATTAGGTTGTCACGAGCAGTAACATTTCTTAGTTAGTTATGCATCCACTAGTAGCGAAATTAATTTTGAAAACTATATCAGCCTTGAAAAATAAATTCTTCAAATATGAATCTGAGGATCCTGGCTGAAAGAAAGAATTTCTAGATATTAGAAGAATATAATCTTCCCCGATATGTCTCTATATTATTTAGTCTTTTTGGAAGTAGTGAAAAAAAGGTTTTTATTTTTAAAAACTGCAGTAGTGACATAAATAAAATACTCAATATTATTTGAGGATACGTAAAATTCTCTAGTAGGTAATGCATAATTTTGTCCTTAAATATAAGCGTATTATTTACGTTTAATATGTTATTACTGAAACTACCTTTACCCTCATTACTCACGATTTCACAATGTGATTTCACGCTAAGAGAGTGAATATTAATAATAAAGCCGTCTTGAAACTATAATGTAGTTATCCTATATCTAGTAGTTTGATTTAATCCAGGAGTGATTTGCTCAACAATTACCAAAACTATCAATACAGGTATTACAGGTATAGGTTTAAGTTAGAGTAATACAATATAATTATAATAATTGAATATTTATATCGGATCACAGGCACTATTGGGCAATGAGCACTGATGTCAATACGATAATATTAATGACTTGAAACAATTTCAACAATTAATTTCAGTCGTTGTCACTGACCAGGATTCAAACTGTAAAGTATATTGGACACTAGTAACTCGGGCATGGTTGCTTCGAGAATTCCCCAGAGAAAAAACCATTCACCGGAATCAAAGTATCGTTAATTTTGATCCATAATATAAGTTCCAAATATGCGTAGAATCATCTACATAATGTTCAGTAATTTTAGTGTTAGGTATGCATGATCAGGCAAACCAAAATAAAAAAAAAGTGTAGGCCTCACATCAATTATAAAGCCTTCCTCCATTAAAATTTCCAAATAATTTTAAATTTTGCCCCGTTGCATTATATTATATAAGCAATAGGAATAAATGTCTCATGACAGTTATATACCTACTGTCATTACGCTAACCGAAATTTAGGGATAACATCTATATCCAAAAAAATTCATACTCATTTCTAATGAGATTAAATGTCGCGGAAAAGGATATCTAAGAAAAATTCCCTTACAAAAACATCATTTGTTATACGAGGGTCCTGGGAATAGCTATATATGTACATATATTCTGTTGATTGCTAATAATCCGCTCCAGTTACTAGCTACTCTCGTGTTTTTCTACTATAAAGTTTTTGTTTATTGAATCTACTACAATAAATTGTACGCATGTCCAACCAACGTAACATTGTTGTTACGATTGTATAGATTTGTATCTAGGCTAACCTATCTATGTTATAAGCGTAAAGTGTATACAACCTATTGCCGATTCACAATAGCGCATGGGATTCGTCACACAACTGAAAAGATCTGTACATTAGCAACTTATAGGGTAATGATTTCATCACACGACTGATTTCCACGTTATTCTCCGCTACGCATACCATTAGCGAGGTACCAGAAGGCTTGAGGTACATTTTAGCCGTATTGGGGCGGATTAGAATACTACCCCCAATCCCATGCTGGCAGAACAAGGTGTCGTAAGAGGCGACAGAAGCCAGCCTGCTTGGTGGTAGGGCTTCGCGTGTGGATTATGTTATCAGTATTATTATTAAGTTATTAATATTATTACTGGTATTATTATCTTTTCGTGAAGCCTGCCTGGCTAGCTACCACCCTCCTGCTTGAGTCAGCCGCCAAACGACTCGTCGCATTCCGGCTGGGGGCTTGAGAGCCAGTTCTTTCTTTTTTACCTTCTTCTAATTTCCTGGCCGACAACGCAACAGTGATACCATTGGTTTTGCTGATGTCCATGGGCGACGGTGACCACTTACCATCAGGTGGCTCGTGTGCTCGTTTGTCGGCTATTAACATAAAAAAAAAACATAACCCAGGAGACCCGGGTATTCTCCAGCAAAAGCTCTAGTCAACATCAGTAGAGGAATTGTTAGCATACCATTGTTAAATACCATCGTTAAATATCGAAAAGTTAAATTAATTTCCCGACCGCTCACATATAATGGAAATGTTTACTTTACTTTTTGTGTGTTTGGAATGATAATACTAGGTAAGTATAACTTAATGAAATTTGAAACTCAAATTGACTTTAAATTGGTATTTGTATTGTATTGTATTGTATTGTATTGTATTTTGTGTATAACGTTCCGTCTGTCATACACTATAACAGCGTGATAGATAACGGTACTCTTGTTATGATAGGTATCATATTGTGATTCAGTGGGTGCTGGAATGAAATCAATAAATATGGTATTATTTCTCAACAAAATATTGGCCTCCTAGAAAGAAGAAGAAAGAAAATAAACATCTACTACTTTTAAAGCTTTACATTAAGTTAAAACAGCTTCCTTTTCTGTTCTATTAATTTATTTTGCGCAATTATTTGCCAGCCCTATGTCGATGAAAATAAATTCCCAAAATATTAGATGTAATAAACACATATGGTTATGTTTTACAATTCTATTCATGACTCATCGCGACCCAATTCAAGCTCATTACGCAGCGAGCACGCTCAGTGTTCTGTGGGTCAAGTGAGCTTTTTGTTACACTTGCTCTTTCTTATAGCAGAGCTGTGTTAATGCAGTCTACTTAGTACTACGTAGTGATATTACATTGCGTATATGACATACATGGTTTTAGAGTTTCAGCGTCATTATGGCACACAAGGATTTCTTTAAAAATTTCGTTGCATTTAACAAATTATTACAGATCTACAATATTGCTGAATATAAAAATAATGCTAAGATTTTAAACGATTATCACAAATATATACATATAACTTAGCTATCAAAAGATCATAGTTTGGCTCATAATAGCATGAAACATTAGACATTATAGTGTGTTACACCTTTTTAAAATATTTTTAACAGGTCGATTGATGACGGGTTGGTGTACAATAATAATGTAAACGGAGGTTATTAGTAGTTTTTGGGAGTTTCAAAAGCTTTATACAAATTTGACAAAAGTTATTTTAATAAAACAATCAATATCGAGGTACATTGCCAGACTGACGTATTCTTCACGATATGATAGATGGGACTTTGCGTGTATAGTATATATACTGTAAGAGAGATACGAGTATGTTATGATTAAAATAATATGACTAATGAATGTTTATCGATACTAATAATAACACTGTAACAATGAACAAATTTATTAAAACTTGTCATGATTACAACTTATCTTAATGACTAATTTCTAGGAACCGTTCAGATCTTGACCACATCCGCTGTTGCGTAATTAGGTCGATTCGTTACTCAAAAAGTAACAATTCTTAGTTGAGTACATTGGAAATAGTTTTCTACATAATAGTATTCGAAGTGAAACACAGTGTTGTCACCGAGAAGAAACAGGTAAAGGATTTGTAATCGGATAATCCGTGCACGTTTTCAACCCCTGTTATATTATGTAAGTAGCTTCCACACGAGCTATGTTAATATTTCTATCTTGTGTGGTACATTTAATTTAACAGGCAATGTGATGTCACGCTACCACGCCGCATATTGAATCAATTTGATAGAAAAAGGTACACAGACATGTTAGTTGACTAATTTAAAGGTAGTTAGATCTTTTTTGTACTCGTACCTATAAAGAAAAATTAAGAAGGTGTAAAGTTGGATTTTGATAGATCGGTGTTTCCAGCGAACATTTACCTCAAAGACCAGTATTTCTCCATTTTAACTTAAGATATATCATCCTCTTAAATTCAAAGTTGACCACGTTGACCAGCTGCGGTTATCAAGAAAGTGCGGGGAACACCTTTGTGGACATTATAGAATGCTCTTAGGTGTTCAGTTTGCATCACGATATTTTCTTTTAACGAAGGAAGTGATAATTATACGATACTTCGAAATATTAGAGATGCGTGCAGGCTAAGAGCCATTGAGTATTTCGTTCGGTTTTATCGTTTTAAATATCGAGTTTTCACGCCACCGCCGTAGGTAAGTTTGAAACAGGTCGGTGTGGTGAACTGTACACTTAACATGCAACAGAATCGACAGATGGGTTTAATTCCAACTAGAGTTCCACCGGAACAAGGCAGTGACATATCGTACACCGGACTCCGGGGATTACTCGGGATAAATCTCGCATAGAGCTGTCGTATTGTATTTTCTAGGATACAAATGATGTTGTAAGTATTCTGAATATTTTCTTAAAATAAAATGTAAATTGTCGTGAGCAATCTAATTCACGCTTGCGTTGGTATGTACTGAAAATCAGTACAATTGTTTAATTGCCGAGCTAGTAGCATTGTGACACTATTTTTGCTATGTTACATAACAAGAAAATTGAAATCGAAAGAATTATCTTTACTGTGTAAAATTGCATTCATAACTTACAATACATTAATAACGCATTATTATTATTATTATATTACAATAAATAATTATAAGTGAATACATCATTTATAATTTTGAAATGAAATATTTCAATATTTTACTATGCAGCTATGATTATATTACTGTTTTATAATAATAATAGTGTCGAACTAATACCCTGGAAATGATAGTGTTGAAACCATTTCCGCGCAGGTTTAAACTTACTTTGTAATTACCATGTGTTGTTTTTAAAAATGTGCTGAAGAGTTTTTTCCTCGTTTCTTCTCCTCAATGCTCAAACACCTTTTCGAAACGGTAGTAGAAGCAAAAAATGACATGTATAAGAATGTAAAAGTAAAACTAATGTAAAAGTGACTTTAAGACATTCCATTTAATTTTCTAAAGCTACATAACATAAGGATGCCTTAAATTTACATAACTTACACCGAAGAGTCAAAAATCACCAGCGGTTGTCAATACACTTCAATATACTAAGGTATGCGAACTCTGTATGTACATACTCTTTTTTATATTATCGTATACATTAAATTAGCACACTCTAAGTTTCACGTATTTCTCACTCACCATTTATTTACTCAATTTAACAGTTTTGATGAGTTACGTTCCTGTGACTGTAAATCTCTAGGCCTTTGTAATTGTTAGGAAAGACCCTGTAGAGGGTCGTTAATGGTTAAAGCTATTTATTATGAGTAGGAAAAAAACGATAAGATTTTATGTCCATGTAGTAACATCTAACAACTTCCGCTCGATGGGAGTACAAAGCATTTGGATTCAACCGTATTCATTGTCAGAGTCGATTTAAAATAAAATATCCAGTACGCCATGGAAATAGTTAACGGTGATGAAAGTTGAATTTTTCGCAGTCACAACGGCGCAATTCGTCGGTTAGCCTTGATGGACACCAATTTGCGCCGAACGCGCGTAAATTTGGCGGCATGCCATGCGTCGCTCGACCCGACCTCCATTATGAGCCAACATGAATCCTCTCTACTATTCAAGATATTATTTCGGACACGAACCTCAGTGAGATGTATACTGTATATACTTTTTTCTGGCGTATAACAAAACAAACCAGTCCATTTTAAATAAAATGCGCGTAAGATAAATGCTTATGACGATAGGATATTCATAAGTATTTCAAAATTTCTGTGAATTAGCAACCTAGGGTTCTTAGATTTATTATTAATCCGAGAATTTTTTAATTCTATAATAAGACCGAATGATTATATTTAGGTCTCCATATTCACATTGTAAAATGGAATCCTTATAATTTTGTCAAGATTAACTATCTGTCTGTATTGATATTACTTAGACGAAATCGGGATGACATGAAGCGGGAGGTGGTTACAAAACAAGCGTATGCTCAGTATAATGTAAGTTTATTGACTAAACTATAGCATAAGTATGACATACATACAATATTGTGTGTGTGCTGTCAACATACTACATGGAAATTGGGGTTATTCTGTGAACCGCTACTCCCTGGAATATTTTAACGAACAAAAACTAGTATGTGAAACATTCTAAAACAAATTAATAGAGTTTAAAAAACCCGTTGAAAATTAGACATAACATAAGTTTCTATTTAATGGTATATTTTTATTTACACACCGTTTTAATAGTTTTACATACTATAAGGTATTTTTACTGTAAGTCAATGCTTGATTACAATCCAACTCAACGGGAATAAATAATAATAATTATTGTTCAGGTTCTACTCGATACAATAATTTTACTGCTGTGTTCAAACGTTTATTACACTTGAGATAAATAACACGAATTTGTCTGAAATAGGTCGAGTATTAGTGCTCCGATTCAAATTCACATTGAAATAAGATTAAACGTTACCTACCTTCATTTCGCTTCGTGAAATATAATACTTACGTTCAGAAATAATAAACACAAATTTTACAATTATTACATATTCATATGAGATGTTTTTAAATTATCTATGTTATACACCTACCCGTGCCCCTATTTATTTACTTAAATCTTACTCATGATTAGTAAAAAAAACTACATAAAAACTTAAGTATATAATTTATTCATACCCAGGGAGATGTGATGTGATGGATATTTTATCATATAATATCATATAATGTACTTAATAAATTCAATGCTGTGGTAATTTTTTGTTTATAAGACTCGTTTTTATGTTCCTCTTAGCCGGGGTTATCTGTTCATTATTATTACTAGACACTTATTAAAACCTGATTTAATTAGAAAATTTGTCGCTCGTAGCCGGGGTTATCTGTTCATTGTTGTTACTAGACACTTATTAATACCAGATTAAATTAGAAAACTCTCTTCTAAATAACTATCTTGGTATCCAAATACTAAGTATTATTAAGGCTTACTTTTATTGATATAATATTTATTTCGCTTTTTTTCATTAATATTTTTTGCAATTTGTTAACTCATCAGTATTCATTGATTTAGTTCCTCAGTTTTTACTTGAAAATTGTTTACCAACGGTGCGGAGAAAAGTTGTCGAACATATCTTCTCAAATTGAGTAATAATAGCTTGTACTGAGGTTATCAGCATAATCATAATATCCATGTACGTTCTCATTTATAAATAAACATTACATTTCCCTTGCCATTTCATTCCTTTAAAATCCTCCATGAGCTAATACAAATAATTTTATTTATATATTTATAATTTTTGTATTTTGTCTTCTTTATAAAATAAATTAGTGGAAAACAATTCTCTTTCTTCTTTCCTTTTCTTTCTTCTTCTTTTTCTTTTTTCTTTCTTTAAATAAACATTTCTCTTTTTCTTTCTCTTCAGAATCTGAAAGCTATGAATTGGCCGACATCATAGGTGACGACGTCCACACTCGCAGTCCACGAACGCTGCGATACTATTTTTTAGCAAAGAAACTGCAGTGTACTAACTTTCAGAAAATGTTTCGTTACCGCAGTGGTTTCGTAGAAAATCGTTTCCGCATAGTACGAACGCGTCGGTATAACAAGGGCGTAAAATAAAAAATAAATTTTCCAAATCCGTTAATAGATTACAGAATTCTAAGGTAAAATAAACATAAAAACGAATTGAGATCCTTCTGCGTTTTTGAAGTCCATTAAAAATAAAGACGTGCCTGTTAAGAGAGATACTTGACATGATTTTTAATGAAAAATTTAATTACAGCAATCTCCGTTATCTATTTTTACTATCTATCGAATCTAGACATATTAAATACTATAATATAAATTTTGAGATGACAGTAAGTGATTGTACAACTTTGACCATTTA
Source organism: Megathymus violae (assembly GCA_003671415.1). Lineage (NCBI taxonomy): Eukaryota > Metazoa > Arthropoda > Insecta > Lepidoptera > Hesperiidae > Megathymus > Megathymus violae. Next base: position 1,577,568 of record PDGT01000065.1, on the reverse strand, counting down.
AACCATTATTGAGGGGATGAATCGTCTATTACTAAATTGTGCTGTAGATAATTTATTGACAAATTCTTAACCAAAAAGTTTTCCAAGCCAACAAATTTACATATAACAAAATCAGTTTTTCAGGCTCTAATTAGTTTTAGCGGACAATATATGTGACGCCACAGATACAACTGTCTGCATAAAATTATGAAAATACTACTTTCGTCACATTTGTTTATAGAAAATATTTATAGGTACAATCGCGTTGAAAACTTTCACTAGAATTAAATATCTTGATCTGTTGGTATTTGTCCCATTACATTGCGAAGATATCATTGACGTATTTGTGTAGGATTCTTCATATCATAATACTGAACTGATGACGAAAACGACACAACCTATATGTACACTACAAACGAGAAAGCTAAAAACCTTATAAAAAAAACTAACTTCAAAAAGAAAACCTACATAAAAATGGAAATTAATTTAAATATAATATTATTATTGATTTAAACACCTAATTAATAACGGAATTTAATACTAAATAGATAGTGCGACGTGGCGGGATTGAACCTAGCGTATCTAATAACTATCTCTGGTTTGGCACCGATTTCAAATATTGCAGTATGTAGCAATTTGTAGTTTTACTTTTTGAAGTCAAATTAATTACAAAAAACGAAGCTTTTTATTGATAAATAAATTAGTTTGATTAGGTCAAACAATATGAAGAGCCAACGACTGTCTACAATAGTCAACCCATTATAAAATATGCACTTGATCAGTGTAAATTCATATGCTAGACTTGTTGAATTGTCAATGTACATCGGTCGCTGTGACCCAATTTATGGGCAACGGTGAATGCTGATGGAACGTTAGGACAGTAGATTTATAGTACTATATTCTGTACTTTATACTTATACGTAGGGATAGCTCAGTTCTTTGAGCATCGCGCATCAGTTGCCCGCTTCGAATCCCAAATAACTTTCTATTTCGATGCGCAATTGAAAATCCTAAAAAAATTAACCTTGCTTCGGTAAAAGAAATCTTACATTTATGATTTCCCTTTTTTTCAAAGATATGTGATGTCTATTAAATCGCTCTTGCCTAGCGTTATTGATTATATCCGCCTCATTTTTAACATGATGCTAGAGTATCAGTGTGATGGTTATAGATTTTTTTATGACTTGGAAGTAAGGAATGAAATTGATCTCCCATTCTATATGTACGGAACTATTTTTCAAAAATTGTGTGTGGAAAAATACGTCATTACCTATTTATTACTTTCCCATAGTCAAGTCGGTAGTGACCTTGCATACTGAGTAAGGGTTCCTGGATACATTCCCAGCCAGCTCAGATATTTATGGGACAGATAAATGTTTGTTCTCGGGTCGTGGGTAACTGTGATGACATATTTGTGCACGTCAAATGAATTAGAGAAGTAGATTGTAATTTCATTCCACATCGATGGGATCCACGGCAATTCTTAACAATTTTCGATTAAATTTTCGAGATAGTTTTTACGTGGAATGAGTTGCCTTTTGAAGTTTTTTGAAGGTTGAAATCCCCACTTTAAAAATGCGTAAAACGAGCTCTTCTTCCAACGGGCGATGCATTAGTAACTCTTCTCGGATTGCACATGTCCATACGTGACGGTGATTACTTAGCAAAAGGTAGCCATGCCACACCCGCATCAACACGTCCTATATTATTTGTGTAAATTTGTTTACAAACAATATTCTAATACTGATGAGCTAATCAAATACTCTGAGGATAATTAAGCCTGGAGTGGGAAATTAATGGGTTATAATCTATTACATGTTTAGCAATAATTTGTGGTCCGTCCATTTCGAGTACAATAATTATCGTTCTATTCCGTGGTTTTATCAGAAGGTAGCTCGGAGATAATAAGATATACGAGTTATTATATATTTTAAACTAATCTTCTGACAATAAACTCTCGTAAAAAACTCTCTGATTAGACGACGCTGTGGCCCAGTTGATACTTAGCATACCTTTAATTGGAATTCTGCCCACAAGAGATATTTATATGACATATAAATGTTTGCTTTCGGATTGTGGGTGTTTGTGATGTTGTGATGTTTGTGAAATTCAGATGCGGGTGTGTGAGTGAGTGAAATATCGTGCAAATGGGGAACACTTGTAATAATTAGTTTACATATACTGTAGGTGTACATATACTGTGGTTTATAAATTTTTTTCGTTGACTTTCAACACGACCTATTCTAATTAGCTAACTCGTCCTTAAAATTGCTAGCGAGCTGTCAGCTGTCACTTCAGCCAAGAATTACTTTTTTTTAAGTAGGTTTTTTTTTTATTTCAAATTTTATAATATTTTTCTTTAGATTTAGATGATCTTATATTATAATTATTTATTATTAGTATTATAATATTTTATCTATAGTATATTTTTGTTACTTTTATTTTTCTTTTAGGATGATATGTTTTGTTTTCTTTCGTATCATATTATGTTGTGCTGAACGGCGCATCAATAAGTGTTTTTTCCTTTCTTTCTTTCTTATACATATTCAGTGCTTGTTTTCTTATCTTCTTTTGTCCGAAATAATTACAAAAATACATGTCATTAAATGATTAAAATGATATTTGACATTTTTTTATGACATAGACATTTTACCACCGTCACAGTTCGGTGTTATTTATTGCAAATTTCCGTTTAAATTCTTGTTTAACTTCCATACATCTTCAAGTAATTGTATAGTTGAAACTTATTTTCAAATTTAAATCCAAATAAAAAATAATTGGGGTTTTTTATAAATACGCTATGTTTTGTTTCTACTACAGGCTCAAAAATGCTTCAACATTGAGAAGAAGAAACGGCGAAAGAAGTCCTCAGCCTCGTTTACTCGTATATGAGTTTCACTATCACTACGTATAGTGGCCTCGACCTGGCCTAGAATCTCTACTATTTTTAAACATTCCTTTCGTGCAATTGCAGATATTAAAACGGGAGTCCTCGGTTTTCTAAGCCACAGTTCACATAAACGAAATTCAAAATCTTACCATTTTATATCCATTAATTGATTTTGATTGTTTTTTTTCTAACTTTCCGAGGTTGACTGGCAGAGAATGCCTTTAGCATTAAGTCCGCCTTTTAACTTTACTGTGTGTATGGTGCAAAAGTTTAAATAAATAAATCAGAATATACACTTTTGGATGAATCTTGTATGAATTTTTAATTTTAACATTATTTAGACTACCTTTTGTCAATACAAAACTGAGCAAGTTGGCAGATAGCGGAATTCAGTTGGCTCTTGCTGATTGTGAGTTAATGCAATATATATTATTTTTGTGGTAGGTAACTCGCCCTCGCTTCGCATCAGAAAACCTATGCCTTACGATAATAAATAGCACCCAAACCTTAATTAATTGTTGTTCAATTTACTAGGCATTTACTTAATTTCATGTTGGCCTCATTTTATTGTTGATGAGTTTTCTTAGTTTCATAAAATAAAAAACAGACAAAACTTTGTTTACTGCTCTAAACAGAACTTCTGCACTAACATTTATTACCTATTCCGTGGATAGTAAAAGGGATGAAAAGGATCCTAGATTATGAGCCATAATATAACTTACCGATGACAAATATCTTTTTAATCTCTTTAGTAGTTTCCACCTGATTCGGGTACAAACAAAAAATCAAACAAACATGTCTTAATCGACAACAAAAATCTGTTACTGTTTTATTGTAAATACATCTTTACTTTTATTATAAAAAGTGAGTACGAACCTTGTGAGTTCGTGTGTATGCGGAGAGTACGGGTAATCCCCGGAACCACGACATCTATTTGAATAATTATTTTACCATTTGATAGGTATATTATTCCGGATAGGCTTCTATCCGAATAGATTATATATTATGCTATACATGATTATATAAATCAGCTAGAATTACGACAATATTCGTCAACTGCGTCTTAATTATTGTTAATTTAGATATTCATTTTGCAACCTAACTTGGATAATTGTTCAACCCTAACAAAATCTGAGCGCGCCGCTAGTAATTATGTAAAAGTATTTTTACACGCTCTTTATACTCTTGACTCTGTGGTATGAGAATTACTGTAGGAAACCATGAATCATACCGAACGAATAAAGGTAGCTAGATAACTAATGTTTTCTTCTTACAGACCACAGACGTAAGAAGCTAATTATTGTTAATAATATATTTTTGTGCTGCAAAGGTTACTATATTGTTATATTCTTCAATATTGAATAATGCGTAAGTAAATAAGAAGCGGATATCGGTTGTGATATTTAGATACGGTCTCCAAGCGAAGCAAGATAGGGTGGTAACTTTTTAGTAAATGTCCATCAAAATAACAACATGAATCACGCTCACGTAGGTCATAACACGGTGACTGAGTACTGCAAAACCAAGTTTTACTACCTATTAACTTCAAAGTAAGATATCCGAGTACTTTACGACATAGTTTATATAGTATAACTTATTGTTTCATCTGTTGGCAGGTAGAAAATGAAACAAATAATGTTCTTAACTTCACACATTGTATTTGATTAACGATGGGCCATTAGTACATTATGTTACATGTTTTACATAATGTGACATCGTATACAACATCACGTAATTCGTGTTTAACTTGAACTCATTATCAGAATGCATATTCTTTATATAAACAAACTCGAGGGCTACCCACATCAGTTTCAACACTTAAAACCTATTTTAACTTGAACCAGATTGTTAGGCAAAACTGTTCATGGTTGAAATGCATTACTCATTTTTATCGACATGTTATAATAATATTTTTTTATTGTTTTCTTGTAAAATCGTTTGGCCTAATTGTTATATTGTAATTAATAAGAAAAACAAATTGCATTTTTATTAAATAATATAATAAATTGACGAAATAAAAATGACTTCTAACGTTTAATATGATGTATCATTATGGTAATATTTTGTTTAATCCGCTCGTTTCATTTCATGGAAAAAACGCTGAGAACAATGGCTGTTTAGCAAATAAATGTTCTCCACTAGGCTAGGTGAGCATGCTTGGGTTGCAAATTTTTATTCTTTTGTTCCTTTAACCTTTCAATGTTATTGGATTAGTGGGTATTTCGGTACAAGTGCTAACGAGTCTCACAAACCCAACGGTATTCGTAAATACAATCCGTGGGAGAAGAGAATGACCAAAGTTTGACAGATTTTCATTATTATTAGCAGTAAATTTAATGACGTACAAGTATTTTTTTGCTGTATGATAAAATATAGCCCACGAGTTAGTTTTGGTTGAAATTTTCAGATGATACTTTGATAATGCCGGATATTTATCCGTCAAACACAAACAGCACATAACTAGTACATACCATGGGACCTAGATTCTACTGACAGTTCCTGATCTAGTTTATGAAAGCCGTTGTCGCCCATTCGCTCTCATGGGGCACATGTTACCAATGTTTTATCACCTGTATTTTGATTCGCGACCCAAACATGGACCATTAGTAAATTGTGTTGTGTACGTGGACTGCATTACGGATGTAGAAGTTCTTGTTTATTGGGTTATGTGTACTTTATGAGTATTATTATTGTTGCACCGTGATTCAACGCTATGAAATATACCGTATAATATCATTAGTAACATGAATGCAACGTTGTATTTAAGGCTCATGCCTTGTAAATTGTACGCTTGCCTAGGTTATAGTTTCTTTAATATTCTTCTAAAATTAATATTATCAAATTACTAATTGGGAGTAAAAGAGACCGCTGGTTTTATAGAGGTCAGTCAGGCTGGTCGGTTTAGAAATGGACTTCTGAAGGTCGTAGGAAGGAATCGGGAGTAAAATGCCATATCCAAGATTAAGATATTGCGGTAGCCTCGTTGGTAATGAGCCAGTTTCCTGGTATCTTCCCACCAGGAACAGGTATTTTACGATGCCTCATGTGTGTATATCCACGTCTCCCAACACAGAGTGAATCTAAAAGTGGAAATGTAAATAAGCGTTTATTTATCCGGTTATTTTAAAATGTTTTGTTAATTATTTTTAATCAGACCAAATTTCTAAGTAAGTTTGAAATTCTGATTGCAGCCGATTTGTATGATGGCAACGTTCACAATTAATTATGACGCGAAAACTATTAGTTTTAAACTTTGTTTTGATATTATATTCATGTAAACGCTAACGGCATTCCTTCAGTAGCAAAGCTTAGTCTCCTACTAAGATTCTTTAGACTCAAAGTGGTCTTTGAAGCCCTTATTTCATATGTAGATTGACTAAGTAGCATACTCAAGTGTTGTAAGTTTTTATGCCTTCCGAAGCCATCCAACCGGACTTAATAACTGCCATTAATTATAGCTATTAAAATTGACAGCGTAACGTGACTTCCGACACAATAAGCGCTCATGAACTAGTGCCATCAACGGTCATCTATCAAGCTCCAAACTGCAGTCAAAATCGCTAACTAAGTTCATGACGTAGAAGTTATTGTGGTAATAACTATAAAGAAGGTGATAGCTATCTAGGCGGGGAAAATAAAAATCGCTACCACTACGCATGAGTACTATCGGGATTAAACTGTGTGGTAAACAGTTCAGCGACCTCCAACAAAAACATCTTTTTCTAGCTACATCCAAAGTTGACAATTCAGGTGCACAGAGCTTGAGTTTCACTTTAAAATTTGTTAGAATCCTCTTACAAGGTCCATTACGCGGTGATGCGGTTAGGGAAAAATTGCTGTGGTTCGGTGAAAACCTTATACCAGTGTAATACACACGTCGTGACTGCCTGTGCCAAAATGAAATACGTACAGCATGCGATAATTAACAGTAGGAATAAAGTTTGGTAATTCGTATATTTGTACTATAGTATATATGAGTTTTTGTAATGGGTTCATACATTTTTGATTTTGTATCCTTGCCGGAAATGTGCTCATAATATATTACAACGCTCGTGGGTGTAAGACCCTTTTATTATTTTGATCAAAGTTTGTTAACATAATCATTGTTGAAACATAGTTTGTTAACAACCTTAGTTTTAATTAAGGGGCTCGTTTGGAGTGAGAAAATCTCGTGGAAAACGCATTTTTTTGTATAAAAATTAACGACTCCATCAGCCTAGTGGTAGTGACCTTTTTGCAGAGCGAATGATCTTGTTTTATTTTAGGTTGGATTAGACATTTATAAGAGATTAATTTTTGAACTGGGTCTTAGTTATTTGCGATGAAGTCATTGTGGTATTAAACTATATATTTTCTATCTGATATGGTCCTGTACAATTTTGTCATAACTGACAAGAATTTACTCGGAGACTATTAGGACTATATTTTGTTACAAAATGAATTCTATAAAACTGCTTACAATAAAGTAATAAAACTACAAATAAAAATAATTGGGAGTATCACTTTATGTATCACTGATTTTTTTTAATATTAAAAATAGACATGTGGGGTAAACAAGCTTTTATAAAACATGGCAATAGTGTATATACGCTTCCAAATTCCACAAAAAGTTTATTTTCTCACTTTTACATTATTAGGTACGCAGAAGGCAGAAGGCATTGCTTATCGGTTTCTTTTTATCTAAAGATCGGCACACTATGATCGACACATTAACACGTGTTCTGAACAGGTTAGCAATTACCAATCTAACTATGGAAATCGTGCTCAATGTTGCTCAACACACTTGATCACTCTAAACTTACACAAACCGGACTACGAGCGCTACAAACATTTCACCACCTGTCGTGTTACTGACAGTTCACTGAAACATGTGTTTGATAGTCGATTACCCCATAGCCCAGTTGGTAGTGATCCTGCCTGCCGAGCGAGGGGACTCGGGTCCCGGCCGGGGCAGACATTTATGTGACAGATAAATATTCGTTTTCGGGTAATTGGTGTTTGTCCATGCCACGCACAATACAAGGAATCCTAGTGCGGGGTTGTGAGAGTGTAAAAGTTTATTTATTATTTATTTATTTTACACTACTAGGAAAGTTACTTTAAAATCAAAAATGTTTTTATTCGCTATTTCTTTTCAGATTTAAAATGGAATCAGACATTTTTGCTCGAAAATATTTTGGCCAAATTCCGTTGCGCGCCGTTGAAAACGACGATCGCTATTATTTCTGTCATGGTCACCGACTAATTGGGGCGAACGTCTAAACTTACCTAAAGCGTTTAACGCTGACAAGTCCGTACGACACTTTTATTTTACAGAACTCTTAATATACTTAATAGACAAAAAGAATCCTGCACCTTTGAAAACAGAGTTCATAGAGAGAAAGTTGTTTACCAATTTGCGAATTTATTATAATAGAGTTGATAAAGATATACAATTATAAGCTTACCAATAAATCAAATGGCAGTGCCTGTCAATAATGATGTCAATAATTAAGAATTTAAGTCAATAATTAAGAACAATATGCTATTTATGTTACACCTAATCATAATCAAGTGTTTTTAAAACTATTTTTTATTTGCCTGCGCTTTTTGTCTCGTTTTGTTTTGGAAAGTAATGGGTGGACTTCATTAATTTTTTTATGTATCGTAATTGTTTTTTTGTCTCAGTATACAATGTGACGTTTATTATCTGGATGTCTCAAAGGCTTACAATTTTCAAGACATAATTGTACGCACACCAACAGGTCCATTTATATTTTTTTTTACTGAAACAAAAATATTTTAAATAACCTAACGATTGAAAATAGTACGTTAGGGTCTGATAATGATCAGTCAACTTTATTAAGGTCACAGCTAAATTTATATAAAATATCTACATAAACTAAAAAACTGCCACAGTTTTGGGAACCTTAGCCAAAGACAGCGATGCTGCAATTTTTTAGTAGTGTTTTTTCTTTTTCTATTTCTTTGTTGTGTATATGTATATTTTGTAAATAATTCCTTAAAAAGTATATTTCTTTTTAATTCTGTATTATGTCATTGTCATTTAAGAACATGTAAATAAGTATATAAATGTATATGTACAAAACTTTATTCTGTATTAGGGCAATATTAAAATGAATAACTACGTTAAATAAGAAAAAAAACTGTCTGATGAGATACTTTTACACGTTGTCATTTGTCAACGTTACATGTTACCGTTGCTCAAATTATCATTATTCTTATTCATTATCATAAACAATCATTATCTTAAAAAAATGAGAAAGGATAAGAGCGTAGCCATGGAAGCTTAGTATCAGAAACATACCGAGATGTCAATAAGTTAATTTTTAGATGTATCAACCAATATACAATAGGCAGTAATAAGTCGTAGTCCGGATCCTTTGTTGATACCAGACAGATGTCCCACTGTTGGGTTGGGGTCTCCTCTCACTACAAGAGGGGTTAAGAATATAATACGTCACGGCAGCCAAGCGCAGATTGCTAGACTACACACACTTTTGAGAACGATATGGAGAACTCTTAGGTATGCAGGTTTCCTCACAATTTTTTTCTTCATCGAAGCAAGTAATTAATTTTTAAAACGCACATAATTTTAAACAATCAAAGTGCGCGTTGGATTCGTACTGAGTTTCCCGTGCAAAAATCGACGTTTTAACCACTAGGCTATCACTGTTTTTATTATACATATTACATACTACAGATAAATCTGGAATCTAATAGTATAATTTATTTTTATTAATGCGCCGGCTAGGCTGAAAAAAAAACAATGAAATTAAACTTGCATCAAGCTATTTATTCTATTATAGTAATACGGTTACTTTAAAAAATCTATTGTGTACAGTCAAAAATGTCAAAATAACGAGCTTAATACAAATATATTTTAAAATTCTAAATGTTGTATTTTAGTAAAATATTTTAGTATTATTATTTCAATGAACACTAAACGCCTTAACATTGTGTTAGGTTATGAGTTTCGATTATTTAAAATCCGGTTTTACTGACAAAACCCATAGAAAGTATAAGAAAAATTAATGATGTTTCTTCGTCAGGTTATTGACTAACAGTAATTGAGTTCAATAAACTGATGAGGGTCAACTGTTTAATAACGGTTTGTTTAATTGAGTAGAAGTAACCGTTTTGGGTTAGAAAGGTTATTTTGATCAGAATTAAATGTTTGCTCTGTATGTCTGTGATAGACTTGGACATCAAACAAATCGCTTCACACATCGCTTTACACAGAATGTTTGTTCGAATATGAATCGGCAATGAACAATTTTTTTTATGGGAAATAATTTATTTATTCGATCAATGTATGCATACAGCAAATTCATTGAAATTTTATTTATTTGTTTAGTAAAAAATTCTGGGAGCAATGCAATTCTGATTTTGTGTATAGTGGATAGCTTGGCCTGGGCATAGCAAGGAATAACGAAGAATTTGTAGATGCAGCTCTGCTGATTTGGTAGCCGCGTCCTATTAAAAGTGTATTGGAGCATCATCCTGAAGAAGAAGTAGGATAGAACATTCTGTGTTGTTAAATGGTGATATATTTTATCGTTGTTTGAAGTTGTTGATGACATACATCTACAGTTAATATTTGGCCTGTTTCAAGACATAACAGTAAATTACACAAGCAAAGGTCTATCGAATATTCACAAGTGTACATTTGATGACCCCATAGCCCAATAGACCCTGCTTGCCGATCGAGGGGTCCCTGGCTGGATTCCCGGCCGGGTCAGACATTTATGTGACAGATATATATTTTTTCTCCGGTCATGGGTGTTTGTAATGTCATTTTTGTGTATGTCCACACCACCCACAACACAGGGAATCCTAGTGCGGGGGTGTGAGTGTGTTACGTTTACATAATAGTTCCGTTTCCACATTTTTATGTAATTCTTTGGAATCAAGACATTGGGGTGTAAAGGCTATGAGGCTCCATCCACCTTTATGCCGAAGCTAATCACCCATGCTTGCTGCTTGCTGTGCAACGGACGAGGTTATGAAGAACGGTCCTTCCTGTTGGTCAGTCCACCCAGTTCAGTCATGATGGTATTTGCACGGTGATAGGTTATGTAGGAGGAGAGCGAATAGGCTTTTATAAGTGAGTGCGTTTAATATTTTAGATTTCGTCACCACATACCATCAGGTGGAATTGTTGTCGAGCATTAACTTATTTTATGTAAAAAAGTAATGTAGGGCGACTGGCTAGCTACCACACCGTACTCCGAAAATTGATCATGAAATGTTTTATACGTATTTCGGTCACATTCTGGGAGAGACAATAACAATGCGGGTCCCCGTATTAATTTCTACCGGCCTACCGGCGGTAATGACGGACTCAGGATACCTCTGGTGTTACCGATATCCATAGGCTACGATGACCACTCACCATCAGGTGGCTCATGTGCTCGTTCGTAGACTTCTTGCGTAAAAAAAATAACCGATAATTTGGACTTACAAGAAGGTCATTTTAAAAATCATATTTTCAAACCGGTAAAGTTGATACCAAACGTTAGACCAGCGATTTTATATCTCATTAGATCCGTGGTTTTGTTATAGGTATATTTTGGCATCCATAACTATTATGGTGACATAAGATAATATAGGGTTGTTTGTTTACTTCAAAGCAATGAACAAAATATTTTTTATTATGTACTCACTAAAGATGTTTGCAACAGTACAATTTATGACAGTTTTAATTCCTAATGGAATTATAAGATGTAGGTATAAAAATTGGTTGTTGAAATAGATATTTGAATGACAATTTCCGAAAGGCGTCCGGATATTCAAATCTAATCGAATTATTGATGATAATTTATTTCAATATTTTTGGATGGCATTAATTTTCTCCAATAAAATACATTGAACGAATATCAGAATATTAAGAACTTCCCCGTATCCCGTTAGCTTAAAATATTACCTAAATCAGCATTGGATCCCGGTATGTAAGTAAGTAGGGTAAGTAGAGTTATTTTTATGTACCACGGGGTTATTTATTCGTCATATTTTAATGTTATGGCCTAACCTAGAAGTAATATAGGAAAGGAGTCGTTTCAAAACTATATGATGTCTTGGCTATGTAGTGAATAGTAAATAGAAAATCTCGTATAAAAAATGAAAGCTTTTTGTACAGCTCAAATTATCGAGTTCACTTTTAATCAATCGTAAGATTAAATTATTTTGATACATTGTTGGATTGGAACGTGATAAAATTGACGTCACAAATCCACAAAAACACCAAACTCGGAATGACACAATGGCAATGATAACGGTAATCGGTCATTATGCTGCTGTCACTGGTGTCATGTAATACCATGTCACAGTTATTTATTTATCGATTCCACAAAGTAAATCAATTTAAGGTGAAATTATAAATAGCAGATATTTTTGTGTGACTTTTCTTACATTTACGGTTATATAAATATTTCCTACTCTTATATTATCAAAAATCTAGTTGATTATGTGACAAACGTTAATTTTCGTAAAGCTGAAATCATACCGCCGATGACATGAAGGAATTATATATCGATTTTTTTTGGCGAATTTAAATATTATCTGATGTTATTCAAATACTTGCCATTCTGAAAATCTCGTTGTGTTTCATAATTTGTTTTATAGTTTTTGTTGTAAAATTGCGTTTAATACTTTAAAAAAAGTAATGAAAAACGAATAAGAAGTACCGGCGTATTTTTTTGGGAAGCGAATTCCGTTCAAATTATTTTACTAAATAGTGTTCCAAATTCAAAAGTCATTTCGTCACTGTTCTTAAGTGCACCGGAATGATCCATTTTGCTCGCACTTACAAATATTTACGAAACCCTCGACTCTTTTCGAAAAGATAGCATTAAAAATATATTTATATCCCTACCTACTCTTCCCGTGCTTCGGTTCGACAAGGATAATCTTTACGTTAATGAATAAATAATACCTGCTTCTAAATTTTATGAAACGTTTAAAAATTTCATGCTTACCCTATTACTTTTGGGGACATTTTTTGAAATTGTATGGGTTATAGAGCTATTAATTTCTTGCAATACTTCTGAAAATGCACTTAAAATGTTAGTTATTAATATCTGAGCTCAAGTAGATGTATAAGAAGTTTCATCGCTAATTACCGAAGGACTCTCTCGTTCAAGATCACTGTACCATCCATCCTAATGCGACGGTGCTCATGCGAGTTTGGTAGATTTCTTTACCTGCGTAGCTAGCTACCAGTGTCCTTCTAGAATTAACCGTGATATATTTTAACATGTTACGGTTTAAATGTCAAAGAACCATTAAAGAAGACATCTTCGCGTTCTTCTTGACCGGCAACGCGCCGGTAGTGTTTTTGGTATCAGGGATATCCATGGTTGTGCACACCCTCGCATTACGGTACCTTGATTTGCAGCAGGAACAAACTTGCAAGACATCACATTCTAATGAGAAGTCCCAAACTGGTGCAACGCGTCACAAGAAACATTTAATTGTCACATACTCGTAAATACCTCGGACTACAAATTGAAATCAGAACTCCCGATTCGATAGCATGGAGCTACATAGGGCCGTTAAATTCCATGTTATACTGTTTCATATATACACGATACTACAATATTACTATATACATGTTGCTTACTTAACCGACCTAAAATAGCATTCCATAAAAGAGTTTCAGTGAAGAATAATATGAAAGAATAATAAAATAACGAAATAACTTAACTGGAAATCTCTTTCCGTAAACAAACTAGTTTATTCAACGGATAAAAAACACTTTCGGTAATTGATTTCTGTATATAGCGATATTTTTTCTGTATAAAAAATCCGATCAAAAATCTACTTTAATAAAAATGGATAAGGGTTCAGGGTATAAAGTCAAGAAATTATGGCTTGTGACTTTACGTTGTTATTATAGCGGAGGGTTTTCGGTTTTCTAGAGAATCTGTGTAACAAGCTATTCCAAATCAAGACTCGAGAATATGATATAAAGATATTTTTCGGGTGCTGTTCATTCGATAACATAAATAAATATAAGAACGGTCGTGTGATACTCAGTACGAACGCCCCACTGTCACCTCTTATTTTCTCCGAACCGACAGACCTATATTGGATGGAATAGGTTGAACATTGTACAGTTTATTTAGGTGATACGATTACAGATGTAAGCCATAAACAAAAAATGGGTATGTCAATTTATGTTGCATGTATTTTGACATCAGGTATCCTTTTTTGGTGATATTACAAAAATAATTTTAGTGTAACACTCACTCATCACTGATAGCGCGCAATAAAAAGTTTTAATTCAAATAATTGGGTAATTAAATAAAATGAAACAAAAAATTCTGTTTGCGTAAAAGAATTACACACCAATAATCATCAACAACATACAATAAAGTTACTAATTACGCAAGCATCAAATATATGTATATTGAGAGTGCAGTAAATTGGTATTTGTTCAAAATGTAATTCAAGCACAAAAAAACTAAAAAAGCGTCTAACGTTTCTTATTCCAATAAAATTTGTGAAAGGTAATAAAACCCAAAAGTTTTGTAATACCTAAATTTAAAATTTAAATTCATCTGTAACACGCCATTTATATTGCGGCGCTTATTGTCTCACGAGACCGATTTCGGATTCGATTTCGTTCGAGATGAGTGGTACGTGCAACATTATACAGTGACGAGACGAATACTTTCGTAGCTTCCACGATTTAGAAAGGTTTTAGTCGTTGCACCTTTTTGTCGAACACATTAGCTCGATTGCGGACTCAGAGTATTGACAATTTTGAAGCTGCTAACTATAGCCATAATAATGGCATATATGATCATTGCAGATGTCTCTTTTACTGATTGAGAAGGCCTAGATTGTACGCTACTTCACTGCAGTGCAAATTCTTGGAAGGTGAAGGAGGTCAATTCACTTGTCAATAGGTGATAATACGTGTCGAATCGGGACATTCGACGTGCAAAAAACGCTGAGAAATATAGCTAATGGTACAGACGACTTAGTATATCGTGTGAATATAAAACTTCACAGATTTTACCAACATTAGACAATTTTATTCCCACCTCACGTAATGTTACTTAGTTTCGTCGATAACTTGCGATTGGCACAAATCGGCACAAAAGTATCAAAATATCATTCCAACTCCTGTCAATGCTGTCGTGAAGTTAATTGTTTGAATACATGTCTTGAAATCGGGGCTAGTCACACCTACAGATACGTTTCATCTTGGTTCTCATGATTAAAATAGATCCGAGTCCAAGCCCAAGGATTATGTTGGATTATTTAAGAAATTTTGTTTGGAATTCGGGGAACTTTTACAGTTTCGATGTATCTAAGACAAATCTTAAAATTTTTAATGTAGTGAGTTATTAGCACGCTTGATATATATTTATTAATCGTGTTACATTTATATGTTAAAAACGTCAATAAAAATAAAATAACAGAAGAATAAAATAAAAGAAGAAAAAGCAAAAGAAAGAGAAACAGTTCCGGACAGCTTTTTTAAATCGGGATAGTGTTTTTTGTGTCAATAGCCGTCAAGCGACTTGTCAGGCTACCTTATCTTAACTCGTTACCGTCGCCCATATACATACATACATACGTCCGCAACACAAAAGATTGCCGAACTGAACCAACAACTACCTGACGCGTTGCCAGTCAAGACGACAAAGGATTCTAAAGAGGCATTCTAGATGAGAAGAGGGAATTAGATAATTGCAAATCCTATCACCGAATTTAAGTCTAGCCTAGCTACCTTCAACAAAAGAGAGCGATCACAGTAGTCTTGGGCGATTAGCAGTGTGTACCATACCTACTCGTAGCGACAGACATATGAGTATACATATAAAATATCATCAGTTAAACCTATAAGATCTTGCAACGCTCTTTGTCAGTTACTCTTAATTATGAGCAAATTTAATTAAAGGTCGCTTAAGACACTAACCGCCGTAAGGTGTTCTAATGAAAACACGGTCGTATCACGCAAGTAAAAAAAGTTTACTAATTACTAACTCAATGTTGAACCAAGCTCTCCCGAGGCATTTTACTACGAGACATAACTTTATTTAATTAGATATTATAAAGTTTTCCCAAGAAATTATTTATATATATGTATAAAGACTACGTTGAAATTTGAAAGAACAAAGTACGGAGACCCCGACAGAAATAACAAGTTCATTTGATACGATGTCGGGGTAGTATAAATAATCTCTATATTCACATCATACAATAATTCATTTTTTATTCACGACGTAGCGCATCGGTTAATGTGATAAGGAATATACAAATAAATTATGACCCATAATAAAACATCGGAACATAGGAACATAGGAATTATTACATCGGGTTACTATTTATGACCCATAACATATCCTGTTTTTAAAGTATCCATTTTGGCCGTATTGGGGCGGCCTAGAATACTCCCCGCAATTCTATGCTGGCAGAACAAAGTGTCGTAAGAGGCGCCAGAAGCCAGCCTGGTTGGTGGTAGGGCTTCACTTAAGGATTATATTATCAGTATTATTATTAAGTCATTAATATTGTTACTGGTATTATTATCCTTCCGAGAAGCCTGTTTGGCTAGCTACCACCCTCGTGCTGACTCAATAGCCGCCAAACGACTCGTTGTGTTCCGGGTGGCTCGAGAGCCAGTGCTTTATTTCATACCTACTTCTCATTACCTGACCGACAACGCATCAGTGATATTTTTGGTCTTGCGGATGTCCATGAGCAACGTTGACCACTTACCATCAGGTGGCTGGTCTACTCGTTTGTCGACAGTTAAATAAAAAAAAATCCTTATCCTCATCAACCACCCATTCCATCCATTGTCACCTATTATTCGAAACGAAACGAGGGTAGGTTACTACTTAGAAGGTAATAGAACGGCTAAAATTAATGAAATTCGGCATCCGAAATCGTTGCCAAATTCACAAGTGAAATATAGGATTATGATAAGACTTTTTGGTTAATTCTATGAGATATGGAAACTGAGAAAGGTTCAAAATTAATTAACCAAAAGATAAGACCCCAATAAATTTATTTCTACATCCAAACGTGATAAAGGGATAAAGTCATTAGTTGATAAAATTAATGTATTTGATGATAAACTGATTAATGTGCGCTTTAACCCAAGAAATCCCATTGATCAGTTTGATTTTTACCCGACCGGCCGAAAAAAGGAGATTAATGTAGGAGGTACCGATTGTAATTATTCTTTTTTTAGTATATAGAAGATAACGGTTTCCGATAACATATTAATTATGGGTTCCGGATTTATAGAGTGGAACTCCTGAACAGATCGGAATAACGGAACTGTGATTAAAGATATTTGTGGTTGGTACAAGTTACATAACAATATCAATACAGCATTGATGCGTTTGCGTCTAGGAGTCACAACAGCACTCTTCGATGGCTGAAATACAGGTGGATAACAGTCAATTAGTCGATAAAAATAACTTTTTAGTGGCTTCAGCTGACATGGCAATTAAAATCGAGTGCGCGGGTGATTTGCTCATCCCATTACAGAAAAACATTTAGTAATGCCAAAATTATTACGTACATATGTATATTTGCAACAAAAAAAATGGAAAAATAAACGTTAAGAAAAAGAATTTCAACCATATACTACACACTATAGTCATATATACTGATATGTTTGAAATCGGTTTAGATTTTTTTAAATTTTTATGTTACGTCAATTTCTTGAAATCGATATCAACGGTATAAAACTAAGCCGCTGTAGAATTTATGCACTTTACTTTTCACATTTTAATGAAACAGTACGTGACGTGTTTTGTAAAAGGGCTCGATATGATAGTCACATATTATTATTTTATAAAGCATAGTTAAAATGTCAAAAATTATTTTAAAAAACATTTGAGTCGATGATTTAAAAAAGAAATGTGCAATATATTATGTACTATACGAAAACACTAAGTCTTTCAATCGCAGTTGACAATTTTTTTTTGTAAACGAGTAATATTAACCAATTTTAAAGTATTTGTATGCTGGAAATTTAAAGGTCAATTTTTTGATTGGAGAATCTTTATGCGAATCCAAAATTCAAATTCCACATTTCTAATTTTTTCAAAACACAAGGTCAAATTTAAAACCATTTCGTAATTTTGATATAGTATACTTACGCACGTCATGTTTTGCTTCTACTACAGTGTTCAAAAAGTGACACACCACTGCGGTTATGAAAATGCAAAAGAAACTCCTCGATGGGATATTCAAAACCAAATGTACATATACTTATATATGATCAAATGCTTCGGTAAAAAAAAAAAACGTCGTGGAATAAAACTTCATACTATCAGAGAGTTCTCCATAATTTTCTCAAAGGGTCGTGAAGTCTAGTAATCTTCGAACGGTGTGGTTTTCATTTAGTTTTAGTCCCTCAATAGGTCCGTGTATTCAAAGATGTATATATATTTTAATTTAATGACTATAAAAAGGATATTCCACCTTAAGTCCCAGCTTCAAATTTTATTGGAAAACTTGTCAAAAAACATTGTATTTAAGTAAAAGCAAAGTAAAAGTGTATTTAAGTGGTCCGAATGTTGGAGACTATAATTAAAGTTGGCCAAATGCCGATGCCTCATAATGACACGCGGACGTATCTGGAGTTTTCTAATAAAATTCATTTTATGAATTACGTACAGTCGTGGAAGACGAGTACTCGTTAATTAGAAAATATAATAATTCTACAATAATTATAATGCAGGTACATATATCATTGTTTCGCTATCGCAGCTTTACCCCAATAGCAATTCACAGGATGTTTCTCTTAACTGAGGAAACCCAGAACCACGTCCACCATACATATCTGTAACTTAGAATCATGTGAACATACAACATCCGACATTTTTTTTATGTTAATAGCCGTCAAATGAGCAGAGGAGCCACCTGATGGTAAGTGGTCACCGTCGCCCATGGACATCAGCAAGACCGAAGGTATCACTGATGCGTTGTCGGCCAGGAAATGAGAAGAAGGTTAGAAATAAAGTACTGGTTCTCAAGCCCCCAGCCGGAACACGACGAGTCGTTTGGCGGATGACTCAAGCAGGAGGGTGGTAGCTAGCCAGGCAGGCTTCACGGAAAGATAATAATATTAATGACTTAATAATAATACTGATAACATAATCCATACGCGAAGCCCTAACACCAAGCAGGCTGGCTTCTGTTGCCTCTTACGACACCCTGTTCTGCCAACATTGGATTGGGGTGAGTATTCTAAGCCGCCCAAATACGGCCGACATCCGACATTCCAATAACTAAGAATAACTTATCGGACATGCTAATGAAACTATGTTGGTAGCGCTCATCCATCCAAATATCAGTTCTAATCCAAATATCAGCACTCGAAGATACTTAACTTGATCACTAAAGATTGAAAAAATCGTCAGGCTATTAACATACCAGTTATAAAGCATACAGGGTGTATTTTAAATTCAATTAAAACTTTATATGAGAGTACCTAATACCATAAAGTTATGATTGAGAGGAAGAAAATACATTATAATAATAATTTCAATACTCCTACTTTCGACAACATTAATTTGAAACGCAAATATTTTTTCCAAAAATTTGATGTTCTTATATTTTTGAAGAATGGCCGAATCGTTGTGTTTTTAAAATAATAATTTGTAACACCAATACTAAGCACTCACTTACTTAAGCAGTTTATTTCACGAAAGAATAAGTAGATTATGTTCTGGGTCTACGTTAAGCACGTAAATATCTACAATAAAATTGATTTTGTATCAGCTACGGCCTGACATGGCAACACCCTTATATCTCTAATAAAAAAAATATCATTGTTTTGCCGCTAAAAGCCCTGCATCGGACGGTACTAAGTTCTACTAAATCTTTTTACTAAGAGCTCCTAGGTATAAGAGTATTAGCTTACATATGTACAACGATTTAGGATTTTTTAATATACATTTTCTGTATTATTCCTTACTTTACATACATACATCGTAAATGTCCTTTTATAGTTTGCCTATCAGCATAAAAAGATTTATAGGCAGTTTATTTAGCAGTATAATAAGGTACACAATCTAGAGAGAAACTCGTTAAAAATACATTTCAAAATACTGAACAGACGTGGATGACCTAATTCTACTAACTATTGAAGTCACTTTATTAATATCACCAAACATATTTGTATTATAAAAAATTATAAGTGTACTAGACAAACAATTAGTTGCTTAACACTTTTACATTCGCGCAATAGGATGGTATATCGTTTTATGTATCGCTCTCACCTAAGAGACTCAACTTTAATAGTGCGGAGAAAAACCAATAGTTGATAAAAAAAGTTCAAAGTTGTTTACTAGATTTTAAAAATATCAATTATACGTTTATACTTAACTTACCAAAAACTGAGTTAAGTAAGTAACACTGTACTCAATGTTTTGTATTAATTTTCAGCTGGATTTTTAAATTAAGGGCAACAACAATTTAAATTATTCGACCGCACATAATATTGTGTATAAGATAAGATAACCGAACAAGAAGACTAGTCATAATAATGCCTTTATATATTTTATCATTCATATTATTTAAATTTCTTTGGTAACGAAAACGAACATCTAATGATAAGTGGTTAATTTGCATTTATATCCGTGACAATAGAAGCATAACTGACGCATTGATTATCAAGCAAAAAACACTGAACCCGCGTATGAATTTAAGTTATTTAATTATTATTTTAGGTACAGAGTTATTTTTTCTAGTCACATACTCGTAAAAGAGTAACTTAGTTGTATTCGTATTATTGGTCACAGCGTAAAAATACTCATTTATGAAGAGTTACCTAAAAGACTTAGACTTAAAAGTTATCTGGAAGACTTTTAAAGAAAATATATTACAAAAATATATAGAATAAAATGTACCAAATCTTAAAACTCTTAATATAAACAATTTCCATTGCTTGGTAGTGTGTAAAAAGAAATTAAGATACTGTGAAATCACAATCGGAACTATCCAACAAACATAAATTTCACCCACGCGGCTTTCTATGGAATATTACACCAACATTTTTGTATACAAAAAAGAAGCGTAGACACACTTTCTGCACACTTTTAAAATATAAAAGTATAATCACTGCACTCACCGGTTATTTAAAAATCACATTTGCTGCGCTTGGCCGGCCTTAGCGATCGGGCGTACACGTCAAGGAACTATTTGAGCACGTATTCTCTGAAGCCTAACACTCGCGACACGTCCACTCGTTATCGAGACTCGAGAAGAACTGAGAGCCGCGCAGTCTCCGACCCATATTATGGTACCCAAAAGACGCCCGGTTTCCGTAGCGTTGCTACGCCGTAGGCGCGCTACGACCAATACATTATGATGACCACGTACATAATTAAATGAGCGCTAAAAAATATGCAATAAAATTTCCTTTTTTTTTAAATATGATTGTTGTGAGCAATTAAAAAAAAATTTCTTAGACTAACTGGTCCAACGCCTTTTTTCCTAAAACGAGAATTGAGCCCACAGTAAAAATATTACTGATTTAAACAAATATAGATGTCACAAACAATTGCGATTTATATTAAGCGTACATTTTGCTTCTATACAAGTACAAGTAGTAAAGTGCACAGCGATCATTTTTGTTAACACTTTACATTTCATGTAATTTTATTTAAAACTTCCAGATAAGAATTGAAAAAATAAAAATCTCATAAAAATATAGCACCTGGTCATTACATGCTT
This sequence comes from Megathymus violae, assembly GCA_003671415.1. Taxonomy (NCBI): domain Eukaryota; kingdom Metazoa; phylum Arthropoda; class Insecta; order Lepidoptera; family Hesperiidae; genus Megathymus; species Megathymus violae. Next base: position 1,555,985 of record PDGT01000065.1, on the reverse strand, counting down.
AAAATAATGCTTAAAATTTGTGACTTGAGAGACAACACTAATTATCGACTTATGTACATATTATCAATTATTATAACGATTAATCGAAACCTGTAAATATATAATTTTTCTTTATCCATTAAACAAATTCTGGTTCATATACCCAATTAAATTTGTTATACTCGGTAACTATGTACCAATTCTATTCGATATTGTACCAACTTAATTGGACCTTGTATATTTCAAACATAATTAACGTTTCGAGAGATAGAACTTTACAATATAAATGGTTTCATAAAACGTACTGACGCTTCATTACCCTTTGAGGGTATAATTCTAAGAAAATCTGGCAAAGGTCCTTAAAGCATTAACCCCACTCTGTTCATATTCCTTTAATGCTTAAGACTTTAGACGGGTCTTATACATTCAGTGTACCGTTTTATATACCCGAGAATATAAGGGTAAAGCAAAATAAACTGTAATGACGACTGACCGTTGGGGTAGTAAAACATGACTGTTGGGGTAGTAAAACATTTTTGTTTCGATACGCAATGTTGATTACAAACAACATACCTTTAAGCTTACATAATAGCGGACATTACATTACATGTAGCGGGTACTCACCATTTTCAAACCAATAACGTGGAACATGATCAAGGTGAAACAATCGTGAGTCCTCGTAACAATGTCAGGCAATGTCTCAACTTAATAAATTAGCGTATTCAAAGAGTAGTTATCAAAGGGATAGTGCCCAGCTATTCGTGGAGTTCCACAAGTTCAAAACTTCATTGTTTGCTTATGATACCTCCTTAGTTTCTAAAGTATATTGAAAAAAAAAATTATGTCGACGTAAATAGTACTGTTTCCCATTAAAGGACAAGTTCCAACTAAAATTGCTAGAAATGAGGAAGTACTTGAGCTAATAAATTCAACAAGATTTTTTAGAATTAATATAGATTCTCGATTACAATGGAGTCTTCATATTGAAATTTTGTTAGAGGGACTGAGTTCTGCTGTTGACGCTATTAAGTAAGGCAAAGTAACTAACGTAGAAACAGTTTTTAAGCTTATTTTAAGTTTATATCACAATCTCGAATCAGCATACACGAAGTCAATCCATATTGCTCTGTTTATCATAAAGCTTTGTTATTAAGGTATTCATATATTTAATATTTCATCATCATCATGTCATCATCTCAGCCGCACAACGCCCACTGCTGGGCATAGGCCTTACCAAGGATCTCCGCGACGATCGGTCCTGCGCTGCCCCCAGCCAGTGGCTACCCGCGCCCTTCACCACGTTGTCGGTCCATCTCGTTGAGGGTCTACCCAATGAGAATAATAATATTAAATAAATATTATATTTGATACACAAATTTTGTTGTTATTTCTATAAAAATATCAGAACACCATAATTCCGTTTAAACTTTGTAAAGGATTTATGTTTGTTTCGTTTGTTATGTTTCGACTGGCAAATAAGAAAATGGCCGAAGTGATAGAAGGCGTGCATCGCCGTTCGTGAACATTCGTAGCATCATACGCATCACCAACGCAATTTTAATTAATAACAAAACTAGTAACCCCTCACTCAAATCATAACATAAAAGTTATCTCGCAGTTGATATTAAAGAAGTTGGAAATTAATGTGCCGGTTACAGAATCCGGCAACGAACAGAAGCGACTCGACAACATTGCTACAACCAATTGCCTGCTGGGAGCACCAAAAACAGAGGAGGTTGTCTTAAACTCGAGGATGGATTATCGCTTTCAACCTTACAGTAATATATATTGATGTTGACGCAGAACATATTATTTTCAAAATTACAATGACAATGAGATGACAATGAAATGACAATGAGAGCGGGTTAAGACTATGGTCTGCTACGCCGGGCAAGTGAATCTACACTTTTTGCCAATTACACGGTTTTACCAATTTTGGCAAACTTCACATGTGTTTGAAAATATTATGAAGAGCTTTTAGGTATGTACGTCTCCTCACAATGTTTTCCTTTAGTAAAACCAGTGATTATTAATTAGTAATGCGCACATAATTTGAAAAATTAGAAGTCCCTGCAGGATTAAAACTCGAGTCTACTCCGACTCGTCAGACAGACATGGAGATAGACTTCAAACCACTAGGTAATACTTGCTTATTTTACTATGTAAATAAAATAAATGTTATAATATTTAGTAGTTGCTTACATACTTAACCCAACCAGTTCGTTGATTTGGCTAAGATAATATTAGAATAATTTGTTCAATAGTTTTATACAATTCAATGTTAAGGCAACATAAAAAAAGAGTATACTGCACACTTTCGGTTATTTTAATTTATTCTATAAATATTGTAACCGCCAAGAATAATTCAATATTATCTATGTTGTAAATTTCTATATCCCATATTCTAACTTTACGATAATTATGTTAGTATACATATATTATTTATTTCATAATTTATGTACCCGTATAATTTGAATTTATTTTGTAAAAATAATATTTAAGATCAGTAAACAAATTCACTAAAATACCAAAATAAGTAAAATAATTGCGTCCATCTGAAATATATTTTTGTGGATTTTATCAGCACCGCTTTTAAATTACTAAATAAGATTACATTTTAACCTCACAAACTCAAGGGTCCTTATTTATAACACAAGACTGAAACTTATTATGAGATGAAACCTTTAGGTAACGAGCAACAAAACTTGACCTGAATTAAGAACACTTTAAGTATCGTATAAGTATTATTGAAACCTGCAGAATCTGCTTATTAATTACGGCAAAATCGAACCTCGCTTCAGTAGATTAAAACAGCCTAAAAGAAAATCACTAACTCGATTTTGTAAAACACTAAAACTTTAATTTTAATATTAATTGATTCATTAGAAATGAACTTTAAAAATACTGCTAAAGAACATAAAATAAGATGAGAAGTTATGAATCTCATTTTAACTAAGCAGCTTTCATAAATTTAGTAATTGGTTAAACCCTCCGCCGTCCTTATGTTCAAACCAACCACGTGTAATCGTGGTGCACCTAGACCAGCAACAAAAGAGGTGGTGATATTGTCTCCTATTACAGGTCGCTACGGTCTAGACCACAAAAATCTCGCATGGAGGCAGGGTTCTTTATCAGCTACCCCAGTTACTGCCCTTCTTCTTGATCTACTTTCTATCTTATTTCAGTTGCAAAGGTGTGAAATTGTAGAGATAATAAGTTACCACTTCCTCCTTCTTGCTCCGAAATCGGTTTCCGAAGTCATCGGTATTACGGAACGGAGCAGATTACTGCACGCATCTGCAGATGGTGATCGCTCCATTCTTAGTCAAGTAGCCAGTAGTAGTCTTTTCATATCATACCCAAATGTTCACCGGTATGGTAGGTTCAAAATTATGAGATTTAGAAAACGGTAATTAGATCAATATTTAAAAGGAACTTTTCCAAATGGAAAAGTATTAAACGAACATACAAACCGATGACTTCCTTTATCCATATTGATAATGGCATCGACCTTTTTCAATTATATATAACAAAGAATCCTATTAAACCGAGTAAGATAATTAAGGTGGAAAAATTCTATAGACTTCATATTGGTCGGAAGGATCCCGTTGGACTACGAAACTCACCACATGAAAAACAAACTTCAAAGTCAATTAATTAACCGCAGTAAAGTTAATGAATAACTTTACAAGTGTGGTCTCAATCATATATCGAGGGTCTTTAATAAAACTCTTTGAGCCTCTTTTAATAGATTAGTTGCTTACGTGTGCTTTTATTAAAAGCGTTTGATGACAAAGTTATTCAGTTATTACTTTAGATATATAATACTTTACTTAGTAAGTATTATATTGAGTTATAGCGTAAACAAAAACATCAAACTTCAACTTAGGATGCCTGAAATAGATAAACTTATTAATTTATTAAAGTTTTATTACACAGAGATGTAAAGTCTGAATAAGACTGATGAGCAATTGTACCTTTAGCTATGTTTTTATAATTTTAAATTGAGTTGTTACATTAAAACTTTAATTTTTATTTGTAAGGATTTAAAAAAACCTTGACAGAAATCGATAAAACCTTGATCAACTGGTGTGTATTCATTTTGTAATATTTATATAATTATATTTCTCAGCAACGTTACGATTTTCAGGTGTCTATCTTAACTCAAGTGATATAATATTATGGCGAGGAGTAAATAAAACTGTATTAAAGTAGCAACTTGGTTACCTACTGACATGTGATTTCAGATGTAAAGAAAACAAAATACAACTTAAAAAAATCCGCTGAAAGCCAAATAAAACTCGCATGGCATATTTTTAAAACTGTAAATGTATCCAGTTTTACCCGTTTTCTATAGAATATTAATGACCTAGAAGAACTTAAAAATTTTTTTTTTTATGTATTTCTATATCAGTGTTTCTGCAGAAAGGGACTGAACGGGCTTATTTTTTATCATTTCCTTCTAAAAGCATATTAAAAATTATAGAAATATCATATTTGAATTATTCACAACAAGTCTTTGGAATTGTAATTACATCACATACATTTGACAAATTCTTTATTGGTGTACTTGGTTATCAGTCAAAAGTTACCTCTTCAAATCAACATTTATTTATTTATGATGTGTCGCTCATTGAATTATTATACTTTAGGTGCTTGAATATAAAATGTAAATATTTTCCGTTTAATATATTTAGGAAAAATAACGTATGTATGATGGGCAGTCAAAGAGACGGACAGACAAGTTTTTCATCACATTTACGGAAACTTGATAATACATGTTTCACGTCGGCATCGGTGATATGCTACGATTTATGTTGCTACGACTTATACTGCTACGGGCTACGTAGTTACGAGAGTTACGAGCTACATATGTATATCATGGGTAGAAGAAAATCTCCCTATTTTGCTAATAAACCAGCTATTCAAATCAATCTTCAGTAATATAATTGTTTTCTATATAAAAATTGAAAATTATGAGATACATTGTAAGTGACATTATATAATAAACATGCGTAAAAAAATTCGTCTATGCAACAAATATAATGCATATTATTTATCTCTATTGGTACAGTACTCTGTCTTATGTTATTTAAGTGTGGCATCCACGCTACACATAAGTTCCATGATAGAAAACTGTACAGGTAAAAACACCATATACATATACTAGTACATATTTCTTAATATTGGGCTGGTACAATAAAAGGGTTTGAGACTATTGTCCACTCCGTTGTACTAATTAGCAGTTTTATACATAATTGAGTACTATCAGGTAAGCAGGTTTCCTCGTGACGTTTTTCTTCACCGAAGCAACTGTTAATCCAACACGCACACAACTATGAAAATTCGAGCTCGATCCTCTCATATGGGAGAACTTTCTCCAAACCATCACTAATCTTAAGAGTGGAGATATCTAGTCTAAAAAAATGTCCTTAGAGGCCGAATATCCAATATTTCACCAATCGGCTCTGTTCCTACTTCTTGCACAAACTAAATCGTATCGCAAAAACATTCCAAGTTCTCAAACGCCCGAAGGCAATAGCGTGAAACGTATTACAGTGTCATAAATCACTTTTACGCGTTCAGAACAAAAGTCGTAGAGATGTAACAAACACTGGCGAATCCGGCGATCGATCAACAACTTGAGAATCTTTTTTTGCCCAATCCACGTTGAGGCTCTTGCAGTCCTACGCGCGGTTACTGAACTTTGCTCCACCCTACACAGTACAAAAAAGTTTAATACTCATATAAATTGCAGGTGGTATTTAACAGCAATAAAAACAGCAGTGGGTTAAATTTCGGTCTTCTGTACTGAAGACTCGAGCTCGAATCCTGGATGCACCTCGAATATTTCAAAATTATGTAATTATTAGAAAATAATTATCACTTACTTCGGTGATAGAAAGCATTATGAGTTCTCCATAACTTTTTTTATATAGAAGACGAATGATGACGTAAACCGCGACAACTCGGAGAAACCGTTCGTTCAGAAAGTTCTATACCTAGTCAATAAGACCAAAAGATAATCCGTACGCTGGAAGCTTGCTTAGCAGGCTACCGTGCCTGACTCAGTCGAAAATCTTCGAGACATCAAGGAAGATGGCAAGCACCTCCCAGATTTTGTCGAGGGGCTCGCTATGTAAGTGAGTGGCACACGCTAAAAGGTCCCCGGCCAACCGGTTTAGGCGAAATCCGTACTATCGTTCGCTAAACTTATATCTTGTAATTATGATCTAAATTCTGATAAAGAAAGCTTGATTTTGTTTGTACCAAGAAAGACTTGTTCGAGTGCGAGATTTTGGTTAGGTGCAGTGCACTCATAGCCTTACAAACAGCCATGTCATTTTAACACACTTCATTCATTAGAATATGAACGCATTTAGACCGGCGATCTAATGGCTAGCCCCGAACTCCAAACATTAGTTACTAAATTTACATTAATTAACATAAATTAAATTACATATTATATAAAATACAAATTACAATACATAAATTAAACATTAATTACGGAGTCACTGAGTCATATCTACGGATTTAGATGACAATTAAAAATCAATGGTATTACTTAGTAATAAAGCAATATGCTTATATATATTTCTTCCATTGAAATAAGGCAAAAACATGTCGAATTGTTATTTTTTAATCTGTATATAATTTGCAAAGACACTTCACTTACGTAGTTTCTTCCTTCTTCTACCGTTTGGAAAAGATGTTTTAACAATGAGCACATCTATTAACATGATAATTACAATGTTTAACCTGCGCGAAATCACTTGCGGCACTTTTACTTCCAGGAGTGTTAGTTATTTTTACTCATCTATGCCAAAACATTGTTAAAATTTAAGTTGTGTTTTAACATTTCGTTTGAAAGTTTCAATAAGCAAATCACGTATCAACTTTGGAACCTCATTCTTAAAAGGAACACCGAGCTTTTATGAGGCTTACTATGGGGAACGCCGATCCTTTTCAAGGCAATGAATACGAAAGTAAATTATGCATATTTATGTTTCATGAAAGTATTATTAATGTATTGAGAAACTAAGGTAAGTACACCTATTTCTTTCAATTTCTCTCGCAGACTCACGTGATTTTAATCTATATTACGAGTAGCTCTAATCGCGCTATTTTTGCACTGTTTATGGATATTAATTATTATTATTTAAATTATAAATATAGAATCAATGTCACTTGTTTTACTCCACATTTTTTTTTCTTATTATAAGTCCATCCTGGACTAAAATCCACCAGATGGTAAGTGGCAATGCATCTATCAGTTTACCTATGAGAACGGATTACACTTAACAAAACGGTGGATTGATCAATAGTTAAAGTTTCATGCTATAATTTAAGGATTAAGTCTGCTTAAATATTAAAAAGTGATGTCAGTGTCATCAGCAAAACTACTATCTCCGCTTGATTGTTAATGAAATACGGCACATCGTAATTATTAACTAAAAAATAGAAATGGACCTAGAATTGAGCCCTGTGATTCACCCATCACGATTGATTATCCAGATAACACACACATTAACAAATACATTGAATCAATCCTAACCTTCAAATATGACATAATCAAACCGAGTGCAGTGTTTTAGGTCCTGTAGTGATTAGGTTTAAGAAGTAGTGTTTCGTGCTTAACATAATCAAACGTTTTAGATAGATCACGGAAGTATAATATATGGGCGCGCCGGTAACAAACCGCCATCTTGAGGAAACTTGAGTACTCTCGAATTACTTTTAGTTTGTTTATTTAATTGTAAGGAATTAAAGTATTATTTAATAATTAAATAAATAATTATATTTAAATTGAACTATAATAATGAAAAGTTAAACTTATTTTTAATACTGATTTTTACTTATCACTTCCGTTTTAAAACGAAAGCTAACTGTCGTGTTCTCAACTGAATATTTATGCTTCATTATGTTTGCAACCTTCGCTTTGAAAGGACGTCTCTAGTGAATTAAAGTGGAATTGTGTTTTGCTGTGATACTTAATAAAGTTAAATTTATTATTTTCTATTGCTTTTGTTCTCCAACGACAGAACCTCGCGACCACGCACCGAGATATACCTATGATATTCTGTGAGTCAGTCGGAACATTCCTGCTGAAACCACTTCAACCCAATTCTATAGAGCACTGAACTAAGGCACTAAGCACAAGACGAGGGAAGTACAACTTATGTCCAGAAATTTATACAATGTACGTTAACAAAGAATATTGGAATAGGAATAGAAGAAAGAAGCGAATATTAACAAAGTAAATTAATACTTATTTTGAGATAGCGAATTTCTCTTGAGTGCCACTTAATATTATTAGGTAAGATTTAAAAACCATTAAACGCTGTTTCAGAAGATTTAAATATCGTTTTTAGGCTTCATCAATTAACAAGTTTTTTGACATTTCACCAAAATTTACTTTGTAAAGTAAAATTTAATTTTACTTTTTCTAAAGTTTTTAAGAAATTTAAGCGCATTTATTGCCCACTTAAGCCATATGAACTTTTTTAATTATAATTATGATGTTTATCTTTTTTGTCATGGATAACATAAAATCATGGATATCAGTCTCTGCACCGGTGAACCAGGTACAAACATACATTTTATCTATAAACTTAACTATACATTAATTTATCTATTTGTTTGTACTAAAATCATCGACATGAAATCTGGGTATCGGTGTTTTAGACGGTATTTTGGATGAGGTATAATGAACGTGAATTAACACATGTAAACGAGGATAAGGAAGTTACCTACGAATTAGGTGTTAAAAAACTTATACGCTCTTTTTCATAAGTACCACAAAACCGATTTCTCTCTCGTGGAGTTCTATAAAATTATCGATTTGATTCATAAAATTCGAGCATTTACCACAATGACTTTAACAAATACATGTCAACAATATGTTTCCATTCCTCACAATTAAATAAATTTGATACGTCTTGTGGCGCATTTGTCATTTTTTTATTTTGTAATTCCTACATTTGAAATGCCTCAATTCCTACTAAGTCTTCGTCGTGTACGTACGTACACCATATACATCTTCCATTGGGTCACTAAATTAAAATAAAGTAAATAAAACTTTTTCTTTCCAGTAGATTCAAAGAAAATCGGGTGTGACAACACCCACCCACCCCATCAGTGTCATGACGTTTTTTCATCGTTAAACGACTGCCGTTTCTAACTGCACGTTTTCTCGGCATTCTTTAGAGAACTGGGCGTTTTATTTTGCGCGATATTGTTACGAAGGTTCACGAAAGGTTGGCTGGAACCAATAGAGGCCATAAAACCCAGGTAGTAATAACGTCTTCGAGCACTTTAGGTGACTCTCGTTTTTACCTTACACCTTGAGTAAAAGGGCGATTATGGCATACGCCATTTTTATCTGACCCGCAATTGCTCTATCGACTTTCTTATTTCTGACTACTTCTGACTTATTGACTAAACGCAAAAGGCGTAGAAAAGTCTGGAAGGCCCGGAAATCGACATAAGTAGCGGGCAGGGTCGAAAACAGAGCATTTGGATCCCGAATACGAAAGCGTAGAGTCTCTCCCTATGAAGCGAAATACCTGCGATTTACAAGAGAAGAAGATCAATAAAGTCTTTGCGAAATTATTGTGACATTTTACGATACCTGCGTATCAACAATACAATCGTTTGAAGTTTTGTTTACTTATTAGGTCGCCTATCGTCTAGCGGTGTCATTGTTTGAAAAGTCTGATGTCACACATAATAATCGTTTTTATGTCACGGTATAATTAAATAATTATATTTAAACGCGATATTGATTACATTACCAATTTTACCTATTTGTAACTCATCATAACCAAATTTTACGCAACAATGCGATTGCGCACATAATTTTGAAATAAATAAAATATTTCATATTTCTTTGAACAACTTTAAACATGTACGGTTGAATAACGTATATAAGGTAATGTACTTACCTTTGCAGTGAAAAGCAACAGATAAACAAGATACAAAGTGTTCATTTACAAACACCGCAGACCAGACAATTGATTACAAATGGAATGAGTTTTTATGGTAATAATTTGATTAAATACATTGTCTTAGTTAAAATGTACATTTTTGCTATATTGCTAATTTGTTTTCTAGTGGTTAAAAAGTTCTCTAAAATAGCTAATTAAATATTATTCCTAATCACTGAGGACGTAAAAAAGGATTATGTTTGGAGGGCAATAGCTTTCAGTTATCCCATAGGAGTATGAACATTACTGTGAAGTTTAGATAAAATACTAGTTTGAATACGGTAAAATCTTATTTAAATCTAATATTGACTGGAATCGTGAGTGATAGAAAGGACTCGAAGGACGAGGCTGGGTGTACCTTTTACCGTACATTAATTACAGAACACAATGACGAAAGTCTTTTGACTTGCAGTACATAAATAAACTGAGAGATTTGGATTATATGGGATATGGAAACACTGGATTTTAGTAAATATTCTACAAAGTATAGTCCCATATACTCGTTCAAATGAAATAAAAGATTCCCCCTTGAAAAATTCAAATCAACTTGTACAAAATCTAATGTAATTGAAACCGATTACTTTTATTGTTGACTGAAGCGCGTCTCAAATAAAGATCCTATTTCTAAATTTTGTATAATAAGACTTTCGTCGTTCTAAGGTCTTTCATTGTCTAAGGCTATTTTTGCAAACAGTTTGATTAAAAGGAAGTGCTGCATAGAAGTAAAGGTATTTATCAGCTTTCATTCTAAAATCTACTATCCAATGTTTTTAGTCAGCTAGGTGACTAAAGATTTTTCTTGATCGGTTTGCTATGTAAGTGCTTTTTGGAAGAAATCAGTTATTTAATTAATTAGTGGTGTTACTAATGAAATGGTTCGCTTATTAACTGACATACATAGTTCAATGCATCAATTTTAATCCAACTCGCTCACTTATATACTTCCTACATTTTAATTTGAAACCTTATCTTTAAAACAAAGTGCCTACGCGTCTCACTCTAGTGACCTTCCCGTAACCCACGTGTTAAAGCTTAACTAAACTGCCCGCAACTTTTGCAACTCTGTTATTGTGAACCCCACGAGCTATATTAATGGAATTTAAACCATATTTTCATAGCAAGTAAGTTTATAATATATATTTCGTAAAAGATACATTACAAAATGTTGCAAAAACAAATGTAGCTTACAATTCACAGCTTCTAAGCCATTTGTCTTCAAATTTACGTAAAAAAAATACCATGAATAATAAAATAGAGTTAAAATAATGACGGCTATTAATAGAACAACAGTACTTATTAAGTAGTTGTTGTGACATACGAGTTTGAAAACAATAGTAAGCTAAAAAAAAAACACTATGTAGTTAAATTGTAGTTCTGTATGAAAAACTACTTTTTTGATTTTAAAACAAAGACATAAAGAGGTTTCAACATTTATAAGTTTTAACCAACTGTAATAAATTTAGTAAAAATTCGCGTTAACTAAATTTATATTCTACTAACCAAAAAATCTTTTCAATTTATGAGAGAAGACCCAAGTCTAGTAGCGGGATAATTATGAGTTGAGATGATCAATAAAACTAAGCAGGTCACCCGTGGGGGCGGGTGTAATTGTGTGTTTGTTGTTCAAAATGTATATGGTCGGAAATAATTTACCGTCCGGTAGGGCTGTTGGTCTACTTTTGACATAGAAGATACTTCTCAATGCTCGCTTCAAGCTCGTTATGCACTGTTTGCATAAACGAACGTACTTACACCCCCACCCCACACTGGAATTCCCCGGGTCGCGGTTAAACTGGACAAACACAACTAGAATATCATGAATGCAGGATAAAACATTTATTTTTTACATTAATACCTATCTGCCTCAACCGGGAATTATGCCCTGAATATCGTAGTCAAAGGCACTTGTTGGTAACAAGGCTGTACAGTGCAATATTTTTTAAGCAACATTATTTTCTTTGAAATGGTATTGAGCTTGGTATATTTATCTTCAATTCCAAGGACGGAGAGAGATACAACTCGTGTTTATTGTTCTACACAAACTTGCTGCGACTGAATTGTTTGGTTTGTACGCGCGAGTTGGTTTAATGTATCAACAAAAATGTGTACTTGCTATTCTGTTTACATATAGTTTGTTAACATTTCTTTCACTTGCCTATATTTTATGATATGTTTTGGAGTATAAATTTAAGTATGTTCAGTTAATTTTTTTTTAAATATTAATACCCGACAAACGAGCAGACGAGCCACCTGATGGTAAGTGGTTTCCATCGCCCATGGACATCAGCGAGACCAAAGGTATCACTGATACGTCGTCGGCCAGGTACAAAAGTACTGGCTCTCAAGCCCCCAACCGGAACACGACGACTCGTTTGGCGGCTGACTCAAGCAGCAGGGTGATAGCTAGCCAGGCAGGCTTCACGGAAAGATTATAAAACCAGTAATAATCGTAAGTTAATAACAAAACTGATAGTATAATCCTTGTGCAAAGCCTTACCACTAAGCAGACTGGCTTCTGTCGCCTTTTACTACACCCTGTTCTGCCAACATGGGATCGGGGGCAGTATTCTAAGCCGCCCCAATACGGCCAAAACTATGTAAGTTTCTAAGCACAATGAAGCGTTATTATAAAGACACCGCAGTGTAATGTAGACGGTGGACACTACTAATCTCCCAAGACAAGATAAGGCGGTGCCCAACTATGGTTTATTCATGATTGTTTCAATATTTTTCTTTCTAAGCGTTTCGTCCTTTATCTTTCGTTGTTTTATTATTGTCTTTATTACAACTAACTTCAAAAAACATAAAATTTTTCGACTTAGTCAATTAAAAATCTCAAATAAATACATAGTTTAAACAACAACTAGAAGTATCTACTAGCCATGTCCTTCCTTATTATACACTAGCGACCCGCCCCGGCTTTGCACGGGTGTACTTTAGGTATAAACAGTGTCCGCAGCGTATGCGATGAAAGAAATTTTTAACCAAATTTTTTTGCACCTTGGTTCACGTTACTGAAGTTTTAGCAGGGATTCCTTATTTTTTCTAGTAATAAATATAGCCTATGGTACTCAGGGACAATGTAGCATTCTAATGATGAAAGAATTTTTAAAATCGATTCAGTACTTTTTGAGTTTATTCGTTACAAACATACAAAAATACAAAGCTCTTTATAATATTAGTATAGATCAAAAAATTAAACAAAATTTACTCATATTTGACAAGTATTATCATCAGTCTAGTTAACTTGTATATAGCATAAGTTCATCGGGAAAAATGTGCCTTACAAATGGTATATCTTTTTACAAATGAGGGCTGTGGTTCCCTACGCATACAAAAAACTCACAAAATTCACACTCTCTATCTATAATAATAATACAATTCAAACTAATCGCTTTCCGTAAAGCGATGCGCGATGAACGATATACGAGAAAAACCCAAAACAAAAGTTGTTAGAATTTTTCTCTGTTCGTCTGTGCGTTTGTTCCCGCTATCTCAGAAACGGCTTAACCGATTCCGTTCTGGTTTTCACTAGTGTATTGCAGTAAGCGTCACTTAATACTTAAAGCTTGTTTCATAGCAATCCGTCCATTAATAAAAAGTTATAAATTCATTTTAAATAATGTAAGGTGTAGTTTCCCTGAAGTTCCACACACACACGTGTTGTGGCGTTCGTTGCATTACCGTCGGGAATTATTGTTTGCACATACTTTTTCATAGCATATTGCGCAACCTTAAGCTCTTATGATCTTTTGCCATCAGATGGTCCACTGCTATTTCACTGCATTTAAATACAGAGAAGATTACTAACAGCAATTTACATAACAAAGTAAATAAATCGTCGTATTTAATGAATCGGACCATGCTTAGACTCGATCGAGACGCCTGCGGAAATGTTCGGGCGTATTCCATGTTTTCTTTGTTGCACTGGTTTTAATTAAAAAGTGTCCGTTGAAAGGAATGCTACGAATGTAATTATTCAAATGTAAGTGCCGTTGTCTGTTTGTAAAATCGGTCTCATCGCGCTCTTTGCACTTCTTTGCGGAGTTATTAAGATTTCATAACTTAAAGGTCACCATCAAAGGGTTTCGCTATCTTGGTGTTTTTTTAATAAAATAAATATAAAGAAAAAGTAATCGACTTGAAGTTGGACTCGCGTAGGATAGAATTCCGTGTCAGCTTTCATTTCCTGTAAATATCTAATGACTTTGAATTTCTATATAACCTTATCCGAAATCTAATATATAAATCTGCAGTGTCTGTCTGTATGTACATTCCATCTTTTTGTAAAATTTCCTGATAAATATTCGTTTTATGACTCAATGACATCAACTTGACTATTTAGAAAATCTTTGTCTGTCTTATTTTTGTCTGTATGTCCGTTATAACTCAAGAACGGCTTTACCAATCTTAATAAAAACTGGTGTGTTTGAGAACAAGTAATTATGCAGATGATAGATAGCAATATAAAATATCAGTAAACATAATGATGTCCAAGCAAGGCAAAAAATATTAAATTTTGAATCATCATTACGAGTATATAATCAAATCCTGTAATCTATAGGTATATACTTTAAAAAAACTCCGAGCACAGTGTATATTGGTATATTATTCTGCGTATATCTCATGCACAGCACCTCCCTCTCTCGGAATGTATTATCACATAATATACATGTTTTTCTTTTTTGAATTTCTTTTAAGCCATGCTTTATGTAATCATACAAAAATTTACATTCGTATTCTTTAAAAGGTTTCGTTTAATTTGCTACGTACTTTACATTATATAACTGTCAATATGTTTCATTTATTTCCTAAACTAACTAAACTAAAATGCGATTGTTTACATTATACTAACTCAAAACTACCCTGACTATGTGATGTCTGTCAAATTAAAAAATATGTTTGATAGATTCCGAGAAATCTACTTCGAAAGGTCCGATATGTACGAAGTGCAAAAGATGACTAGTTTTTCCATTAGATTTGGGGAACTCAAAACTGGAAGAAAATACATTTATGCAGATTTTTACCGAGCAAAAGGATATAAAGTAACGGTTAAAATTGTAATAATATGCCATTGTGTTAGCAAACGACAAGACGAGATAAGAATTCATGAAATATTAAACATTAGACGGAAACATAACATTCGTATTCGTATTCGAGAATGATGAATACGTAGTCAAACAACGCCGCACAGCGCTTACGCTGCGTTCATAAAATTCTACTTCTCACTTCTAACATCTCATCCAATATTCCTCTGGCTAACCTTTTATCGACCGTTTTAAAAAAAAGATATATTAGTAATTCTGATTTTCGTTTCCAAACTTAACTTTTATGTTTCAAACATAATAAAGAGTAGGTAGCCTTACCTATTTTTATGTACTAGCTTTCCAACTAAACTCTGTCGACTTTTTATGGCTAGCCTGATAGTTTGATACGCTGGCACCACAGAACTATAGGCGCATAGAAGCTTATGGCACTCGTTAAACAAGAACAGAAGCTGCTAATTAAATTCATTTAACAGTACAAAATACAAAATGAATTCGCTGACTTTAACATTAGTAGGCGCTAACTTTTTTAATTAAGTGTTAACTCTTATTCATTGTACTCCAGCCGGTGATACTGGGGGAATATATAATATTGTATATTTGGTAATGTAACCTAACATTGGGCTGCACTGCAGGCGACTTTTACGACCTTTGTTGGGTTCTATCAAATTTTCTTCCATTCAGTGGTTTACGGTTTTTCTTATTCTTATCTACACGTTTACATATGTCGTTTAGAAAACATTTTATCCAACGGTATATCCAATCCTGACAACAACCCCTCGCTCACCACCGTAGCATTTTAAATTAGAACTCAAAAACGACCCCACAGCCCAGTTGGTAGTGAACCTGCCTGCCGAGAGAGGGGTCCCGGGTTCGATTCCCGGCCGGGGCAGACATTTATGTGACAGGTAAATATTTGTTCTCGGGTCATGGGTGTTTGTGACGTCATATATGTGTATGTCCACGCCACCCGCGACACAGGGAATCCTAATGCGAGGGTGTGAGTGTGTTAATGTTTATTATTATTATTAAATACAAATCCGCTTAATTGTATACCAATTAGATACAAAGAAACATTGAATAAAAATTTAAAAAATTCTATGAAATACCCATGAAATATTTGGCGTCATACAGCAGTATTTTTATTCCTCCATGTTAGACATATCCCGGTCATTATATTTAAGTAAGCGATACTTGAAGATCTTTTTTAAAACATAACGTAAGTTTTGATGTATTGAATATATTTTTTGGGTTTTAGATAACATTTATAAAGTTAATATTGACATTAATATAAAATATAACATTTGAAGTATGACAAATATTACAATTTGAATTAAAAACAATAATTATTATTGTCATAGTTCCTGCTAAAAAACTCACTCAAGTTTTTGAGTTTAACTATAAAGGAACTATATGGTGGAGTTTAAATTACTGTCTGCCTCTTCTTTTTTAATTAGTTTCTAATAGGCTTAAAGCCTGATCCACGTTGGCTTATGTAGTAATAACCTTAAGTTAAGACTGGCTTCTAATACATAACTTCCTTTTTCCTGTTGTATTGACATTATAATGGTAAATGCTCCGAGGAACTGTTCGACTTGTGCCCATGAGACCTTTCCATCATATCATCACACGCCGAAGGATGAAGTTCCATCTTCATTAATTGGACTTCACGGTGCGATTTTCACGATCTTTCTTGCCGCACATATATGAACTATGGAACGTGCTTCCTTCGAAGCCATTCTCGGAACGTTATTATATGGAGTTCCTCAAAAAATGCCGCCGTTCAAATGATTCTCTGGTGTTGTTTTTGTTGGTAGGCGACGGTAATCACTTACCATTAGGCGGTACGTCCTTTTCGTCTACTATAAAAAAGTGTGTAGTCAAATAATTAGTTTTAACTAAGAACATATTGTTGATTCTAGTAACGATAGTCTAGCAGTTTCAAAATGCAAATTTTGATTCAAGTCTTGCACAGCTTTAGTTATTGTAAAGTTACACTCGTTTAAGTAATTATCAATCACAAAATTTGCGTGAGCAGTGTAGCAAATATATAGAAAACGCTTTTGATATTACAAAAATTATCTGGTATGCAGTTACACATATTTTATCTACCTCCTCATGACCTCGAAAATAATGGACACTTCATTTCTAATGCAGAAGTTTAAAATATCAGTAGCATTTGCACAGATCCGATCCAGGAAGAAGAAAAAAAGAGCTAATGTCATTTCGCTGCATTTTTTTTATCATATTGAAACCTTCAATCTCTCTTCTGAAACTATTCAACGTAACAGTATAGTAGCGCCATCTAGTTAGAATCAAATGAAATTCAACTTAATTATGGTTTCGTAGTTGTGTTTCGCATCGCACCAAAATGACAACAATCAGCGCCATCTAGTTTCTCTATTTACCGAATTTTCTTGAATATTTATGAAATATAATATAATTAAATGTTTTTGGATATTAGTGGGCACTAATATAATTGGAGTCATAGAAGTGCTCTCGCCAAGTCGAAGCATTATGTTAACCTAGTAATCATTTTCCCTCCAACGATACGAAATATTTTAAATCCCTATATGTGTTGTTGCAGACATTATAACAAAGCCTAGATTAAAGTATGCCTATCCATCACCGAGTAGATACTCAGCAGACTCGGTAGGGGACCAACCTTAACTGGTGGTGATGCACGTTGCTCAACTCTGTACGTGGCAGTCACCAGTCTTCTCGTGTAGTAATTTGCGGGTTCATACTACCTAATTTAATTGCTACCCATACATGGTGATGTGGTTCTCAACCTTCCTGGCTAACTAATCCCCTCCTTTTAGAACGAATCGTGAAATATTTTAAAGTGTATCGATTACTATAATAGGGCCAGTTAAAAAGCAGGTTCTCCGATTGTCTCTTGGGCTGTAAAGCTTCAGTGTACATTTGGTGTTACCGATATCTATGGGCGACCGTGACTAGTCACTGTTGAATGACCCATCAAGTGATTGATCGGATATTAACATAGAAACATAGTCTGAATCACATCAAGATCGTTATGTATGTAATCGGCCTGTGTTATCATAAAATCTTTCGGTACCTATGGCTTTAATAAGACACTGATACACTACTTAAAAATAAACTAGGTAAAAATTCACTCGCTGCCGAAACTAAAAACGCAATAAACAACTTTGCGGTTGCCTCATAGCATAAACTCGTACTAGTGTGTATTCTAAACTTTGTTAGTTTGTCAACATCATGGTAAAGCCACTTTAAAACATGACAATTTATTACACGTACGTAGAAGACTGTATATTCGTGCCAATGTGTTATATTTTCACGCCAACCTCAGTCGGTAATGATTTTAATTTTATGATAATAATGATATTATGATAACATGAATGAAGTGGTACTTGCTACGTGGTAAAATTGCTTACAATAACTGACCGCACTATTTCACCGTTACAGTTCAGAACTAATACGAGGGTAGTTGAACAATTTTGTGTCAATGAATTGTCATCACCCTACAATCATAAAGATAAGTCAATAAGCTAAGTTTTTGGTAAAAAATATTTATTATTATTACTATCCTAAATGCACGTTAAAAGTTTTCGGGTTCGATCTCCGACTTGAACAGACATTTATGTAACCTTAACGTTAGTTCTAGAATCTTTGCTTGCGTTATTCAAACGTGTTTTACTTGCAGTATCGGAGAATCAGATATAAGCGAGTTCAATCCCTTATATCGATTAGTTCATGATTAAATTGATTTTTTATCAGAACTGCAACATCAAAAAATATTCGAAGTACCTTTTTTTACACACTCAAACTCCCTTCGAAAGTATAATCCCTACGCTATCGCTTTAACAAGTCCCTACCGTATGCAGCTTTGGAGGAGAAATACATATGAGATATTTATAAAAATGTCTTTAACACCTGGGAATTTGCAATGCAGAAGTTCGTAGCTCAGACGAAATTTAATTATAAATTTTAACAGATCCTTGAATTAACCACTGAGTTTAATGTGTCGAGGACTATGTACGGTCTGTTTAACCTTATTCCTAATCAATAAGTATGGAAGTATATTTTACTAATAAAAAAATAATATTAACCTAAATTGACGGAACGCATATTGATTTCCTTAATAAAGTCTTAGGAAATTCAGGTCTCAAATAGTTCTCTATGATATGAATATACGTATAAATTAAATTTTGTCGATCCCTACAACTACAACAACAGCAGACTATACGAAAACTTTATGTCTCGTTACAAAGCTGTGTAAAGTAAATCACATCAAATCATTAAATATCACCACTGAACTTGAACAAACCATTAAAAATTTACTATTCCCTAGACACAGAAGTTTAAAACAGTCACTGACTTGTTGTAATCTAGAAAACTTATGACCAACTCACTTGTCGACGCCAACAAAACTTGTGTGCGTCAAGATTGGTAAAACCGTTCTTGTTAGTGAGAAAGTTTGTGGCATAAACTTGAGAATATACCGCATCTAATTAGCTGTGGAAACTGTAATCTAGTTAATAAAATGAGTGCGGAGTTGAATATTTTAGGAAGAGGGAAGATTTTTTGACTGTCTATCTGTATGTTCTTCAATAACACAAAAACCTGTTGACCGATCTTGATAGAAATTACTATATATGGAGAGCATGTGATTTCGCACATGATAAGCTATACACGATATAAGTAGACCTTATTGTTGTCATAAACAATTTAAATCATTATTTTTAATTTCATATTCATTTGTTTTAATAATTTTTTTTTTTTTTATATTAATACAATATTTGGATGGTATGAAAATCTCCACAGAAATGTGACGTTCAACAGTTCAATGAAAGATTGAATTGAATAAACCGATGTACAGCCTGAACTACTGGAGATTATATTTTTTGTTAAATAATTTATATTTTTTGTTAACTTCGCATCTTATTTTTAATAAATTGTATGAAGCCGGGGCAGGTCGCTAATATTAAATAAAAATTGACAATTATTAAGTGAAACCAATCTAATATTTTGAATATAGTCTGTCAGTATTGATCAATTTAGCTTGTACATAAATAAATATAGTGACTGTTGTTCGCTAATATTATTTGTACACCATGATTTAATATCAGGGTCTGATGTTTTATTCTGGACATGCAAAATGTAGATCCAAGATTGAAACACAGCAGAATAATATGCGATTTAAATTGCTTAATTAATAACGCAGTATAATACTAATAAAATACTGCAATATAACGCGATTGAGCGTAGAATATATACCTTGTACTATGAAGCTTTTCGTTTTGTTCATTGAAGTTGCGAGTATGAAGTTAATTAGCACTTGATTTTGGTGACAGAAAACATCATGAGCAAACACGTTTGACGATCTCGTTTGACCCTGCCTGAAGAGTGAAATTTAGAGGTTGACAGGCCAGAGTTAACATGTATTTGACTGATAAACTTTTGTTCTCAGATCTTCTGCTTTGTTATGCATGAACTTGCTCCCCACAGCACATCTTAATGTGGGAGGATTTAGGTATTATTTTTGTTTCTCTAACCTATGCTTGTTAAACGTGGTAAATTACAAACTTGTCCATTTCTAAAAAGAAACCTGACCTTGGCAGTGGAAAAGGTGATGGTTGTGATGATAAGTTAAATTTAATATATAATGGATCTATATTGATGTTTGGAAAATAAGCATAATTATATATATGATTTTGTTAACCTTTTCCCGTGTGGTCCCGGATTAAGAATGTGACCTCCCCGCTCTATCCCATGGGTGTCGTAAGAGGCGACTAAAGGGAACTAGCCTTGTGTATGTCACCAGCACTTTGGGCAACCCGCGCGGTGGCGGATAAACCACCACAATAGCATTCCCAAGGAGGGTTGGTGTCAGGCAGGCGGCCGACCGTAAAATCTAAGCCAAAACCATAGCAGCATGAATAGAGAAATGTATGATGATACGTGTGATAGGATTACGGCGTACCCCACAGGCGATGCGCAGGGACAGCACCCGGCTCCTGTGGGAAATGGACAAGGGTTGTCACACCAGAATGGGCGGGTGCGACGTAAGAAGCAAGCTCGAAGTGTGAGAGAAGCAAGAATGAGATGTGCGAGTTGGAATGTAGGTACGATGAATGGAAGAGGAAGAGAGCTAGCAGAGGTTTTAAAAAGGCGACGGATAAACATAGCGTGTTTGCAAGAAACGAAGTGGAAGGGTACAAAAGCTAGAGAGATAGGAGAAGGATATAAATTCTACTATTGTGGAAGTGATGGCAAGAGAAATGATGTGGGTGTAGTGTTAGATAGTCAGTTGAAGGAATGTGTGGTGGATGTTAAAAGAGTGAGTGATAGAATAATAGCAATTAAATTGATTGTGCACAGTATGATATTAAATGTAGTTAGCATGTATGCACCACAGTCAGGTTGTGAAGAGAGTGTGAAGGAGAAATTTTGGGAGGACTTTGACTGTCTTTGACTGTCGACTGTGTTGACTTTGAATGAATGTGCAGAATTGTGAAGAAGTTTATTTGGGGGGTGATTTTAATGGACATGTAGGAAGAGAGAAAGATGGATATGAGAGAGTACATGGTGGGTGGGGGTATGGAAACCGAAACTTTGACGGCGAGACACTACTGCAAGCTGCATCTGCATTCGACCTGGCGATTATAAACACGTGGTTTCAGAAAAGAGATGACCATCTTATTACCTACAAAAATGGCCACCACGCGACACAGATAGACTACTTTCTGGTAAAACGGAGGAGTCTATGCTGTGTCAAAAACTGCAAAGTGCTGCTAGGCGAAGCATTAGTTGCCCAACACAGGCTTGTGGTGATGGAGGTACAAATAAATGTCTCGTCGAAAAATTGCAAGGAACGGCCCCCTCCCAAGACTAGATAGCGTATGTTAGATAATGAAGAATGTAGTAGCACGTTTAGGGAACAAGTTGTGAATAAAATGATAGAAATGAAGGATATGGAAGGAAAATATGTGAATGAATGTTGGAATAAAATGGCGAATTGTATAAGGAGAGTCGCAAAATAAGTGTTTGGAGAATCTAAAAGAAAAGGTTTGATAGATAGAGATACGTGGTGGTGGAATGAACAAGTGCAGAAATGTCTGAAAGAAAAGAAAATAGCTTTTAAGGAATGGCAGGGCGTAGCAAATGTGAATGCTAGTTTGAAAGAAGAAAAAAAGGAAGTTTACAAGGAATGGAAGAGGAAAGCAAAGAAGGCGGTAGCAGTTGCCAGGGCTCAGGCACAAGAGAAGTTGTACCACTCACTGGATAGTCCAAGAGGCCAAAAGGAACTCTACCGAATTACGAAAGAGAGAGAAAGACGATCGAGAGATATAACTCACATTAAATGTGTGAAAGATGGCTCAGACAAGATTTTGTGCAAGGATGAGGAAATAAAAGAACGATGGAAGGTTTATTTTGAAAAACTTATGAATGAAGAGAATGACTGGAATGATATGCTTCAAGAGGCACAAGTAAATAAGGGCTTGGTAAGAGAAATTAGCATGGATGAGGTAATGAAAGCAGTTGGAGGAATGAAAAATGGAAAGGCCATGGGCCCAGATGATATACCAGTTGAAGCATGGAAGGTCTTAAAAGGGTGACGGATGTAAGTGGCTGACTTTATTCTTTAATAAGCTGTTACATGAAGAAGTAATCCCCCAAGATTGGTGCACTAGCTCGCTAGTGCCCATCTTCAAGAATAAAGGGGATGTACAGGATTGTAACAACTACAGAGGGATAAAGCTCATGTCAAGTGGCAAGTATGAAAGTGTCGGAAAAGGTGATAGAGAAAAGATTGCGAGAAGAGATTGAGATTACCCAAAATCAGTTTGGGTTTATGCCAGGTCGAGGGACAATGGACGCCACCTTTGCATTCCGCCAATTGTGCGAGAAATACAGACGTGCTCATAAGAACCTGCACATGGTGTTCATTGATATTGAGAAAGCGTATGATAGGGTGCCTCGGGAAGTACTGTGGTGGGCCATGAAGAAGAAAGGGGTGCCTGGGAAGTATGTGGAGTTAATTCGTGCAATGTACAGGCATGCTTGTACATATGTATGTCCGATCGTCTGCTGGCAACCCCAACCAGTTCAATGTGGCAGTAGGCTTGCACCAAGGGTCGACTTTGAGTCCTTACCTCTTCCTGTTGATAGTGGATGCTCTGACGTCGGACATACAGGAGGAGGCACCCTGGTGCATGTTATTTGCTGACGACATTGTTCTGGTTGGAGAAGATGGACCTGAGATTCAGAGCAAATTGGAGGATTGGCAACAGAAATTGGAGAATGTTGGCCTGAAAATGACCAGAACCAAGACAGAGTACATGTTCTGCGATTTCGGCGGTCTCTCCAGTCCTGAAGCCATAGCGCTCGACAGTGCGCTTCTTCCAGTTTGCTCCGACTTTCGGTATCTCGGTTCACTTGTACAATGTTATGGCAAAATAGATCGGACAGTTACGCACAGAATAAATGTAGGATGGACGAAATGGCGGCAGGTTATGGAGACAATTTGCGACCCCCGTATTCCCCTTAAACTTAAGGGGAAGATCTACAAGACCATGGTCAGACCTGCTGTCTTGTACGGATCAGAATGTTGGGCCACAAAAGGGATGTATGAAAGACAACTGCATGCAGCTGAGATGAGAATGTTAAGAGGGATGTGTGGCATAACGCGAATGGATAGAGTAAGGAATGAGTACATAAGAGGAAGTATGAAAATTGCACCGGTAATCGAATAGCTACGCGGAAACCGGCTATCATGGTATGGTCATGTTATACGGAGGAATGAAGAGCATGTTGTACGGAAGGTATTAAGTATGAACGTATGTAGATGGCTACAGAGGTAGAAGAAGGACAAAGAAGCGATGGATGGATTGTGTGAAGGATGATATGGCTAGAATGGAAGTTACTAGTGAGGTGACGGCTGATAGAGAAGTATGGAGGAAAAATACATGCTGCGCCGACCACATATAAAATTGGGATAAGGGCAGGAGGATGATGATGATGATGATGATTTTGTTAACCTTAATTAATGACGTTAGTCTTATTTTTATAATGTCTTTATACGTGTTTGTTTGTTGTGAGCATTCACAATGTATGTATCACTTTAGATATACAGTTAAATGTATTATTTACGCCTAGTAATTATAAGCTATAACATCAGGAAAGCTAGTAATTGCTACTGAAATTAACAGTTGCTTTACAGAAGTAAAAATTGTCAGTTCGCTTGTAGGATCTACCTTCTATCGAAGTCTATTTTTTAAAGTAAAGACTGTGTCTTCGCACAACTTCAAGCACTTACGCTTAGCCGTTAGTGAGAGATTCAACGTTTAAAATTACCTGAAAAAGTTTACAGCGTTTCTACTCGCCATTGAAAGAAATGCAACTAAAATATGTGTATAAACTCCAGCCATCCGAGAGTCGAAAGCATCTTTTACTCGTGATGTATGTAGGTATACTGCACAACAGACGAGGTTAGGAAGTCTTCTTCTTCACGCAAGGTAGCGGAGTCGTTATATCCTTGCCTAGCTAATGATAGCAAACGATGATTTCTTTTTTATAAAGAAAGAAATATAAACAACAATAACAAAGCATAAAGTTGTTTTAAATTACTTCGGTTTCCGTGCACTGCTGACTATCAAAGTTGTCAAACAAACATGAAGCTCGCTTTTTTGTTAAAAATCAACATGTCCGTGACCCCCTTGGTTGTTTAAAATGTTGATAATGGTAATCTCTACCTTAGATCTACCTCCTGCATAATAAAATAATAGTATTCATACATTAAATGAATGAAGATAATATTAACTGAATCATTACTTCTATAGCACGCAATCGGTTTAGAAAACACAAGAAGTCTATTGAACGAAAGGCTTGATTCCATTACACTTCAACGTAATCCGAAGCCGCGGCGACGGAGCTGTAAGCCAACAGAATCCATAGTAACTCATATAGTTATAACTGACCACGGCTCAGTCCGAATGGTTCTAAATCCTGGCTTTGAAGTTCGAACGTATCGCAATATACGGTGTGAACTATCCTAATACTCACTGCAGGGGCGTGCAACCTTTGTCCGGGGATATAGAATGTCGCCGGCGAACATTTTCACCCTGTCGGTCGCCGCGTCGATGAGTGTAAGAGATTTACGGCACGGGATTTTGTTCAAGACTTTGATTTTACATTTTACTATAGAAAAATATTCAATATTTTTAACGTAAACACTTGACACGTTGATGTTTTTTATTGCGATGCATCAACAATGTTAACTGTATCGAGTACTCACAACTTCTGTACTTTTTACAGATATTTCGTAAAAATATAAAAATCATGAACATCTGTTACTATTTAAATGTATTATGCCCGCGATTATATAAATTTATCATTTCATGGACAGACTGTGGTTCAGGTTGCGGCCGATGAATGTTCAGCTATGAAGAAAAGGATAAATCCACTTGTTAAGTAGCTCTTATAAGTATTTCATATCGAAATATGTTACAAACATTTACCGTTTGACTTCATGGGGCTGATATCCAAAGCCAGGACTGCTAATACTCTCGGTGTCAACCTTAACAACGTCTAATAGGTTGGTATCATTGTCTCGGTTGTTCATCAGTAGGGTACACGGGCTGTCCCTGTACCTCGGGACCAGAATAAGAGTTACGGTGTCCCCTGCCTGTCGTAAGAAGCAACTAAAAAGGGATTTCTGGGGTTGCGGGTGGTAAGAGTGGAAGTTCGAACCGTCCGGCTAGGGACTGCGGGAAGGACGGCGGTATGTATGGCCGCGTACCATCGATAAGATCGGATGGTGATACACTTATCACCTGTAAAAATCTCACATAACCCCGGCGTCACTCCCACAAAAAACTCGAAAAAAAGGGTACATGGCCAGCTTCGACCCAGAATAGTAACAGTTCATTTTCTTTCAGATCACTGCAGTCGATAAAAGTAGGATACAGGAGCAGAAGTAAACGTTAAAACACGATCTTTTTACACATAAGTGTGAAACATTCCTCAACCTAATTGCTAATAAATTTGTAAAATTTTTATAGCTACTCAGAAACTACGTACATGTTCATAATCAATAAAAGAAGAAAAAAACAAACTAAACAATATGACGCAAAAGGAAAATGTTACAGGCCGATGCATCAAATTCGCAACAGCTTTGTTCGAGCCGCACTGAGTGCAGGTTTGAACGCAATTTCCGGAAGGATTACTGCATTTGTTCGGTAAAGAGCGCTCTGCAAATTGTAGCTTTTTGAACTGGAAGACAATGCTTTAGCATTAGGAGCGGTGACATCGAGCATTGGAGAGTTGTTCTCTGTGCATTACCGTTTATTTTAATTTTATCATTCATCCCGCCGTAGAGACTTTTCGTGATGTACCTTGATTTGATTCAATTAGGACGATTGAGGTGTTTTTCTCATTTTTTTATCATCCTGTATTTTGATGGGGATTCACAATTTAAAAATATTATAATTTACTTTCAACGATTATGTATTGACTATATTGAATAAATAACCATTCCTTCGAGGGCTGAATTTTAAACTTATACGCCATCAGAGTTAAATTTTTCTAGTTATTAGTAGTTGTAACTAAAAAAATATTACGATCCATCCATTTCTAAGAATGTTGCTGTGTTTGTATGAAAATTATTATTTCGTGATTAGATTCATATTTTTTATAAATTAATTACACTGTCAATAAAAAATAGTCATGGGATAAACATCCAAATAAGTCAAACCAGAATATTTGACATAGCGATTTTTTTTACAACAAATACTAACACAAGTATCGATTTTTCCGAGAAGGGATAATTATTTACCTATTTATAGAACACATATCGTGTAGGTACTTCAATTATTTCACCCTCATACTTAATATTCGTAAAACCTTACTTTGCAACACCAATAATTTGGAACCACACATTTTTCGCATTTGCTCTGTTTAAAGGTATATAAAACGAACAGTAAATCAAGTATTTCAATAGTAAGTATATCAATTGTAATCTAATCATTCGATCACGAGTGTCATGTGTCAACAAATATAGTTAGAATTAATTACAAGGGCCACAAACGCTGCGGTTTTCAAATATCTATGCTTATCGACATAAACTCCATGCTCTTTTATGACTTAAGGATCTCGTTCACCCAATACTATAATGTCTATCATTTCGTTTATTTAATTTAAGTCGCTCGCATTTAAACAAAAAAAAAAGATCAATTTTTACATCTCAGCTACTTATTTTATGGGTAATTAACCTAAGTTCAGCTATGTGATAGTTACTCGGAAAGAACAAGATTCGGAACTTACACCAGTTAACAGTCTTCTAATGTTATTTATGACAACTTTCCTGGAACCCACTTGATGGCTTTGCCGGCCCACTAGGTAAAGGAATTTTAATTTCCGGTTTGACAAGATAATGTATGTAATGTTTGTTCTCCGTTCATAGTTTTGTATCTTCACTGTTTATACCCATACTACATGTCAAAGGGGATTGTAGTGCGTGGATTTATTTTTACGTTTATGTATGTTTAGGGTATGTGAGAATATGTTTTTACGGTTCCGCCAGAGTTGAATGGTACCGATTGAAACTGTAACACAGAAACGTTTAATAAGTATAATTTTATTATTAGAAGTTAAATATACTTTTTCTTGTTTTTCTTCTGTTTTATTACAATATTTCTGGTGTCGTTTTTGGTCAAAACAAATATTTACATGTACTACTGAGTAATCCATGTATTGTATATATACAATATTCTGGTGACTACCGATAGTTGTTGCTAAAAAGGTGTGGAATTATCAAATTCACTAATTACGCTTTAATGTTACATTATATTTTGTGATAGACACCATAACGTAACAATTGATTAATCCTTTTTGATAACTTACTGTGCTCACCGTTTTTATCGTGAAATATCAAATAAGTTGCAGATGAATTCTTGCTAAATAGTTTTCTAGACATTACCCAAATACAGTTTCTCTTCTATAGTACTCAGCTCGAGAGCCGGCGAGTGGGAGTGTAACCGTTACTCGTGGGTCCATTGAACGGGGACTTTACAGTTCACCATTTTGTCAGGACACCCGACCTTAAGTGCATTGCATCTATTGATTTTTCCGTTAGCAAGATTTACTTGGAGGTTCTACCAATTGTTTACAATGGTTAAAGTTTATACTATTAGAATATTTCAGTTTTATGTGCATTAAACGGCTTTGGTGAACCGTCCAGACTTTAAGAACATATGACACATATGACATATTTATCGTAATTGTGAATTAGACACAAAATAGCTAGACAGTATAACTACCAATTCGACTATAATATTATCAGTTTAAATAAAATTATTTGTAACTATGGTCGATCAGCTTATGTGCGGACATCAAAGGTAACGTAAATGTCGTATTTTAACAGCTGAAAAAAGAAGAGCAGAAATATGTCAGATCGTAACGCAGAAGTAATATAAGTTTGATGATCACCTAACCAAACCTAACTGCATTCGAATTTTCGTTTAGAGATTTTGAAATCTCTCTGCAATTTATCAAGGGCAACATTACACCTGTTTATGATATCATGAAGCCAGTTGTGTCTAGAAACTTTTACACACTAGTATAGTTTTGGTGTGGAGAAAACAAAATTAGGTGACGTTAACTTTAAAATTTAACACTGATTTTGAATTTTGTATTGATATCGGTCAAAAGAGCAGACGAACTGCCCGAAAAAGGAAGACTGTTGTAAACTTTGTATGTATTTTTACCAGACAAATAGGAAATACTTATTTCTTTACATTCTAAGCTTTGACTAGCAGATACTCGTACTACTTCTATTATCTAATTATTATATAATTATCACAGGTCAAGATCCTGAATTTATAGATGTATAAAGATTCAATGAATTATAAGTTAATCTCTGACTTAATGGCCCAACCATCTGTTAATTGTATTGGACGTCGCGATCAAACTCGTCCGC
>PDGT01000065.1:1481482-1521221 GCA_003671415.1 Megathymus violae | reverse complement strand
TATATATATATATATATATATAAATATAAATATAAATATATGGTATATATATGTATGTTAATTGCAATTATTATAATTTTATATCGATACAACCTAGCTAGTAGTGATAGCCAAGTGATTTGAAAGACGGTCTCTGGCACGCGAGACTCCAGTTCCAGTTGCATAATTCTAATTTTTAAATTATGTGCGTATTCAAAATATATATAACTAGGTTCGAAGAAGAGGAACATCGTGAAGAAACTTGCACACCTCAGATTTCTCTATAACATACTTATACATATTTTTTATAGCCAGCAAAAGAAAAAGGCATTCGGACCACCTGATGGTAAGTAGTCTGCGTTACCTATGGACATAAGCAACACCAGAGGGTTTAACATTAAAACGCCGGCCCTGAGCAGAGCTCTTTTTACACCTTTTTTTGAAGAACTCCATATCATAGCGCTCCAGGAATACCTCAGAAGGAAGTTCGTTCCACAATTTGCTTGTGCGCGGCAAAAAAAATCGTGAGAATTGGACTATAGAGGAAATTACGAATCCAGTCGGTGTTGATGGAAGTTTATTCTTCGGAGTGGTGCGGTGATGGAAGAGTGACATGAGCACCAGGCCAAACAGTTTCTCAGAACACAAAGACAAAGACAAAGGGAACTTATGTCTCTCTCAGAGCTTAAACATTCGATTCTATCGGTGATTTGTGGGTCGCTGAAAATTCTGACTGCGCATTTTTTACGGTATCAAATGGACTGAGCTGATAAGTTCGTGTACCTGCCCAAAGGTGAGGCCTATTTTAGTTGTTTTTGGAATTTTTGCCAGAGTTCAAAAAAATCTTATAGTAGATTAGGTATACTCTACTCCTAATTTGAAATAATAGTAAAGAATCAACGTTTTCAAATTAGGATTTTCTGTGTTGCTGGTGGTATGGACATACACAAATATTATGACATTACAAACACCCATGACCCGAGAATAAATATTTATCTGTCACATAAATGTCTGGCCCGGCCGGGAATCGAACCTGGGATTATAATAATGATACTATTTATTGTACACCATAGCACGGACGTAATAAAAGAATAGTTTGAACAACACAGTATATAAGAGGCAGTCTTATCGCTAAAACGCAATTTTTCCGAGAAAACCTTAAGGTGACAAGTTATAAGTATTGGTATATTATCTAGAGTGTACCAAGTAAGATTAAGGAACAGATTTAATATGAAGTAAGTAGGTAGCTTGTAAATAGCAACGAATGAAAAGGGATTGAGTGAAAGAAGAACACAAAATCGAAGCTGTAAGTAATGTTCCTTGAGTTGTTCTTTAAGGGTTTAATGAGACGAATTATTTTAGGCAAAGAATTCCAAAAAGGTACCACAGTAACAACACAGGAATTTTGATAAAAAGAGGTAGAATATGTAGGAATAGTGAGGACAAGGGTTTTTGAGGAGTCCCATTATGAACCGTAGGCTAAACAAATTTTGATGGCGCTCGAGTTTATTAAGATTGCGATGGAATATAGTATCGAATACCTATCACCTTTAGGCCGTTCATTCCTTTGTGAAATTTTTTAGCTGTGAATTTATATAATTTTATGACAACAAGGAAACTGATTTTACAAGACGCAGTATTTAAATTTAATTAACGGTAATGCAAAATTAAACTCCAGTTATTCAGAAGTATGTAATCTTTGATTTAAAAAAGACACTTTAGATGGAAGACTCCCGAAAGTTGGCATTATTCCACGTTCTTTTATATAAATCAGCTTAAGATGCTTTTAAAATACGAATAGACTAACTTTTGTACTTCTAAGTGACCGTTTCATGTGGGTTTAGCCTACTTTTATGACTTTAATGGCATTCGGAAAGTGTCATTATGCGCTACCAACTTATCTCTTTCCTTTTCTCATTTGAAATGTAAAAAAAGGCCAAGTTATTTATGGAACGTTACAAAATGATCAGTTGTAATGCGTTTCCGCTTATTATCCGTATATTAGCTAATAATGACGCTTGTTTTCTTTAGACCATTTTGTTTAAACATCTGAGTCCAAAAAATAAATATTATATAGCAATTATCATGGAATTAAATATTCTTAAGAAGCTTCTCGAAAGGTTGGTCGAAAAGAGGAGGGCGGCAGCCTTGCGAAGTTTCTGGAAGACGGGGCCAGAAACAATAGAGGCAATAAAAACCCAGGTAGTAATAAAAATATGCCTTAGACAAAAGGGGTAAATAAGGCATGTATGGGCGAATATGGCGTATTTACCTGACCTGCTATTGTTATGTCGATTTCCAGCTATTATTATTGATAGAGTTGATAGTATCAGGCGTTTCTTTGCGGAAATTCATTGTTATTAAATTAGTATTAATTTGCAACAATCCGCATGCACAATGTATGATGGTATATACTTCTATATATGCATGAAACCTCCCTCCCTCCCACAAAGGAAAACATGCAATTATGATAAAAGTATATAGCAACACACATACCGTCACCAACACGTGTTTCACTCCGAAACAGTGCATCATCAGGGTAGTAGACTCTAGGAGTGTTAACCGCAAAGTCAAGTACAAGTACTCCTTACGAAGCGAATACCTGCGATCTACGAGTGCAACTGCAATTGTGCAAGTGAAATAAAGTCTCTGCGGAACTATTGTGGCATTTTACAGTTTACATCAGGCAATCAGGTATTGAAATTTTATATCTCGTCCAGTACTCCATAAGTGTTTGTAAAAGTTAATTAAATATTTGTTTTTATTCTTCTATATGTCCGTAATATGTTTTTTATAATAATTTTGGAGTGAAATACAAAATTTAGTTGTATTAAACTATAAGTAGTTTGTAAATAGTCTGTAAATCAAATTTTATATAATATGAAGAGATAGGTGTATTAACTGTGTAGCCTGAATAGAAGTAAAGCAAAATAAATCAAAGGTAATGCATGAAACACGTCATTGTTTTTTAAATATGATTTAGCCAAGCTCTACACATGTTCCCTATCGTTCGTATCTTATAAATAAATTTGAACCTTAATAACGTTCAAACTTAAAATAATAAATGACAATCCAATTTCGATAACCGGGCGACCATTACTACAAATAAAACAAATCTTCCAGTGTCATTTTTACACAATCTGTTAGATTCATAATATGAGTTACAAAACAGCGCATGTAAAAGCTGAAATTTTCCGTTTACGTTTTAATCATAGCTTTACACCACTTCAATGCCTACTGAAGGTATCTCCGTTTATTTCAATGATTTATGCTTACATTTTGGACAGTACAGATCAGAATTAAAATATAAGTGTGGTGCTGAATTCAAAGTTGCTGGTTTAATCATTAAATAAAATTTATGTCACATCTTAAGCTGTAAAAATACCAAATATTAATAGTCCTTCAATAGCTTCATTACATGTCAGTACAGTAGCCATATAATAATTATATAGAATATTCTATGGGATAATTATAACACAATAGACCCTTTTTCCATGAGGCAATAGATAAAATTATTTACGTGCAATAGTTAAGTATATGGAGTAAACGTGAAATATTAATGAAACGCCTGGTAAAAATGAATAAAAATTGTTTCTAGTTTCCCCCTCTTTAACTTTTTAATGAATAAGTGTAACATTTTGGAGAATTTTAGGTGATGGAATTTACGAACAAGAAAAGAAATTAATTGAAAATATATTTTTTATACGCGATAAAATATATTAGTTTACGCGCTGTTTTAAGTTTAGCAACTTCAAAAATATTTTTTATAGTACTACCCTCAATAAAATCTTTGGTTGCCGATAAAATGATTACTCATTCTGACTACGGTACCTTCCAATATTATTTGCCGTTTTCTTTCTGACTTTATTATCAACTTAACTATTTATCAATTTTCTCTCAAAGAAGTAATTATTCCCGATAAATATAAAATTGTACTCGCACATTTTATTCGAGACGCACAGGTTACTACAATGTTTTTCTGTCAGTCTTAAGTGATATATTTTGTTTGTACGTGAGCTGCAAATGGCTGCTCATTGTTATAAGAATATTTCTTGTGTCATTTGTTTTGCTTTTCCTGAATTTTGACCTCACAATATCTTATAAGAAAAGGTAGCCATGCATTGTGTTCTTTGATCATTCCCATCCACGCTATTCATCACAGATAAGATTTACATAACATCGTGAAATGTGTCTATTTATTCACGTCTTGGAGTTGATATAGCAAGGAAAGCTAAGAATGTGACTGGGGTGAATCATTATGATTATGATTTTCAGGTTAGGGTTTTGTCCAATAAAAAGTCAATCTCGCAGATGAGTCACTAACTAAAGGAATTATTCAAAATCAATAGACACTCTCACATTGTGAAGAGCTAAGGTATTCGAAACACTTTTATAGGTAAAGTACGCAGTACCCCTAATCGTAGTCCAGTTATACCTTTGTCAAATGGAATCCCTTTGAGTACATATATTCAGTGCCACAACTGCGTGAAATGTCGATAATGGTATATCTTATCACACACTGCAGTAAAATTACTACTGCTGATTTTCTGCATTCCCCAACAAATGTAAATCATAAATATCCTGGATATATCTATTGGTTTCCTAGAATTTAGAACTAAAGCTCTATTTGAGATTGGTCACAAATAGCCATGGTTTGGAAGTAAGCCTATTGTCAAAAGTAGGTAACTTCGATATAAAATAAATATTTTTCTTGAAAAATTACTCGCTCATAAAAGAGTATTTACCGAAAATGTTGTGGATATTAAATGAATTTGTTCCTTGTTCTGACATCCTGTTCACAATATGAGTTATGTCCCCAACAAAATATTTACTGCAGCCCATACGCTGAAAATTTCATTTCCGTCCCATTAAAATTTTCCGATAACACCATCAACGTATTCTACCCATGAACCCTGTGAGACACGTGTTCCATCAATAGTAATGGGCGAGAAAATTTATTCGACTTTGTACCATTTCTGAGCATGGAATTCTATCTATGACGTTAACGAGACCTGGAACTAATACAGCACATTTTTAGGACGCATTGGTCTCAGGTTTCGTAGCAAAACGGAGCATCATCAGGATAAATAAACCTTACGAATGTTAATCGTAAAGCTTGCGCCTGCTACAGAATACGGGGCTTTTATATCCAATTCGCCCACAAGTTTGTTGTTTTAAATGACCCAAAAATTTGAATTTGGTTATTTCTTATATACATGTCTGTTTTTCAGTCAGTTAACGGTTCATGGACACCAAAATTCAAGATTTTCTAATTCATAAAACGTTAAAACGATAATAATAATAATAATGATGATAACGATTTAATTATAATAATTATAAGCATAAAAGAGAAGCGAAAAGAAAACCGAAGGAAAGTTGGATAAATGGTGTGATGTATTGGTGAAGAAAGGAGATGTAAGAAGGGCTAAGGAAAAAAATTAACAAATTAAAGAATTAAATTAAATTTTAAAAATCATAATATAAAATTATTTATTATAAACATATAGGTATATTATTTTTGTTGCATTACTATTTGGGTGTGTTTTTTTAAAGAATCGGTGAAAGATTATATTTTTTCCAATTCAAATAATTTTGCATGTTGTCATTTATTGTACTTGTATCGAAAAACTCCTTTGTATTTACCATGTCAAGTAAATTAAGCCTTCATAGTATAGAACAATTCTATTTAAGGTTTATATTATTCAATTTGTTCTTTCATTCATTCAGTTCATCCATATTGAAAGGCAACTCTGAACCACCTTTGTCGTTACGATGCGACCTTATCTATTAACCAGTGGATGTTAAAAGGCTCCTTTACGTTTTCGCTGCCCCGATACCCACTTACAACTTTAATCAATCGCATTAATTACGTTTACTGTCGTTCCTGTATGTACATCGACAAAGTTTCAATCTGTCGATTCTATGCCTTCCATTTCAGAATGGACTGTGTTTCTAGGTCCGAGGGTTAGTTTTTGTTCACCTTCAACGTAAATACAATGGACAATTTTATTTTAATCATCCGTATTGAACAATCGAACAGCACCGCAGACAATGAGGTGTAATTACGTCGTTCTCTTTGACTGGGTTAACTTTTTTATTTATTTTCTCTGCCGTTCGTGGCGAGAATCGAAAAACGTTGTCGAAAACGGTCTGTCTTTGTGTTTGGACGAAATAAATAGGATTTTCATTTTACCCGCTAGATTTCTTTCAGCGCTGTGCATTGAAATAACGAAATAAACGCCTTTTCTCTATCGGTTTACTTTTTACACCATAAAGCATGATTTATGGTAGACTGCGCGTGTTTTGTGTCCATGCCGGCGTTTGAACAAAGATTAAGTGCCTGGTACCCACACAACAGATAGATTTTTGTACTTCAATAAATTCAATTCAATCAACTTTGTTTGGGTTCGAAGGTTGTTAGGATCGGTGACATATTTATCACGAGACATTACCACTCTATCTTCAATACACTTGAGATGGATTTTTATTACCGACGTGGGGTTAAAATGGGTACTCACGATATGGTTTTGTATACCGATATTTGATTCAATTGTAAGGACCAGGTCATGACTAAGTTTGACTAATAAGTTAAACATTGACTATGTTTATCCGTGACCGTCTTGTGTGCTGAGTCGAAATATCGACATACAATATACATGTGATGATTGATGATATCACTATAGAATATGTATATTCTACGATATGGTGAGTTTAAAATCTACGGGGTTAATAATCTTGAAGCACACGCACCTATTACATTTCTGAATATCAGTTGGCTTGCATGTTTGCTGCGTTTGTACAATTAAAACTTTATATTTTAAACTGCAGTAAGCAGTATGTTTAGTAATAAAGTTTATTCATATTGTGATATAATTTCGAATAAAAGAAAAGACAACATAAAAATATGAGAAATTCCAGACTTTTATTTGCAGC
This sequence comes from Megathymus violae, assembly GCA_003671415.1. Taxonomy (NCBI): domain Eukaryota; kingdom Metazoa; phylum Arthropoda; class Insecta; order Lepidoptera; family Hesperiidae; genus Megathymus; species Megathymus violae. The sequence continues at coordinate 1,514,309 of PDGT01000065.1, read as the reverse complement.
AGATTTTGAGTGACACTGTCGAATTTTTTTATTAAAAAGAAATATAATCTCATAGATTTCATAACAGATAACACAGTACCTTTAATTAATTGTTTCTACAGTATAGTTGATAGTATCAGGCGTTACTTTGCGGAAATTCATTGTTATTAAATTAGTATTAATTTACTTTGCCACAATCCGCAAGCACAATGTATGATGGTATATACTCGTATCTATTCATGCATAGAACCTCCCTGCCTCCCACAAAGGACAACATGCAATTATGATAATTAAAAGTATATACCAACACACACCGTCACCTACACGTGTTTCGCTCCGAAACAGAGCATCATCAGAGTGAGTAGACTCTACGAGCGGTAACCGCAACGTGCTAATATAATGTTTTTATGATGTTTTTGTTTCTAAGTGTTTTTTTTACTAATTTCTTGGGAAGAGGTTTTTCTGCAAGAAATATATTTAAATATGGGTAATCATAATCGAGTTCCAATCATGCACGCATTAATTATTATCGCATAAATTACAGTTTTAAGAATTAATTATTACTCGCTTCGGTGAAGGAAAAAATCGTGAAAAAACCTGCACACCTGAGAGTTCTCCATGATGTTTTCAAAGGCGTGTGAAGTCTGCCAACCAGCACTCCAACGTCTGCACGTCCAACGTGGCAGACTATGGCCTTAAACCCTCTCATTTAAGAGGAGACTAGAGCCCTGCAGTGAGATAATTATGAGTCTTACTACCACTAGGCTGTTACTGCGTCAATAAAAAGGTAAAAGAAGAAAAAATGTGTGAAAAAGCGGTAGAGAAATGGTTGGTCACGATTCATTGGCTGGAAAAACCAACCGTAATAAAAAAAGATTAAAATGAATTACAATTATTTTCTGAATATCTTCAGTATTTTAAATAACTCCAGTGTTTTTGGACCACATTCATTACAGTTAAATTGATTATTCTTAGAACCTATGTCGGTAAGATCTGCTAGTCCAGTTATATTGTAAGAATAAAAACCAGGTATTTCTCCCGAACAAATGCGTAATTGTTTGGCGTAGAAAAACCTACATCAATTTATATTCATTAATTTGACTACGTTACAAATAAACAATTTAAATAAACATGAGTCATTTTATAACGAATTCATGAAGCCGATGTTAAATTGTAATTTATTTGTAATCATTACAATTCATACGGAATCCATGTTTTGCATTTCATTGCAAATAAGCTACTTTCATTCACACAGTGATATATTTTTTAAGCTGTTTTGAATGGTCGACACCGAAATTGGAACACGCCAGTACTTGTTACAAAAGTCATATTGTGATAAATTTTATTCTCACATCTATCTCGAATACGACGACTTATTGACAATTTCGAAGTTGCTCAGTTATGTATATTTATATATTATTATTAAAAAATTAATATATTTTGTTTTGATTAGACATCATTAGGTTAACTGACATTTTATATAGCCAATAATGTGCACAGTCAGGTCTTCTCACTGCATACCAATTTGCACGAAGACCAGTCAATCCATTCTCGAGTAATAACGGAAAATAGATATAGACGGACAAAAATTAGCAAAATGGTTAAATTGATGTCAATGTGTTCTAAAACGAATATTTATCATGAAATTTGACGAAAAAAAAATGGAATGTACAGACAGAGAGACATTACAGATTTATATAGATACTAGCAAATGTCCTCGCTTCACTTCGTAAAAATTACCTTACGCTTAAACATAGCAACAGCATTTTTCTGGGTTTTACTCGTTCTGTGAATTAGAAATACATAATTCAATACTTTTTTATTTATGGACGTATTGTAATGAAACAAACTTTAAGTAGTAAGTGATGCTTACTGCAATACATTAGTGAAAACCAGAACGAAATCGGTTAAGCCGTTTCTGAGATTAGCGGGAGCAAACGCACAGACAAGCAGACAAAAATTCTAACAACTGTTGTTTTGTGATCTATTACGTTTATAAAGACCCCTTATAATATTTTTTCTCTTAAATTCTTCATGTACAGAAATCGATCAGTTAGAATTTTATTATACGTATAAATAAACAAAAAGGTAACATAAATGTTTTAAATCGTTATAATTTGCAATAATATAATTATTAAGTACAGTTTTACACACAGCTTGCTACACTTTGTATTATGTTGTGTTGTGAAACGATAGTACAGTTAACGTAATAAATGTATACGTGACTAAGAATTTCTACTTGATCGTTCGACTTTCAAGTGAGATGAGTAAGCAGTAACGCTATTTGGTTTCCAACTGAATACGTAATAAAGTACATTCTCTCTCTTCTTATTTTGTTACTCCTGTGGTATTTTTGTAACATTTTTTTTTAGTTTTCATTCCACATCGCCCACAATTGCTTGAGAATTTATGAGATCGGAGATGAATTGAAGAGTCAGTTCTTATCGCCACAAGTAACTAATGACGTTGGTTTTAGTATGGATTAGATGTTGAATTTTGAAACGAGGTTTGAATTTTTTGTACTTTCAGCATGTTTCTTCAAAATGTAGATACTAACGCTAGTAAGCCGTCTCCAGATCGCTCTAAAAACCTACGGTTTAGGTACATGTACAAATAACACCGTATTGTTTTATGAATGGAATTTTCTAGTTCGTCTTTCATGGGGCCTAGAGTTCGTTTTTACAATAAGGTTCCAAGTTGATACGCGAGTTACCTATTGGAATTTTTAAGCGACGCAATAAAGCACAGCTTATATGTAAAACATATTATAGTATAGATGAATATGTTAATGACAAGGACGCCTGGAAATAATATTGTCGAAATCAGTTCCGCGCAGGTTTAAACTTTTGTAATTTTTACACTTTGTTTTAAAAGATGTGCTGAGGAGTTTTTTTCACCGTCTCAATGTTAAAGCACCTGTTCAAAACGGTAGTAGAAGCAAAAAACGACGTGCATAAGTGTATTTACAGAATACCTATGTGATGTAATGATTTTGAATTTGAATTTAGTTTCGTGAATTAGAAACATATTTTTCATTATTTAACTGAAGCTATTAATAGAATGTCTATATTAACTTTTCTTTTCTATCCCGTGGAAACAGATCCATTTTCCGGGAGATAAAAATCCTAGATTTTGACCCAGAGTAATTATGAGCTACTGAAATGCCGTCATCCAAATCTGTTTACTGGTTTCAGTGTAATACGTGATCAGACGGGCAGACAGACAGACAAAGATTACGAATAATTATAGTGCATTCGCAAGCCAAGATATTATAGTGGACAATATAAAAAAGGCATTTTATTTATGTTTATACTGGAAACCAAAATCAGAATTGAGTAATAGCGCGATTAATAATTTCCTTTGGAAATTTCTCTAATTTTCTTGTTCGTGCATGATTTGAACCCGGCTCCTTATGGAGCTTATGGAATCAAACCACTTAGATATTACTACTTGTACCTACTATATACTTACTGAAAATCATTACTTCAATACCGTTGCTTTAAAATTCCAAATTATTTCAACTCTAGGTTTTTGGTTACATTCAATTTTTGATTATATCCTGAATCGAAAATGGATCTTAAAAAAACAAATATTTATAAGTTCTTAATATGAAACTATCTCTCATTATAGTTTTCTTATTCACATCCACGGTGTACTGAAGCGCGTATTGTACATTGAAAACACTTTTTATAAATGTAACTGCGGAACCTTCCACACCCACATACGGCAGTGCCTCATTATAATCTGTGAATAAGATATAAATAATATTATTATTTTTAATATATGGACGGTTTGAAATAAAACGAACTTTAAATATTAAGTGATGTTTACTTCAATACATTAGTAAAAACCATAACGAAAATCGGTTAAGCCGTTTCTGAGACTGGCGCCCACACACGCACAGACAAACATACGAACAGACACAAATTCTGAGTATTATTTTGAGACCTATTATGTTAATAAATTCCTCTAATAAAAGGTTTTGTCATATATCCTACATATATAGAAAGCAATCAGTTAAAATTAATTATATGTATACAATGAACCTTAAATGTAACCTAAAGTTATAGCAACATGCCATTTGAGCTTTGCAATAAAAAAGCCTGTAATCTTGTTTGTGAAACACTACTCGCTTTTCGGTTCGTATTTTAGTTGCGCACAATGCACAGAACTTTGTACGCTTCCGAGCACTCCGTGTAAAACAGGTGTGAATATTTCAGAATCAGAAAGTTTGAATCGAGAAACAAATTCCGAGTTCAGAACTAATTCAGAACTAGTTAATGAGTTTCAATATCGGTCTAATTCGCAAACAAGTTCCGTTTTTCGTTTCTAATTGGTCCGACTGTGCAGTTTATTTTCAGGCCAGTTAGTTGCCAATGAAGCAACTACAACTTTTCTCAGTTCGTTAAAATTAAATTAAAATTAAAGCAATATTATTTAATATGTTTTATTTCTCTCCGAGTTACATTTTTTACGGTGTGCAAGAGTGAAAATCACAAAGGTGGCGATGATGGAAATTATATCCAAATAATGCTAACTCAAGCGAACAAAAAGTCAGGCCAAGAGATAATATAGGTCATCGCCAATCGTGCGTATCTGTGACATCAACGAAGTCACCGACCAACAAGACGATGAACCTGCACCCCTGGTCAAACAAATGTAAGACGTTAAACACATCGTCAGTCTTGCATTTGCCCAGGATTCCAGATTACGCTCTTACCACCACTCATTAGAAGAAAGTTATGGATACAGCTGAAATGATGCTAAATAAAGCTTAACAGTACTAAAATTTCGAGCTGCAATTTAAAATGACAATAAATACGAATTTAATAACAATGAGTTGAAATGAAATGAAATAATATTTTATACGAAGTTGGTTTTTACAAACACTTTTCGAACGTCAAACTACGCCATCGCTTCAACAAATCTCTACTGTGAGTGGTCTCGGAAGAAGAAGCGGCAAGAAACTCCCGAAGAGGTTTTTTTTTCCTACTCACAGTTACTGAACGCACTTAAACTGGCTTAATATTAAACTCATGTCCAAGCAGTCTTATCCTGAAAGTAATCACCAAGTTTGTAATAACCTTTCCGCATAAGACCGCCTTTGACGTGAGCTTTAAATTTACAATGTGACATTTCTGTCAATTTTAATGGAATTTTATTATAAATATTTACATATCTACCCATTAAAGAGCCACCAGTTTTGATTAGTCTAAAATTTGGAACAATCAGTTTAGCCTTACTCCTAGTATTAATACTGTGAACATTAATCTTCCTAAGAAAACTATCAGAGTTTTTTTAAGGTACATAATATTATCTAAAATATATTGTGATGCTACAGTTAATATATCAATTTCTTTAAAGAGATCTCTAAGGGAATCCCTAGGCCTGAAGTTGTAAATGGCGCGTACTGCTCTTTTCTGTAATATAAAAATCGACTTAATATCTGCAGCTGAGCCCCACAACAACAGACCATAAGACATCACACTGTGAAAGGAGCTAAAATAAACTAATCTTGCTGTTTCTACGTCCGTTAAGAACCTCACTTTCTTAACAGCGTAGGCAGCAGAGCTAAGTTTCCCTGACAAGATTTAAATTTGAGGACTCCATTGTAGTCGTGAGTCTATATTGATTCCAAGAAATGTGGTATAATTCACTAGTTCAAGCACTTCCTTATTTAAAACAATATGAGATGGCACTTGTCTAACATTTGGTAAAGTGAATTTAATACATTTTGTTTTCTTAGCATTTAACACAAGGTTATTACATGTAAACCAGTGTAACACTTGGGAAACAGTATTATTTACATCGTCAAAACATCGGCAAAGTAACGCCTGATACTATCAACTATATTGAAATGATAATTTAAAAATACAAACATTTAAAACGAGAATCAAAACAAGCAACGCAATGAATTTAAGATTGAGTTAATAAATTTCAATATTGCTATAGTTTATAACCAACTTTTGCTTTTTCGTTTGTAATTGGTCAGGCTGCACGCCGAGTTCCGGAGTTAGTTACCGATGAAACAATTACAGCGCTGAAACTTTACTGTTGCTCGTGATTTTGTGCCCATTTAGTTGAGAAATATGGATTATTAAGTTACTAGTTTTCAGAACTATGAATTCATCGAGAACATTGTAATATAAAAATGTAAGGTAAATATAAAATTATTTTACATTTTAGAACAAATATTAACTACTGATAAATTCTAAAGTACTAAATGAAAACCAAATGCGGGCCTATAATAAGATTGAGGATAGTGGTAGTACTACTTTTTTTTTATTAAAACGATATTGAAAAAGAAAATGGTACAAAATGGTACTAGAAAGTGAGAATTAATATAAATAAAATATGCGCTACATACTAAATTGTTTAATGTCGCTGCGATACACCGCCTCCGTACTTCTCTACGACCAAGGAAACATGCGCTTATAATAAATAGAAGTAAATATAAATGAACTTACAGACCATCACTAACACATGTTGTTCCCGGAAACAGAGCATCATGAGGGTAAGGCGACTCTACGGTTGTTAGCCGCAAAGTTTACACGTTGAGAGAGATCCTATGCATGTCTATAAGTGTTCACCGTAATACATTGTGCTCACGAAATCATGCAAAGTACATTAAAGATACTAATTTAATACGAATTCAAAATAAAAATTAAATTCAGGGTGATACAATCCAGTGGGTACAAAAGATGGGTCATTGCCTCATATTGATAAACTTATGCAACAATTGGCACTGTTAAGGATATGAAAAATTTCAGGCTACCACTTGCAGATAAACACGCATAAACACGCACGTCGAATCAATCTAATAGTAACAATGTTCAAAGCAGCTTTGTAACATAATCGTATTGTATATAAAACCATGAACTTTGCGATGAGTAAGTTAATTTGCAACCATAAAAAAAAACGATTTTCGTTCATCCTTAAGCTACCTAGAGGATTTTTATCTTTCTGCTATATCTCCCCTGTTCGTTGAGTTAGACAACGGACAATGCTATGGCTCAAAAACACTGGTGTATGAAAGTACGGTTTTTATCTGCCCAATTAGTTACCCTACCCTTTTAAATTCAACCGTGAAATTTCATTATCCGTGTTTCTGATGCAGCATCAGGGAGCTATTATAAGCGTATTTCTCGCTTCATCCTCCTCATTCTTTCTTTTTAGCCGTCAACGTGTCGGTAATGCCTTAAGTGTTACCAATGTCTATTTATATTGATCTTTAGCAACAAGTGGTCCGTCCGCTCGTTGAAAATATATACCTAAAAGTCTAGGTCATTTAAACAACTATTGCAAGCAAGAAGCTGAAACGTGATTTATTCAGACAATAAATTCCGACCCGTATTGCCTACTGTTCGTTTTGTGGGAGAAACTTATTAGAACGATGATAAGGCTTAAGCGGTACCGTAGTATTACGAGAATGAAATAAATTTCCCCAATGGCCTTAAGTACTTCACCTCGTTTCTCGTCTTTAAAGATATTATTTACTGCCATATTGCCATATTCGGTTAGTTTTAGCGGTAGTTTTGTTTAAATCATTGTCTTTGTATAAACCAAAATGCCTGTTTTGATAAATTATAAGGTAAGAGTTTAAGAGAAATATGTAATAGAAGGACTCGGAGTAACATGTTCTCACTCCCGACGGAAATCTGCCAATCCTGTGCTATCATTGGTGAATTTACGACCAAAAACGAAAGGGTAAATGATAGTAGGAACTATTTTTTTTTTTCATTTATCATTAAATCACTAAGTCGGTTAGTGACCGGGGTGTTTGTTCAGAATAAGGGAGATTAAAGGACCACCACGATAACGAAGTGCGGGTTCAAAGAATTTAAACACCTTTCAGAATATTACGAAGAATTCTCACGTATACAGAATTTGGTACACATGATGTTTTTATTCATTGAACGTAATTTTAAACAATATCAAATATAACGTCCATCTGATACCAGATCCCTTGTATTAAAGATCGCTGTTTTGAGTCCCAAATGTTCTTATCTGACGATAGGGTTCTTGATCTGCTGGTTAACTAATATTTTTCTTGCAAATTCCACCTTCAAAATGTCTTTACGTGTTTTCGTTCCATCGTTGCCTTTAATTACAGAGGTCACCGTTTTCTTTTTAGTGGCCCTCGGGGGCTAATCGGCTCGTTTATTTTTACATAAAAAAGTGATCACACACTTGTTTGCTACTTACAAAAATAATATGACAATAGCACATTCACAGCAATTAATGTCATAATATCAAGGATGGCCGAGAGGGGCCTGGCTACGAATACTACGCAGCTCTAATTTTCCAAAATTATGTGCTTTTCAGTGATTACTTATCCTTCAAAAAACATCGTGATGAAACCTGCATATCTGAGAATATTGCAATGTTCTCTAAGGTGTGTGACGACGCGAATCTCACAATATAACTGTTTCATGTTATAATAAAAATCAATAAAAATAATAAATATGACTACAACTTGTCAACTATTATTACGGAGGCAATTAATATGCTGTGAAGGACTGTAGTGTAAATGTCATTATTATTAAAAGCTTGTACTACAACAAATTCTATTTCACGTGGAAGGTGAGAACTACAACACAGAGTAGTAATTATTTATTACTTGTAAAGTTCGTGAACCTCAGTCGTGCATGTAGTTCCGACAACGTGTACGAGATGGCGCTACTAGGTACTTGTGTAAACAGGTTTTAAATAATAAGATATCGTATAAAATTGCAAGTAGATTTATTTAGTCATAATTCTATCAATTATAAATCATTAACTATAACTGATTAACTTACTGTTTTCTTAATTGAACACTTTAATTGCGACATATTTCAACATAGAGTGAAGTGAAGAATGTCATTAAACATAGTGTCACCTTTGTTACATTTTTTGGAATGACACTAAATAATAATACAATAAATATTTACGTTCATGTTGTCTTAATATGTCTTAACAACAGTAGATCTAAATGAGTGGGAATGAATGTCATAGTATTTGATTGTTTAATTACTTTTTATTGATATTGAAATAGCTAATGCAAATGCACTGTTAAATAGCCTGTAAAGTTCGTGGGTATTAGATATGAAAGACTTCCTATTGAAATGACAGTACATGTTTTCTAAAGAACTTAACATACATAATAACAAACTAACTGGACTGGCAGAAGGAACACGACGGCCTCAACAAGGCAGTAGAACTTGCACCTTTCTAACTCAAAAGTAAAACAGTATCAGTAGTAAGTAGTAATAAATATATCCAATTAATAAGGATCTCGGGTTAGATCCTAATGGATACAAATATTGTGACAGATAAATATTTAGTCTCGAGATTTGGATGTTTACAATGCTTTATTTGTGTTTGTCAATGCACAGCTTATTTTAGTGCGGCGGTATACATCGCAAGTGTTACAGATTGAATACCTTATTATATCATTACCACGTTCGCATTGAACGGTCTACTAGCTACTTACTAGTTTAGAATGAATTCACCACTAGACATAGACAAGGAATTTTCATCTTCCCAAACTTTGATATCAAACGGCAGACTAATAAAAATAGACGAGTCAGACTTCAAAACAGATTTCCACGAAAAATAATACTGTATTATAATGCTTGCGTGATAAGATTGGCGTGTACTTAAGCGAATAATAATAAAATGACATAGTGACATAACACCAAAGAAGATTTACATAACAACGACATTAATTTTATTATAAGCTGCAATCCATAAAGTTTTTTTTCACTATGAAAAAATGTGGAATTAGTTACGCCTCTAATTTTGGATTAGGGAAGAAGCTAAATGTTAAAAACATTTAAAATTCCAAATATATCATAAAGTACTATATCATAACAACTATAGAAATGAACTCTGAAATAAATAAATAAACGCTCAAACATGGATATTCACAAATATTCACGACCCTAAAAGCAATATTCATTGAAATTTGGTTACATGTAAATTTAAGCAATGCCAAATATCTGTAACATATTTGACAGAAATATTTACTGTGGTACAATCTATACATGTAATAAAATTATAACTGATCGCTTCTTGTACATTATGGACATATGAGAAAAACTACTATTAGAGGCGTCTATTAACGCAATAAATCCCAAAACAATAGCTGTTAGAATTTTTGTCTGTTTGTTCGCGCTAATCTCAGAAACGGCTTATTCGATTTCATTACATGTACTACTTACTTACTGTTTACTTGTTTACTCTTTACTTCCAGACGATTCCAGACGTTAAGTTTTAACGAACCGCAACAATTTTTCCTTATCATGTCTTGTAGCTTTTAGTTTCACATTTTAGATTCTCATTCTCGAATTTATTTGTCTTCACTCATTCTATTTGGACGTATCTCTTTATCTTTTCACTTGTCTCAGTTTTAAATTATGAACCAGAATCTCTGGCGTTCTTTTTACGTCGCACTACGAATGGGTAACATATTGAGCAATGTTTTATCTTTTAGCAAAGGATCCATTTTAGATAATAGTAGCAAACTGCCCTCGCTTCACTTCAGAAAAACTATCTTATGCTAAGAAATAGCTTTGCATTTTTTAGGACTGGGTTTTTCTCTTCCTGTCAATTAGAAATATTTACATACATTAAACTTTTTTTATGTATGGACGGATTGAAATTAAACGAACTGTAAATATTAAGTGACGCTTACTGCAATACATAAGTAAAAACCGTAACGAAATCGGAAAAGCCGTTTCTGAAATTAGCACGAAAAAGAGACAGAATTCTAACAACTATTGTTTTAGGTTAATAAAGGCCTCTAATCATAGTTTTTTTCATATATCCTTCATGTACACAGAGCGATCGGTTAGAATTTTATTATATGTATAGATTTAGTTATGTATATGTGTGCCTTAATATATGTTGAGTCACCATAGAATATTTGTATTCGGGAAAATGTATTAACGCGGAATAAAACAAATTTTTTTGTAGAACTTTACTAAATAATAACAAAAGTAATTTTTAAATGATAATTTAATTTACATTTATTATTACCATTTATTATTTCGGCGACGATTTGATTTGGAAGGCATTATATTTGGGTACGAATAATGTCAACAAAAAGTATATATTGTATCAATGTTACCTTAATTAGTCAAATCGTTCAAGTTACACGATCATTTTCACGCCTACCCACAATTAAACAAAATATAGTTCTTTAGATAAATCCGAAGGCGACGTAAAAATACAATTTAATTTTACATATATTATTAAGTACATCAAAGCTCCATGGTGCAGGCTTTCCATAATAAACAAACTTCGAATAAAAAAGTTGATCTATATCTAAAGTAATTATTTTATTATTATTATAGTAATTATATGATTATTAAAAATTTTATATTTTTTGCCTTCATGAGACATCATTAGGTTTACTGATATTTTATGTAGCCTATCAGCACGTGGTTTGACTTCATACCAATTTTCACGAAGATCGGTCAAGCTGTTCTTGACTTATAACGGGGCAAACAGACAGACAAAGAGAGAGACGGACAAAAACTTTCAAAATGGTCAAATTGATGTCAGTGTGTCATACAACGAATATTATCATGAAATTTACAAAAATAGAAGGTACAGACAAAATGACATTACATTTATATAGTCTATCATCTGCGCAATCATGTGTTCTCACTACATGCCAATTTTCATTAAGATCGGTCAAGCCGTTTTTGAGTTATTTATTTATTTATACGAGACATACACGAAAATCTCAACAGATTTATGTACTAGTATAGATAGGGAGTGCGATTCGTGTGAGTTGGTGTTTATGTGGAAAGTAATCGCCGGATCCACGGCATCTATTTCAAAACTTCTGTGACCATGTGAAAGGTACATTATTCTAAATGGACCTAAAATATATATCAAGTATTCAATTAATTGTTGAACCCGAATTAAGTCGGCACGTGTCGCTAGTGTATAATGAAATCAGAACAAAACCACGGGTAGTTGTTAACGTCAAATAAATCCAGTTGCCTCCTGCAATCCCTTGTCAAGAGGAGATAAGTTGGGGAACTTCTTTGCCTCGACCGTTTTGTTTTATCGTAACTGCGATCGCGTAAATTTTTCTAATCTCACCAAAAAATCCTTTTATTCTTGCCAACTGTACTTGGAGTGGGACTCCATAAAATTTACTAATTGAAAGCAGAAATTTATTTAATTTATTTACTGAATGAAATGTAATGGTTTGAATCTTACTATTATTTTTCGTACACACGATAAAAAAAGGATTATATATATGTCGGCACCGTCAGTAGTTTTAGCAGCATTGTCGAACATAGCGTGGGCGTATAATCGTTTAACACTTTTAATTAATTGGTACTAAACACTTCACACCGGGCAAACCAAACAAATAACAGTTCCTAGTGCGGAGAAATCGATCTCTTCGACCGCAGAATGTAAACTGAGGATCCATCCGGCGTCACTCCACTAGCCTCGTAGTCCGGTAGAAATCGGTATCTCTTAAGGCAACTTAAATAGTCCGTGGGTGTGCGATGCGCGTTTGGCTCTGGCGGAGGTCGGGGTCTGTAGAGACCATACGTGTGGTCACCAGGGGGTGACACACGGGCGATCCAAGGGATCTGATCTATGCGCTGGATGTGAGCAATGCGATTGCTGGTCGGCTGGACAGCCGGGGCGCTAGATGTCTTACTCGGGAGTTTTTAGAGTCTGAGTTTTGTGAACCCTGTGTACAGTTGTTCCGAGGTGTTTTGCAATTTGGTTTGAACGACTGTGATACCTGGCTATGGCTGTTAGTATAATGATTATTCTTTATTGTCTAATTTGATTTAATTTTCATTAAAATGAAAAACACAGTTTATAGTTTTTATGTCTTTGTAGTTTACCCCAAACTGTAGTGTGGTCAGGATTGGCCGAACGGTGTACGGTCCGATGATATCTTTGTTACAGAATAAACACACGAGAACGTGTGTAGCGCAGGATGGCCGTGTCGGACATCGGAGATGGTCATTAGTTTTGACGTGAAACGAAACACAGTACGATATCCGAGTGATGGCACCACCGCCGCGATGACGTCGATACTCGGCTAACATCGTACTACAACAGAGCTTAGCTAGTGGAGTGACGCCGGATGGATCCTCAGTTTACATTCTGCGGTCGAAGAGATCGATTCCTCCGCAGTAGGAACTGTTACTTGTTTTGTTTGCCCGGTGTGAAGTGTTTGTTAGCAAGTATTTAAAAGTGTTAAACGATTATACGCCCACGCTATGTTCGACAATGTTGCTAAAACTATTGGCGTTGCCGACATATATATGTGCTCTCTGTCCGCCTGTAACATTTAATTTTTTCTAGAAACTTTTTCAAAAATATCTACTAGAAAGCTTATATGTAAACCTAAGCGAACATAATTTGCTCTTAAACTTATCAGAAATGAGAAGATAATTCTATACACATTACCGTTAAAGCGTAAAGAATCTTTACCTACGTGACTCTAATTTTGACCTTCCTGATTTTTGTTCCTTACGTCACGTATAGTTATGGATATCGAAACTAGTACTTGAATGCTACCGGACCTTATTTATCTGCATTTTATACCTGTATCTCTATGCTTCTTCTAAATTTTTTATTGTGTTGTTTCTAAATTTTACACGCTTATTTTAGTCGGTGAAACTTTTGATTTTTGGTGTTGTGGACGTCCAAAAGCGGTGGTGACAATTTTATATCTGATATGTTCTTTGGTTGAGATCAAAAAAGGGAAAAATAAATTCGTATGCCACCATATGACCACGGACATAAACAACAACACTAACGATTTATTGTGCTTTTTAAAGCTCGGAAGTACCCACCACATCCAAAGTTGAGTGATTCAATTGATCATTATAAGTACAAGTGTACACAAGCCGTCGGTTGAAACAAAAATTAAAAAAAAACACTATTTGTTGAAGATAAAAATAGCACTAATTTAATAAAAACAAAACTTCTACAAGCGAAAATGTGCCTGATATTGCATCACCTTTCAACAGAGAAGGCTGCTTTGTAATACAGACGGATTAACATGGAAATTGAATCAGCTCGCACGATGACTTTGCCGTTACAAAGCTTTGCGACTTCGTTTGCTTTTTCCTAATTTTTTTCTATCGTGCATGTGTTGTTTATCGCGTTTTTTTGTGAACGACTTGAGTAATTAATATTTCGCTAAAAAATTTGAAAATGTGTATATGAAATGGAAATAAATTAAATTTATATTTTGCACTGTTTCGATTATACTAACAATGTTATCAGATTTTTTTGGTTTCATTTTGGATCATAGTCAATTACAAAACAGTAGCGACCCAGACTAAGAGGCTTAGGGCGTAGTAATGCTCAATTAATAATCAGCCCGGTTTCTGAAGCTCTCAATCCTCGCTAACGTTTCCGACAAGTCTTAACGAGAGCTATCTAACTGTAAATTGCTTAATTTAACTTCCTTCTGAAATACGGAGACGCCTATCAGCTCATTATCACCTATCTAGCTTCTCACTATTCCTAACTTTAATTAACTTTGTCGATCTCTGACAATCGGCTCCAACTGAGAAGAAGGTAAGAAAGAATGTACTGGCTCTGAAGCTCTCAGTCGGAACACGACGTCTCGTTTGGCGGCTGACTCAAGCAGGAGGGTGGTAGTTAGCCAGGCAGGCTTCACGGAAAGATAATAATACCAGTAATAATAATAATGACTTAGTATAATACTGATAATATAATCTTTACGCGAAGCCCATAACCAAGGAGGCTGGCTTCTGTCGCCTCTCATGACACCATTAGCCACCATTTGCTAAAAGTAACGTTACCATCAATCTTCGCATGATTTTCTCAATCGTCATCATTCGTCATATTACACTCGTCTGTATCATGTACTCAATTGAGCCTTTTTTGACGACATTAATTTGGTTCTAATTAAATTAAATCATTTAAAAAATATATTAGTATTATTTGTTCTTACCGCCAAATAATATGAAGACCTGAATCACATAGCTGCTACGTATACCGTTGTAACAAGTTTTGAAACGTATGTATCTATAAATTTTAATATCAAATAAGGTCCAAGAACACTCACTCATGAACATTGAAAAAGGAAAGTTATAAAAAATATAACCCTTCAACTGTAAAATATATGCCCTAAGTGAAAATTTTGCTGTAGTGGCAATTGCATAATTGAAAATGCGCCGAAATTCCTGGCGAAAAGAGATGGCTCGTGGAAAACATAGGTAATTTTGTTAGTGTTCAGTTTGTAGTTGTAAATACTTTATACGGATCAGCTGAAGTGAAATTGAAACCTTTCCTCCTGTCTTCCTCTGCCATTACTGCTATAAAGTATGTTGTTTCAAGTGTGTTTGAGTATCAGTTATAAAGACCGGGCCAATGATAAATGAAACGTTTTATTGTAGTGTTCAGGAGACAGGTAGCATGAAAAGACTGGCTTTAAATCCAACAATCCCTTAAGGTACAGATGTATGCGGTAAGATCTCGTGTACTTAGGTTTATGTACAATCACACAATATAATTATAGCAAGTTAATTCGCTTTACTATCTAAGGTGATGGAACCTTATCAGGCGTCATCACGTGAATGTAAGTGAAAAAAATACCCATTTTAGAACCATCTACACCTCTACCATGGTTTAAAATTTGGCAAGTTATTTTGATTGAGTTCTAATTTACTACTTCAGAATTTGTACTACAATACTAAGCGCGGAAGCTGTGAAAATTTCAGTCGACTACCAGTTGCGGTGGAAGACAGCGTTTTAAGTGTATAGCTAAACATAACGCTTAAACAAACTCACTAACAGCATAGATAATAAGGTCCGTTGCTCAAAAGAGCAGAGCAAAAAGAATTACATTTTCGTCAGGATTCCCTAATAACTACCGCTTTTTATTGTTTTATTCTCTTCAAGGTAACGGTTTGCCTACACCAGAGACATAACTGACATGTTGCCAAGTCATAGCAAAGGCTGCTTAGTAGTTTGAACGTCGGTCTTTTAAACGGAAGACTCAAATTCGAATCTTACACGCTTTACCAATATTTAAATTATGTTGTATATCTAATATGTATATAAAATTCTCGTGTCACCGTTTTAGTTATCATACTCCTCCGAAACGGCTTCACCGATTTTGATGAAATTTTATATGTATATTCAGTAGGTCTGAGAATAGGTTGTTATCTATTTTTTATACTCCTAAGTGATAAGGGTGGTCCACGCAAAATTTTTATTTTTATTTTTTTGGCAATTTTTTTTATTTTTATTTTTTTATGATGTGGCATTAAAATACATGCAATCCTAAATTTTCACCCTTCTACCCTCAATCCCTATTTTTTAATAGCTATATTAGTAATTAAGTAATTTGCAACCCAGGTCGATTAATTAACTGATTAATTATCACTTGATTAGTTATCCCCGGCAGGCGGTGTCACTTCTGACCCAGTAAACAGCACGAAGTAGGATGAGATCTCTTTTCTCACTACCTACAGTTTTCGGCCATTATTATTATTATTTGTGCATCAATCGTAATAATGACGTTTACAATTATCATTTTACTATTTCAGTGTTATTTTCAAATAAATTTATTATTAATTCATATCACACCATGTTTTTCACACGGACAATTATACATGGCATGTTCTCGAGTGGGCAAACCATCCACTTTGTTTGTGTTAGCTAAAAATGGGTTAATAAAAAATATTATAGACTCTATTGCGTTAAGGGATTGATATTGTTTTTAGCAATATTATTATAATTAACGTTATATATAATTAATAACTTATATGGCAAAACAACGTTTGCTGGGTCAGCTAGTAACAAATAAATTTTTATTTGTTTCGGTGAAGGAAAAACTGTGAAGAAACCTGTATATGTGAGAGTTCCCCATAATATTCAAATTCATAATAATAAAATTCATAATATTAAAATTCATAATATTCAAACGTGTGTGAAATCGGACAATCCATATTTGGCCACCGTGACGTAATATGTCTTTGAAACCCGAGCCTATCAGTGGAACAATTATGGGTAGAAATTATGATGAACTTGCTCTTCAACATTACAAATAAAATAATTTTACAAGGACTAAACTAAAGAATATGGAACCCACAAAACATTAGGATCTATTACTGTTACCTGTTTGTTTGATCATCAGGGTGCATCACAAGCAGTGAAAAATGGGCTTGAAACCAGGAATGGATGGAGCATTTACATCTCAAGCAGCAACATTAAGAAAGAATACGGGAAACGGACTCATCCAGTAAGTCGGATGATGTCAAACACACCAACATCTTTTGAATCACTAAATCAACTTAAACAAAGCGTAAACTTACCTCTACATTTAAATAACTCCGAACATACACAAGCACACCAGGATTAATTAATTTCCGACTCGAATTCTGAAGATGCGTTTTGAATTAAAGTGCATTGTGTTTGTGTTTTAAAGGTTCGTAGTTTGTAATTACGCTTCCATTTAATAAACAAAAGTTAACGTACAACAGCACAGCGGCGTACTAGTAGGATTTATAACGGCTTAAAATGGATTACCTCTGCGTTTTATACTATACTGTGCCAGTGGTGACGGTCACTCGGGATCACCTAACAGTTATAAAATACAAATTCGATGTGTAAGTATTGTTGGCCAAGTTATTAGTTAAATATGTAATAATAAATTAACGGTTGCGCCGCTAGGCTTCTAATTGCAACAAGGGGCGGAATGAGACCATAGGCACTAATAATAATTACGATTTATTTGGCAGCTCAGCGCGGCACATACAAATGAGTATGAGATCGTGGGTGTACGGCCTTTCTGTTTCCACTCCGCAGCGTAATACTCTCCTGGTGAACATGGCCGGAAGGTGGTAGGCGGCCCCGAGAATACGGAGATGTAGTCAGGCGTTGCACAGCACGGTGTAGACGAGTGGATGGTTCCCCGGCACTACAGCGCGCAGCGGGGAAGCAGTGGCCAGCTTCAATGTGTTGTCTACTGGTAACACCCAGTAGAAACGATACTCCTGGAAATGGTTAAAAAACCAATCCATTAAAATGGGTTGACTACATTCCGATTTGGTAGCCGCCATCGGCATTACACAGAAGAGTAAGCGTAGCAGATTTGTTTTGGTGGTGCTACCAGAACGGAGTTTACAATTATAACAGCAAAGCTACCAAGCTGAAGGCTAAAAAGATTGTCAACAATAGAAAAGTAAAACTGTTTGCCAAAAGAATAAACCATAAGAACATTTAATTATTATTTATTTTGAAAATATAAGGTAGAAGAAAATTTTGGATTACAAATGCAGTGCAACGGAAAATTAACAAGAGGACAGGAAATAAATATAAAGGAGGAAGGAACTATAGGAGCAGAATACAATTTAAATGTATAACTACTATTATAATATACTAAAATTAAGACAAAATGAAAATATTAATAATTTTATGTGCCATTTAAAACTTTCCCTAGATCGGGAACTCGACGAGCACACAACAATTAAATTCTAAGATTTACAGAAAACAGAAATTGGAATATCCTTTCGTAAATTAAAATTTATGATGAGCAGAGACGTGGAATCGCCTTTTCTGCAGCCTAGGAGCGACTGCCGTCATACGCTCAGTAATGCCCGGGCGCAGGTCGAGTCACATCCTTCGCCCCGCGCGGTAACCCCCCCGAGCGTTGCTCTAAACGTCTACATCGACGAAAGACTGTAACTGCCGTGTGTGTTGAGCAATTAATTAGAAAAAAAAGAGAAAAAAAAAATTATAATAATGTAACGAATTATATTTCGTTACACGGTGTTTGAATGAGTTCGCAAATAAAAGCTTTTTTATGACTTTAAGGAGTAGCGTGCCACCTGATGTTAAGCAAGCACCGTAGCTTATCAACATGTGCAACCCGAGAGGGGTTGCTAATGCATTGCCGGCCCTGACGGAGAGGTCTTCTTACGCCTTTCTTCAAGAACATAGAGTCATAGTGCTCCAGGAAGACCTCTGAAGGAAGTTCATTCTACAGTTTACACGAACGGGGTAGAAAAGGTCGAGAAAATAGGACTGTTGAGGATAGGGTAACTCAGAGACTGATTGACGCCTTAATTGTGTAATTCTTAGTCCGAGACTGTAACTTTATGAAAAACATTGGTAAAAGTTTTTTTGATCTTCTCAAACATATTTAAACTTCTTATCGTATAATTTTCCATATTTGATTAAAAATTTTCAAGGGAAAATATAAGATGAACTCTGGAAACGCAAATTAATGGGCAATCAAGCAATTTGAGTCTTTAATAACTTTGAGAACGGTTATTTTGTTACAGTTCGAAAAAAGTTGCTAATATTTGGTTATTTGGGTTTCAACTTTTGTCACTTTTTAATATTGCTTCGTTCGGAAGAAAAATTTTACCGCAAAGTTTTTGAGCAATGAGTCACATTGTAATTATGATCACATGTTTGAGGAATAATAAAAATATTTAAATGATTAAAATGGAATACTTAGCTAACAGGGTTGAACTTTAGTGTCCCTTCGTAGGTATTTGAATTTGTATCCCGTAAACCGTTTTAATTTTTTTTGAGATAATGTGCCTATTAAAAATATATTTTCGTGTCGATGAAGAAAACTATCACCAGGAAACCTATCTGAGAGTTATTCATAAAACCAATGTGAAGAACTATCTCTTTAAATCATCTTTACTTAGACGGACCTATGTAGTGGAACAGTATGTGTTCAACTTAGGAGCACCAAGTTAGGGGACCCATGGTTGCCCCCATTGCTATATCTGCAACCAGAGTGAAATTAAATATTTTGTGACAAAAAAAGTATTCCAACGTTACAAATATCAGTATTTTTCCATGACCAATTCGTAACCAATCTCAAATTGGATTCCATATTAATTTAACATTTAATATTTTTTTTTTACACAAGTGTGTGTTCGAATCTTTGATGTTTGTACATAATTTGTAAACAAAACTGCATTCGAACAACTTGTGATGAAATGTTTTAAGTAATTGTATTTGACAACATCTTAATGTGGCGACAGATTCACAAGAAAATTCTCTTGACTAAATAGTGTTTCAATAAATAAAGTTAAATTCAGTAATATCTTTATTCTCCAACCATCAGCCAAGCTTCCACAAATCACCTTTTTTATTCTTACTATTCGCAACGAAGTAGAAAAAGTACTAGTTGGTCAACATTGGTCAACGCCACCCACGTAAAAAAGACCCACCAGAGGCGTGACTTACAATATGGCCGATTGAAACAAGCAGTTACCCGCTTATTATTTGACTCTCAGCACTGGAACGGAAAAACATTAAAAATTATTGCATGGTTAAATTATAAAAAGTCGACGGTAAACGAGACAATCAAAAACCTATTACTCAATGATAAAAGAAACCCTTACACTCCACAGTTAACATGTATGTGAAGTTTATATTAAATGGAGCAGATAAACTTTCATGCTACATAACTTTATATGCTTCTAATTCTTACGTCAATGGGAATCCATCAAACAAATTGATGTTGTTAAGAAACAACTCGGAACTTTTCTCATTGGTACATTGATGTGTTGAGTTCTCTTATTTGCCAAATTTTTTCCAGAGAAAGTTCACGTATTGACGACTAATGTAATTTGTTATTAACTTAAGGTATTTATAATGTACCTACCGACACAACCTAACGTACTTTTTCATACGGGCTGTTAACGAAGACGTCTAGAGAGGTCAAGCAGTTACTAGACCGCTAAAATATTCAAGGAACAGAGTTCAGGATAAGAGCATTATAGAGTTATAATAACATTTTGTATATTTTACTAAAACTGCAGTACCTAACGATATATAGTGTCTAGTTCAAAGGCTATTGACCATTGTAAGTTCTTACATTCTGCTTTTATAGATAATATATTTGCTGTTACAGATTATTTCACTGAAGTCGCATTTAAAAACTTAGAAGTAATTTGCTTGTTCGTTTATTATCGTAATCATAAGATAATTCAATAGAAAAGAAACAAGCGGGAAAAGATTTAAGAATATTGTTTGAAATACACAAATCTTTCAATACCGCCTATAATATATAGAATTCTGTAAC
This sequence comes from Megathymus violae, assembly GCA_003671415.1. NCBI lineage: Eukaryota > Metazoa > Arthropoda > Insecta > Lepidoptera > Hesperiidae > Megathymus > Megathymus violae. The sequence goes on along the minus strand of PDGT01000065.1, from coordinate 1,493,269 downwards.
AATCGTAATGCAAAATTGAAATAATTTACTGTGACTATTTTGTTTCAGTTGCCACTCAGTTTGTGTCAGTTGTTTTATTTTAACATTCATGCATACGTTCAAACCCATCTCCTCTGCTCGTGCTGAATAACGATGGAGACTATGGCATGTGGTTCCTCTCTAGGCTCTGTACTACTTAGTTTTACACGTTTGCATAACGGTGAAGTTTTTATTTGCCTGGCAAGTTAAAATCATCCATCTACAGTCAACTGTCTTTTTTTTTGTTTTAGTTGTAGTGTGAGAGTTCCTTCTTGACTAGCAACCCATTGGTGTTGCGTTTGATGTTAAGATTGTCGTAAATTGTAAGACTATACGCATAGTTAAAGCGTATAACGTAACAGAAGCTATATATGCTAGATTTAAGTAACATATAAATATAACCTGGATCAATAATTCCAGGTATTCCATTTATTATTCCATTATTCCATTTAAAGTTTAATTTCTACGTGATTAAAAGTTATCCGATAATAATAATAATACTTTGTTTGCGGTAATTGTGGTTACAAGGTTTCTTAATTATAATTGGTTACGCATCTCACAATTAGCCATTATTTATGGCTTGCAATATTTTTACATTATTATTTGGTTCAGAAATAATTTAAATTTGAATTATTAATCAAAATATTAAATACATAGAATCAGTAATAAGATGTCCTAATTTAAATTAATATTATGAAATCCCAATTAAATAATTAATAATAGATTTTTTACTTATGTTATACTTTTGTTATAGTCAGAATCCATTTGTAAGATTTGTAATTATAAGAATATTTCAATTACGGCATAAAAACATTTTATTTTTTAAAAGCACAAGTGTTCGACTTGTTTTTTATATCTGCTGGCAATTTGTTATATATTTTAACGGCCGTGGAGTAAAAATTTTTTCTATATAATGTAGCAAATGGTAAGATGAGATTATTTGGTTTTCTACTCATATATATTGATGGTATCTCTGGCTTTTTCTTCAAAATATATGTATTATGACGAACAAAATTACACATTTCATAAATCTATATACATGGCAGTGATAGTAACTTTAGTCTTTAAAACGAAGGTCTACAGTTTGATGTTGGAGAAACTTTGCAAATTGCGCGGACACATTGTTTCTGAGAAGTAAATGCATGATTTATATCTGTAGAATTAATTACCCCAGAGTATAACACCATATCTCAAGACGATTTTTTCATTTGTTATTTCACTTAGCCTAAATAAAGCAAAAACAAACTTATTAATTGTATTACATACTATTTGTATATGGGGCTTCCAAGTACATCTATTGTCTAATGCCAATCCTAAAAACTTCATCAGCTTCAGTCAATGTGTGTGTGTTATTTTAAAATTAGTTTTGTTTGAGTATCTGTTAAAGAATTGAGTATACTTCGTTTTGCTTAAAATTACGCTTATTTTATTACTTTTCAGCCATTTCATGATTATGTTTACTGTTTTATTTATTTTTTAACTTAAACTTATTGTTTAAATTTATATAAAACTAGAGTTGTCGATTTACCTTTTTGGAATCCATATTGTTTGTCACTAAGAAAATTATTTTTGTGCAAATAGTTTGATATTCTAATATGAATTGCTGTTTCGAATATTTTTGCCAATATAGGAACGAGTGATATAGGGATATAATTTATTATGACTTTTTTATCGCCCTTTTTATATATTGGTCTTACAACTGTCAGTTTTAAATTCTTCGTGTATGCTCCCTGGGTGAAGGATAAGTTTATTAGGTGGCTAAGCACTGGAGAGACCGCAATGGCTTGTTTTTTAATATAAGTGTGGGAAGATTATCATAGCCCGTTGAACTAGTATTCTTAAGAGACGATAATTTTATGTATCTTTCCAGGGTCAGTTGGGAATAGGTACATACTATGACTATTGGTTTTAACATTTATGAGTATTATGAGTAGTATGATGGTATTAACATTATGTATATTTTTGGTGTTGGTTAGGTTTTCAATAAACATATTACTTATTTATGTAGGACTAGTAATTTGTAGGTTTGTAGGACTATGAAACCAAAACGCATGAATTTTTTTGATCGGAAGAACATTTTATTTTATATTAATTAAATTGTATGTTGTGAAAGAAATTAAACTATACGGATGTCATCACTATCTGTATCCTTCCGTGTTCGTAGCAGGCATGGTGGGCATAAATTGATTGGAGGTGAGGTACAAGTGTGCCATAATGGTGCACCACTACCTGCTCCTCAATAACAAGCTAGACATCTTTAGCACTCTGTCGCATTGCCAGCTGAACGCGCCAAAGCGGCTGCGGCGTCTCCGTTGGCCCCGCTGCGAGCACTTACACCTTTTTTGTGTAAATTACAACAAATTTTTAAGTTTAACGACTCAACAAGAGGCGTACTTTGTAGTAAATAAGTAAGTATTCCTTTAATATTATTGTAATATAAAACGTTCCAAGTTGAAAATTTTAATATAATTAGTTAATATAATAACTTGAAGTGAGCTTTGGCGGATCCTGTAAACACTCAAGCAGTGGATGAAATAAGTAAACAAATAAACGAAAAGTTATAATCACTACGAATCAAATTAATGTGGAGTTTCACGCTCGGTTGGTTATTAATAGGAATACGAACGGTTTAATTATCTAATCAACTTATCACATCATCGTATTCAACGATTTCGTTTGCCAGCTCGAAATCAATTTCAATTAGTGAACCGGTTGAGTAGCACGATATTAAATTTTCATTACTGGAAAATTCTACCTGAAAATTCTTTGGAGTGGTTTCAGAGTAAATTGATTAAGTAACACTGAAGCCTTTTTTTATTTATTCATTTTTATTCTGCTCTCCATTAAAATATGTATATGATATCTTTACCGTTTTTAAACTGAAAACGGTTTATATACAAACATCAAAAAAGTCTAGGCGACATATGTCTACTAACTTGAATTTTAGAATGACTGTTCACATAATAACATTTGTATTTTATTATTTAAATAATAATTTTATTGTCTTACTGATGTAAAAACAACAACTGTTTTTTCGGTTGGTGTTTTAATAATATAAACTAACAATGTTATGTGTTCTGTACCCTACGACTACCTAGGGACTACCCTAGGTACTACCCTGCTAAGTTACTTAAAGAAGTAAACTTCTTTAAAACAAAGTTAATTTATTGTATTATTATAAAATTGAATAATTCAATACAAAATATGGCCTCTCTCTCTTTTGTCCAAAACTTTGAACTTTGAACAAAACGGCATTGATTATTCATAGAATCGACGAGTCTGTTTGAGTTGTTCAAAGACAATCAGTCCCAATGGAATTTTAGCACATACTTCAGTTGTTGAGTTGTTGTCACTCTGTCCATGTCTGCTAAAACACGTCTCTAGAGGATATCCCATGCGTGTTTCTGGCGATTGCGCAGGCCAAAGCAACACCTTAATGCTTTTTTTTGTCTTAAACCAATCTCTCGGTCAGATATCATCGGCTGACGTCTTGCAATTAATGTATCGGTGTTTCCAAGAGGTTGTACTTATTCCTTCCACGTCCTGGGTGCTGTTAGTATCATGCTTCCAAAAACGGCAGGAGAGTGAATAGGCCTTTATAAGTTGGTGCGTTCAACATCATAGACTTCATCACCACTTTCCATCGGGTGGGATTATTTTCAAGCATTAACTTATTCTATGTAAAAAAATAATAATGCTTCTGACACCGAAACGTCGCGATACCTGAGATTAAGTTCTTCCCGATTGCAACAGCCCTAAAGTTCTTTGTATTTCATCTGCAATAAAATGACGTTATGCTTTAATTTTTCAGTAGTCTTAAATGTCTTTCGTAGTACATATAATTGGTTTACTAAGTATAGTTCAATGGATGCATAGCTTTTTATGTGATGATCCTATATAAGTCACACAATAATAAAAACAAATCCGCCTATAGGTACTTCGTACCCTTTCGTACTTTTAAAAATAAGGTACTTCGTGCCCCAACAATTTTTTTTTAAATGTAAATAGCCCACAAACGAGCGGATGAGCCACCTAATGGTAAGTGGTCACCGTTACCCTAACACTAAAGGTATCACTGATGCTTGTCGGCCAAGAAATGGAGAGGAATCTTCTACACATGCATAGTATATATCATCACACATGGTGCTTGCGGATTGTTGCAAAGTAAATTAATAATAATTCAATAACAATGAATTTCCTCAGAGTAACGCCTGATACTATCAAATATAGATATATACATAGTTTATAAACACAGTTCCAATTAGATAAAAACCAGGTGTTAGTAGACTTCAACAAATTGCAATGTACCTAAGTATACTACGGTAATTTCTTATTATACTTTTTTAGTAACAGCTCGTAAACGAGCAGATGGAAAACGCGATCGGTAAGTGGTTCATGAAATAAGCGATAAATAAGCTCGCTTTTTAACTAACTTCACATTTCTGGAACCCAAATTCATTCAAAACCATTTCATTGTACACTTTTAAATCCTGATCAAGTTCAAACTTATCGCTTAACACACACACAAACCTATCGCTACAAAAGTAAATTTGATACTTGTGTGATATAAAATTATATATATCACACATGATAATATGTTATGACATAAGGACCTCATCAACATAACAAGAGCTTCAATTAATCTCTCTGTTGGCGGCTACTTATAGCGAAATATTGCTCGTTGTTGTACTCTGCCAAAGATTATTACGATAATTGGATTAAGCATTAATATATCAGAATTAATTGGATTGCACTTAGCTACAATGTTTGAAACATTAACATGAAATTATATTAAAACAGTAATTCTAATGTTTAATACATACGTAAATGCAACAAAACCATAAACATAACATAAAATAAAGATACTACCATAATCAAGTCTCGCAGTGATCATGATCCTACATGGACTGAATTGGTTCGAAACATCGTTCAAAACACAAATATCATGAGTACCCGTTATAGTTAAAAATTATAATATCCGCGATGGTATATGTCAAAATTATATTATACCACCATGATTTTTATAAAAACTTGTCAGAACTATATCCGTACGTTAAATTTAGTCGATATTTTTTTAAATATTAAATAACCTTCATAAAAAAGTACTAATAACTAAAATAATGCAATGAAATGTATGTACTTGTTTCGTATTAACTTATAATATTTGTATAATAACGTATATGTTCTCTGGCACCTGACATGTGTTGCATTTTTCTTGAATCCCTGTCTATCCATAAATCCAAGCCAACCTCACCTAACTGCGACACACCTTGCTAGTCAATAAACTAGGCATATCAGCGTAATCTCTTCTGTTAAACTTCGCTAGGCTTAGTATCGCCCTGGTTAAATCCAACGATACTTTTTTGTAACGATAGGAATTCTTATCCGCCTCAATTTATCGATTTAGCTGGTTTACTTTATCATTGCTATTCATGCTATTAATTAACTTCATCCCTTTCTTCTACATTACTAACAAATCGGTGAATCTCAGTGTTGTGAGTTTCAATAGATTCCGTAATCTTTTGCCGTTCGATGGGCCGTCTAATTCCGAAGTAAATAAAAGATACTTCTGCGGATTCATAACAAGTTCTGTCGCCTGCCGTGTATCTTACACATTCATTTCCATTATAAACATAATGTTACACTCGTAGCTATTTATCGTTACATTGCATAATTCGTATCGAAATTGAATTGTTTTATCATTTTGAACATAAAACCCGGTCAAATAATAAAACCGAATTTACGGTTGTTCTTGGATTCACGGAATACGAAATTGTATTATCATTGTCTCTGCTTCGTAGTTGAAATACTGGTATATTTGTGTTCATATCAACATCAATCTTTAATTTATGTATCATTCCCATATTGCTGTTTATCAGGATTCTAGGTTTGGGAAAATATCAATTTTCAGTAAGGGTTTTACCGACTTCTGTTCCACTGTTGATGACGTTTGAATATTTTAAAGTTGTGAATATCGCAGTGGCTCTTATTTTTTCTGCATAAGAATATCAAACGAATCACAGGTTTCAGAAATTATTTTCATTCAGATCATGAGTGTCTTATGATACAATCATGCATTTTGTATGTGTTCTAGTAATTCCTACCACTTTTCACTAATCTCGATGCGAATGATTTCAGTATTAAGGATGAAACTCTTCATAAACATCATAACCCGTAGCTGTCCTACAGCTGGGATCAAGTTTCTCTTATAGAATAGTATGGTACAGAAAGAGGAGCGGCATATAATATATATATACCATAGTCTATTATATCATACTGGCTAACTGCGGACTTACTTACTACACATATAATATTATGGAAAACTCATATTATGGAATATTATGGAAAACTCATAAGTATCCTCACGATATTTTCCTTCACTAAAGCAATCGATAATGTCTAACACGCTTACTTTGAAAAATTAGAGGTGCCCACAGGATTTCAAATTCATTTTTCCATGTAAAGGGCTGTCGTTTAAATAATTAGGATATAACTGATTATAAATATAAAACTGATGGTAAGAATAAGTTATTGTGCCTTTGGGTACATAAAAAACAATCCCCAACGGAGCTTAGCGTCTGCAACATTTAGTCTATGACAAACTATTGCATCTCCACCCACTTTCCGGATATATCTAATTAAGTGGTTGCAGTTAATGTCTACAGGATTTATAGACTGTATTTGGATTGCTGTCCAGACATCTATCTAAACTAGGGTGTTGGATAGTACATAGGTGTGGTCTGTATACGAAAACGGATAAAAGCTGCGCTCAAGTAAATGTGATTGTGAATATATCAGCCACATTTTCAAAGAGTAGTGCTCTTGTAGGAGTTGAGTTCCACTAGACCTCAAATTATAGTACAAAAGTTTTCTCCGTGGGGTCTGCTTTATGTAGTCGTAGTACTTTATTAGTTTCTTTATATATTATAGTTTTTTATTAGTTTATTTATTAAAATACTATACATTTGTTCGTGTTATAACTTAATTAATTCACAGTTTTAAGTTTCAAATAGCTATGAGTGAGTATATTAATTTATGAAGAGAAAATCTTGCACTTTTTTTCTCCACTGATAGTCAACTGAATTTCTATATTTGTCTTTATTTTTGGTAGCTATTGAAGAGTTTTACATGTTATCAATAAATACATTTTGGAAAAAAAGAAATTTGGAAAAATATAAATTCTGTTTATATTGACAGGAAAAAACTAAAACAGTTCCTTATAATTTTCTCACTGTTCATAAGTTACCAGTTACTATCTGATGGGGCGTACCCCTGCATGCCCGTCTATAAGTCTAAAGGTCATGATATGACATAAACTCTAGATAAAATATATCAGCATTACGCGTTTCTTTGTGTAAATATATTTTTATTAATGCATTAATAAAGTAATAAGGCGACGGGTAAAAAACATCAAAAGTTATTAAAACCGACGTCAATATAAGAGTCTTATTTAACTCGTTTTGTACCAATAATGTGATATTCAATAAGCTTCCATTTATAACCTCAAAATCGACATAACTCATTTTATAGATATTTATAAACAAATATCAAACCATCTCAATCTGTTCAATAATGTGAGACTAACCAATATAATTCCAACGATCCGATCGTATATACACTCTAGGTGAGGGTCACGTGTCACCAGTCACGTAAAACGGCAAGAAAATGGACGAAAATCGCTGCAGTAGCAGATTCTTTCTTACCGCACTAGAGATGATCAGAAAATCATAGTAGAAGATCATCTATGTTATTTATAAAATACTGGCATTTTAAATATCGGTTTCATTTATTATGCGTTGTTATATTTGGAGATTATTTTTTCAAATTCAAATTTAAATTCAAATTCAAAATCATTTTATCATATAGGTATTCTAACACACACTAATGAACTAATTTTTTTGCTTCTACCACCGTTTCGAGAAGGTGCTTTAACAATGAGGAGAAGAATATTATTTTTCGGTTAAAGTTACCCATAAACCTAACTGCAGTATTCACTGTTATGATATTACAATTTTTTTTTAAAGGGATAGTATGAAAATTGTTATACTTTTCACTTGCCGTTTAGTAAGCTTACTATAAATTCACATAGGTTGCACAATTAAAGATTAACCATATTTGTTAGGAAATTAAACTTTCTAGACAGCAGTCAGCAGCGATATCTGTGATTGCAACTACAAATAAAATTTATATATAATTAAAAAAAAAAACAAATAATATTATGATATTTTAATATTATATTTTAACAACATAAAATAATTGGTTTTGAATCAATACCATCATATAATTTTTAATGTATCTTTAACTCAGCATATGAAAAGACAAATTTGGTGCAAAAACACTATCTACAGTGAACATAATTATTTTAACAACTCTAATACCAAACAAATTTATACATGCAACTTAACTAATTGTAATTTTAGACAAATATTATTGTTATTTTTTATATTTGTTTTAAAAATAATGACGTCATAGAAAAAAAAAACCGTTTATATAAAACCCGCATGCCATAATTTTTGACAAAATGGCGAAATTTGTTTTTTTTCAACTCTTTGTAATCCCCGTTACTATTAACTTTGGGTTATATAATTATTTCAAACAAACCTTAATTTAATCCACAGTTATAAAGTTTTTTTGCTGCAACTTAACATATAAATAACGAATTGATCAATAATTAATTTACGTGAAAAAATCAAACAAAAATTTTGGACGACAAACAATACTAAGTATAAATATACTACATTTATTTCCCTAAGCAACTTATAACACATAAATAATTTAATCACAATAAATAAATCTTAATTTATAAATATATTTATAAATTTTAATCACAAGGTAAAAATTAACGACCTAAGAGCTAAAATTATCACAGACTCGCTTAACCACTGAGATGGTGAAATATGGCAAATTGGATGAAAAGTTTGCTTGGCCAAAGTCCCTGTGAAATTTCCAACAAAACTCCAATTCTCGTGTGATTATCACCAAAATTTGTTTATCGCTCAGAGAACCTGGCCAAGTTTCGGATAAAAGCACTGCTGTTGAACGGTGTACAATTTTAAGGTAACTTGTGTTGAGAAAACTATTTTATGTTCAGTGTTTCATGGAAACAAGAATTTTTTTTTAAGAAATAGTACACAATAAATGATAATAATGATTTAAGATAAATTGAAAGTAAATGTATATACGACGGATATCATGCATTCTAAGACAATGTTAGAATTCCACAAAGCAATTTCAATTCTTAGGTAGATGTATTATGCGGAAATAGACTACTCAAATAATACACAACAATACGTTACCCTTTTGGTTTTCTCTTTAAAATCTCTGTTTGTATCAAAAACTATTCATTGATCTAAGCAACCAAACTTTCTTCAAATAACAATAGCAATCCCAACATTGGTAACTAAGCTGAAGTGAATCCCTTAATCTAATCCCCAAATTATTACCTAAACGAAATTTCGAACGAGTTTATCGCTCGTTAACGATGTTAATCCACCCTTCGCCCAGAGCTGTTATCGAATTGCGCAAAAATAAAACTTGCCGGCAGCTGCTTAGTACTGATCAACTCAGTAATTTCTGCTCAGGGGTTGTAAATGTTTTAAATTCTGGTAATCCACTTAGAGGCGTGGAGTTGGGTAAATTTATTTGAGATAAGGAGACATTGGAAGAGGACGCAATTGACAATATTACAGCGAATTGCTAAATTTTTGGGATTTTTTGACAAATGTTCTTAACATAATCACCATCCTCTGCCCTTATCCCAATTTTATTTGGGGTCGGCGCAGCATGTATTTTTCTTCCATACTTCTCTATCAGCCGTCATCTCACTAGTAACTAGTAACATAAAACTATAACAAATTCTCCTAATTGATTAATTTACCTAATTTATGGATTTATGATCCAGTAAGTGTTAATTAGCGACTGCCATCCAAGAAAATTTGTTTATAACCTCTAATAAAACCATCTATTGAGTTCTATTCGGACTTAGGCCAACATTATTTGGAGACTGCAATGAAGTGTATCATTACGAAATTTTACTTTTATTCTCTTCATGTCGAAATAAAAAGTTACTTCGCAATGTATTTAGCAGATATAGTGATTTGTCCGTTCAGGAGAACCACGTCAGAGTTTTCAGTATCACCTTTTCTTTTTGTGATAAAATGCCGACCGTAAAGGTACGGTAAGTCGTCCTTAAGCATACGCATAAAGATTTAAGAAATATTGGGCTCAAAGGTGGCTAGAAGTGCCGTATTTCGTGGTTAGACATGGGTCTAAAGATTTACAGCTACCTTAATACGTAACCGATAGTGTTAATCGTACGGAATAGGTTATGCATTTCTGATTTTCTTCCTCTTTTTAAATTATCAGCAATTAAAATGGTTGTTTTAATTATTATAACTAGCAAAGCAAGTTTTACACCAGATGCAAATAATTCAAATCTTGCGGCACTGTGTAAAAAGATTAGCACGACCTATATTATCTTTAAAATATTAAAGTGCTATATACTAAAATTGAGGGTCGTTTAACATTAATTTTGTCCTTAAAATAGTCTTTTAAAAATAATTGTATAAATTTTCATCAAAGGTAGTTTCTTCTTCTTTCTGTTGTAAAAAGTTCTTTTTGTCAGAGTACATTGTAAATTTAGACAACTTGCCCGGCTATAGTCATAAATTCGTCAATGATTATAAATTTATGATCAGTTATTTCAACAATTTCAATTATTACTATATACGTTTTGTGAAATTTTATGATGACTCACTGTTTTACGTAAATAGCCGGCAAACTAGTAGACGAGCCACCTGATGGTAAGTAGTCACCGTCTATGGACACTAGTAACACTATAGGCATCACTAATGCGTTATCGGCAAAGAAATATGGAGAAAGAAAATACTGGCTCTCAAGCCCTCAGCCGGAACACGACGAGTAAAGCAGGAGGGTGGTAGCTAGCCAGGCAGGCTTTACGAAAAAATAATAAAATTAGTAATAATATTCATAATTTAATAACATTATGAATAATATAGTCTTTACGCGAAACCTTACCATCAGCAAGCAGGCTTGTGGGCAGCAGGCAGCATATTGGGTTGTGTATCCTAGACCGCCTTAATACGGCCAAAAACTGATATCAATTTGACCATTTTGATAATTTTTGTCTGTATGTCTATCCGTATGTCCCGTTATAACTCAAGATGGCTTGACCGATTTTAATTAAAATTGGTATGTAGTGACAACATCTGATTGCGCAGATGACAGGCAATATTAAATATCAGTAAACCTTATGATGTCTAATCAAAGAAAATATACTATATTGTTAGCAGCAAAGTGACGTCACATCCGTTAAGAGGAGGGGACGGCGGACAGTCACCGTCAAGCACCTATATAAAACGATGAGCGCCCGTCTGAAGACATTTCATTCAGTTCCGATTCTGCTCCCGTAGCAGACGGACACCTCCGACATACTCTTGAGTAAGTCATCTCATTTTTCGACTGCATTTCCTGTGTCGTCGATACCGTATCGACCGCGACTTAATTGTTGCCTTTTAGTGTCATTTTGTGTAGGCATCAACTAAGTATTCGTTTCGCGTTTTGAGTTGGTGGATACCTAACGGTGACAACGAAGCCAGCTAGCGTTGACCCGGTGCGCTTCTCAGTCCGTGAGGACTGAGAGAAACCGGAGACCCGATCCCACTGCACTGGGCCTTCCCAGGGTGACGGTTAGTGACTATTTCCACTAGGGATAGTCACTGTTCTCGTAGTCTCGTTCGTCCATTTTCG
>PDGT01000065.1:1462430-1480439 GCA_003671415.1 Megathymus violae | reverse complement strand
AGAAACGTTCTCACAGATCCCCCCGACAAGATATCTTCTGACTTGGACTGCCGCCTGGCAGCCATAGTTAAAAATTCAAATAGTAACAGTTAGTAGCATCCTTAAGATGCCACATATTCTCACCATTCGACAACACCTTCAGTGTTAACAACAAGCGTATGCTCCCTCGGGAGTGCCGCTAGCACCCTTTCCTTATCTAAGGATGGGTCGCTTCAGTTGAAGGCTTAGAGGCCACAAGGCCAAAGCCAACTCGGGTGGTGTTTAGTGGGTAGGCCCCTAGGTTTCTCGGGAGTCCCACATAACCAGCGCAGCCGGCTGCGTTGGTATGCTATGAGCATTCACCACCCCCCTCCCGCGCTTTTCCGGAGGGTAGCCCATTTTCCATCTTCTGGGCGCAAAAAAAAAAAACGACTGAAGAGACATGTATTTGTGGTGAGTGTTAAGGGGAAACTGCCCGTTTGAATAGTCAGTTCTGTTTCGTCTTATATTTTATTTATTTGTTTAGAATTGATTTACAAAAGTCTGCTCGTTTTGCCATTTCGTAATTTATAAATTTCACCATTTAAAATACTCGTGATCTTAATGAAGTTCTTATTTTTATTTATTTAGTCCCGTTCTGCTAAGAATAGATAATTAATTGTTCAACCCGAAATAAGTCAGAGGGAGCTGCTTGTGACAATATAAAACCTTTCTGCAGTCTATTATAGATAAAAACTCAACGTATTTTTTTATTTATTTTCATATAACAGAGAGAGCTTAAATTTTATGCAGAACATTTAAAAAGAGTAATATTCTGTGAATTCCAAATTGTCATTTATTAATTGTTGAACGTATGTATAGTTCGACACATAGATACACATTTAAGGAAGTTAAATTAAACAGAATATTTCTATCAAACGAATAAACATTAAGCTTTCCAATGCCCTAAGGTTATATTAATTTACTTTGAAAATCCAAAGTCCGTTGGGGATTCACGTAATAGTCCGTGCAATTGAACCCTCCAGTACTGATCTCACTGTAGCGGAATTTATTATCGAACCTCTACCCTTTACCAGCGGTACTTCGAAGGATTCTTGGTGAGAATTCGACCCGTCTACGGGTGCTGAGTAAATTTTTAGAGTCGAATTTGTCTTTTTTTACTTAAATAAGTTAATTATTGACAACAATCTCACCTGATAAGGTGAGCATGAAATCTACGATGTGGGTCTAAAATAAAATTAAATGTATTATTATTTATTTAATTTTGCTTATTAATGTTTATTGATTACTATTACTGATTATCTTTGTAAGTATTTTGATGAAAGTAGGCTTTATTGTCGACTAGCGGCCCCTTCCGGCTCGGTTCGCTTTGGACAATTAATTTTATACACATGATTATTCATAATTTTAAGTTTTTTGCATTTAATAGACATCATTAGGTTTACTGATATTATATATATATATATATATATATATATATAGCCTATCATCTGCGAAATCTCGTGTTCTCAAGCCGTTCTTTAGTTCTAATGGGATATACAGATAGACAAAAATTTTCAAAATAGTCAGTTTAGTGTCAACGGTCATAAAAAGTATATTTATCAGGAAACTAGCTGTACCCTGCGTGCGTTTCTACGTCACCAACTAAACTAAACAGTCGCGCCATCTGTCGAAAATTAGTCGTACCAACTCAGAAACCTTCGTGGGCTCGTGCACAACAACTTTGCTAAAGATCATCACATGATCAAATGCATAGTTTACGATTTTATAAAGGACATACAGACAAACATTCAATTTTATATATGTTTATAGATGTGCAAAAACCACATCACATAATATACATAGTAATGAATAAACAGCAGAACAACGATTGACACTGGAAATCGTGATGTTTGATTTGCATGCTGGCATGCAAATTAATTTTTTAATATGAAATTTAATTATGCCATGATGTAAAATTTATTTAATGCTGTCACCCCGATATAAAAAAAAAGTAAATTTTCCTGCAGAGTTTCATATAGAATTCGTTTACAAACATGTGTAACAGGAAGTCGTTAGTCGAGATGGAGAGCCCGAGGCGACTGTTGATAACTTCCCTAAATTTAATTTTACTAAATTCAGTTAGGGTTCAAATTGAATTCGCTGGGTGTCTGATGCAATACATATTTTCTTAAAATTGTGAAAAGTGTTTATAAAACATTTTCTTGCAATATATCAGATTTCAGTAAACCAACTGTAGTAATATTTTTTAATTTATTCTTACAAAATTACATTGATTAAATACCGCCTATGTGGAGTATTTTCATTGTATAGAAATATAATTAAAACTTTCTTGACGAGTGAAATAAATATTATTTTTATCAAATATTTACTTGAAAAATAAAACAATGTCGATCAAGTAATTCCCAAAGTTGACAAATATGTAAAATCTATTATAGGTAGAACTAAAAGCAATTTAACCCGTCGCAGAACTTATAATTAGATTTGCATCGAGAAAATGATCGCGAAACGGTGTACGTTTTAAGGGTTAATTCTTAAAGTCACTCTGTATTTAAATTTATTTCCCTCTTATAAGGCGATTATTAAATCTTTCTTTTTTTTTATTATTTCTTGGCTGACAACGCATCAGTGACACCTTCAGTGTTACTGATAGCTGTGAGTGACGGTGACCACTTACTATCAAGTGGCGCAGCAGACGAGCCACCTTATGGTACGTGGTCACCGTCGCCAATGGACATCAGCAAGATCAATGTATCACAGATGCGTTGTCGGCCAGGAAATGAGAAGAAGGTAAGAAAGAAAGTACTAGCTCTGAAGCCCCCAGCCGGAACACGACGCATCGTTTGGCGGATGATTCAAGCAGGAAGGTGGTAGCTAGCCAGGTAGGCTTCACGGAAAGATAATAATAACAGTAATAATATTAATGACATTTAAATGTTAATTCTTATATTAGTGATTATTCAGATTTTTATACTCTAGGGAGCAAAGGAAAGTACTATCAATTTAAGCTCAAAACCATTGATAGACAATATAAAACGTCTGCGATTTAGAAATATACAAAATCTTACACAGCAGTTGTGTCTTCGACTACTTTCAAATCCATTTACTCAAAAAGAATAATAATACATTGAAGAAAATAAAACAATTTCCAATACACCTAACTCAAAGATACACACTCGAGTGAATCACATTACTATATAATGCAAGTCAAGCATCAAATTGCCTCATACCTGAGATTAATGCTTGAGGATCAAGAACAAAAGCGCCGTCTCAAAGTCGAACAGCGCGGACGATAGCATCTATCAACGTAATGATGGTCGCTCAGAGAATAAGGATACTCCCGATACGTCGCACAATCTGATGGGGTAATTTATCAAAAGAAAAGGATGCAATAAATAAAGTTTGGAATGTCAAGAAAACGAATGTCATAATTTGTAAGATTACCGTATGAAATACAATACGGTTGTAAGGATTTATTGCTCTTCATAGAAATTAATAAGCGATTAAACAATTAGATTCTTTTGTTGACCAATAATTCCTTTCGGGTGGTTTGGACAGTACAAGTGCTAAAGCTAACATCCACTGTCGAGCATGGCCTGCCGAGTGGGCAGAATTAAATCTCATTGAGCACGCATGTGATATTCTTCAAAGAACAACTTTGTCAGTTGTAGGTGTCATATATGTATGGCTAACACTAGAACTAGTATACACTAAAACATTTTTTTCACATGTTAAAACGAATGTGTACGGCCTTTCCGCAAGATGATTACGATGAACTAATATTGAATCATGCCGATTTGGTGCCATTGTGTTACGCGATAACATAAGAAATACGGATAATTTATTGTTTATGTTATGCAATAGGAACCTCTAACACCTTTTATTTTTATTTTTTTTATATATTTACCAGATTCCATGCCAGGATTAAGTAAGGTAAAAAAAAAAATTCCAAAACCAGCAATAATTGCAAAAGGCTTTTCAGAGGAGCAAATGTACTCGTACTTTTGCAAACAATTAACATAAACATTTAATTCAACCAAATTACGTACATTTTTCATTTAATTTTAGTAGCTAAGTAAAATATTTAAAAAAAAAACATAATCCCTAGTCATTATTCTATTTTCTAAGGTTCCAAATTACCTTAATTAGTAAATGAAGTACTTGAAGAAAACGGCTGGGAGCCGTTGGCTTCAGAGGGCCCAGGATCGGTCGGAATGGTGTCAACTAGGGGAGGCCTATGTCCAGCAATGGACTGTGAAAGGCTGATAGATGGGTAGAAGTACTTGGAGGGAAGAAATACTATGTATATATTATATATTTCCATGGATATGAGAGAATAGAGCTAATATACGGCGCGTGCGTTATTACAGGAAAGTTCTTGATCTCCATAAGATAGATAAAGATAGCATATGAGTACAGAGAGAATATAGACAGACAGATGTCCCATTTTATATAACCCCGTTTTACGAATTTAATGGATATAAAATTTTATGGACTTACTTAATAATATCTTAGTGATACCAAGAAAGTACCCAATAAAATAATAGTTTTGTAAAAAAATAAAGAAAAATATAAATAATATATGTAGATATAAATGTTTTTCTTAGAACCGTTATGACAACGTTAAGAATACTAACAATTACTAGAATAAAAAAGAACAATAAAAATATTAATATAATTTGTTTCTGTTAATATGTTGCAAAGAATCTTCTGTGTGAATATGTGTATTTTTCGATATAAACGCGTCGTGAGTGGACATCGGACATTCTTGAAGAATGGACATGAAATCGGCTCAGATAGCTAGCCGAATGATTTGAGTTTTTAGAAGGTAAACCTGAATTATTTTACCTCTTAGCTCCTAAAAACTTTGCTATAAGGATCGATTTAAATAATGGATTAATGTAACTAATGTTTTTTGACACCGTATCACTAATAAAACAATAAACATTTTGAAACAATTAAAATTGTATACCGCAAAAAAATATTTATTTATTTATTGACCTAAATTTTATTGTATTTGGTAATTGATCTCTAGTTGTATTTGTTACCTAGCAATTTTTTTTGTTGTTTTTCCTGTATTGTTTCTACTATTTCTAGCGTTTCTCGCTCCAAATAGTTTACTCCAAATTTACTCACTGATAAAATGTCAGTGGAAACTTTATTGATGTGTGTCTTTCTACTCTGTACTATCTATAAGCATAAAATATATTGTTTAATTCCCAAACAAAGAAAATAAAAAATAAAATAAAATAAATAAAAATTATCCACTACTTGACTATTATCTAAATTATTATTTACTTGACTGATGTTTTAAGCAAGTTATACATACTATATAAAATTGTGATGTATTTATCTTCCAGTTAAAAAGCAGGTTCACCGTTTCCCTCTAGGCCACAAACGCGTTAATGATGTCGTTTGGAGTTACAGCAATTCGAAGGCAGCGGTGACAGCTTAATACCATGTAGTCCGTGTACTAATTCGCTGGTTGGCTCGGAGATCTATACGCCTCGCAATATATGTACAAAAAAAAAATTGGCCTGTACAATTTTTGTAACGAAAAAATGTATTCAACCATCAGATTTTTAGTCCGGACGCAAAGTGACGATGCATTTTTCTACAAAATCACAATGGACAGCTTACCGCGGCGCAAAAGTTTTATTATTCCTGATTGTGCCACAGTGACATTAGACATAGACACGACTGTCTATTGTTACGGTGTGTGGTTCTCATTTTTATTCAATTTTCCTTTTTTTTTTTTGTACAATTCGTTTCAGTTTTACGGCACGTGTATACGGTATTTGGTATATACTGTACCTAAATAATTTTCATATACCCTTGCTTCTTAAATATTTATGACATTATATGGCATTTTTAAATGTTTGTATAAAATATTTTATGTAATAATATATAGCTTTGATAATTGATATTTGTTTTTCGATGATTTTTTTACAATTTATTTAGTGTAATAAAATCAGTTCATCGTTTTAAGCTCACATTAATATTTTGAATTCGTAACATTAACAAGATGTACGCAATTCGTTATGTTGTCTTTCTCTTGATATAGTAACATATTCAATAAATGAAGTAACAAACAGAATTAGGTACTATGCATATTATTATGTATTTGTACTGGATTAAAATATTTTTGATCTAATTTCGAGCGACTTGCAGAATAGCAGCACCAGTTTAAGATCACCTTCATGTTGATATATGCCGCGTTCTTATTTCAAACTTGCATGCTGAAGTTTTAAGAACATTCGTATTATAACTTCTAGTCTGACTGAAAAATATAAATTAATGTTGGATTCTTTCAATATATTAATTCAACTCCAGTTCTTTATTGTTTACTTTTACTAAAACAATATAGACAGTGCATAATTGTCTTTTTTCCAAAATTAGTATGCAGTTCATTATGTAAATAAATTATATTTATTAAACAAAACTCATGACAATTACGATGTGGATATCTGGCAGTAACCAGTAAATACTTAAGTAGTAATTTAAAGTGCCTTGAAGTATATTTTGTATTAATCACAAGAGTTTTCTTATTCGCAATGATAAAATAATGTAAGTTTAATTAAATATGAAAAATAACCGATTCTTGTACCCTACGGTAAATTGATTCATGCAGTGAATAATAAAACAATTTCAAAAATACATATATATGTCGGCATACATTAACGAAACTATTCCAGTAAAACGTACTCATGAATAAATTTTCACGTCGCATAGCTAAAATGTTCTGCCGGGATGCGTTAATACTGTCGAATTATTGAAGCGTTGTATTCAAAGTGGAAAAAAGTATATACATCATCATCATTATCATCATCTCAGCCGGATAACGCCCACCGCTGGGCATAGGCCTCCCCCAAGGCCTCCTCAGCCAGTGGCTACCCGCGACCTTCACCAGATCGTCGGTCCATCTCATTGTGGGTCTACCCACTGAGCATCGCCCGGTGCGTGGTCGCCATTCGAGAACCTTCTCCTATATACTTTCCGCCTTTCCTATCTACGGTAAATAGAAACCTCAACATTTCTAAAGCAACGACTACCCTCTAAATAAAATTCGTTGTGATGTTTTTACATGTTTCGGATGCAGTTGCAGAGTCAGTTAAGATGTTGATTCATTTTGACGATCTTGTTATCCTGTTCGTGGTGACTCTGTCCGACTAGCGCAAGGTCCTGAGGTTCGATTCCCGACCGGGGCAGACAATCGTGTGACAGATTAATTTTTATTCTCGAGTTATGCGTCGTTGCGAGTCTTGTTTGTGTATGTCCATACCATTCATAACACAGGGAATCCTAATGCGGGGTTGTGAGTGTGTAAATTTTTATTATTATTATTTATTTTATTTATTTTTTACTTATGCTCCGACGCATGGCTTCGGTGAAGGCCTTAGTGATGCAGATGTCAAAGTGCTCACTATCAGACAGCTTTGCTGTTAACATAAAAAATATACCTATTCTGCATAACTTGAAAATTATGTTTAATTTTTAGTAAATTCGATCTGACTTTTTTTATTTCACATTATTAGTAACATATTTTCGAAACGATATTCCATCTGTTCAATTATTCGTTTCAAATATTTCACAATTTAAAAGCATGACTCATTCACATTTGATTAAATTCAACCCTGATAAACATTCATGAATTTTAATGGAATTTTGGAATGTTATAACGAAAATGGAATAATTAGTTTAGAACGATGAATATATTATAGTATGGCTGCCATGCATATCAAGATCATTGTTAAAACAAAAAGCCTAGGCATTTTTATGAAGGGATACTCAGTAACAAAGAATGAAACAAGAAAATATTTTAAGACGGATATAAAAGGACACCCCCCAC
The DNA here is from genome assembly GCA_003671415.1 of Megathymus violae. Taxonomy (NCBI): domain Eukaryota; kingdom Metazoa; phylum Arthropoda; class Insecta; order Lepidoptera; family Hesperiidae; genus Megathymus; species Megathymus violae. The sequence goes on along the minus strand of PDGT01000065.1, from coordinate 1,472,611 downwards.
TTATAGGTAAATATTCCACTATCATTATATTCCTTTCATGAGCATTAATTAGCATTTAGCCCTGGTTGACTTGTAATTTAAAAGACCGAGGATGGTTTCCAAGTTTTAGTGGAGAAGTTAACCCAAAATGTCGAAAACTCTTATGTGACTCGTAGGCCTCTAACATCGATTAATTTCTACTAGTCATCGATTTCAGAAGCAACCTACGGCTTACCATGTCTGACGAAGCTTGGAGGCACTTCAGAAATTTTGCTATTAACGGTACCTTATCTCGGATGATCATTTTCAACTTGCACTGACTCTGGCAAAGCCTATGGGCAATGAGTGCTTCAAGCATCTCGGGATAGTGGCCAGTTCCAAATAAATAAGTATAGAACTTAACTAACTTCTAACTTAAACTTCAGTAAATAGTGTATGTTATGACTAAATTAACAGTTCGGTAAAGATTATTATGTAGGGCATTATTAACTTTACAATTATGATTTTTATATTGGCGATATTTTAAAATATTGCAAGGCTAAAATTTTTGGAAATTTTTTAAATTATTTTTAATGATGAAGTAATAACAATATATATTTCAATTTACTATATAATATCAATATATACAATATTCATCAATTTAGATTGATCGTGATCATGAAATCACTTATGATTGTCACTTAATTCATCAATTTGTTTAAGAATTTATAACATTATCAATCATGGACGGGATGGGATTTACTAATTCAGAGTGTCAAATTATATTATTATTATGTTATTATGTTACATTATGTTTTTCAAAAGTTACAAGGTATTAAAACTTATTAGGTTTTATATAAGGATATTAAGCGTTTATAATATTTTGCGTTTTTTATTGGGCTTGCCTTGGAGTTTCTTTTACAATAAGATTCCAAAGTTGATAAGTGAATTAGCTATTGGAATTTTTAAGCGACGCATTAAAGCACAGCTTATAGGCAAAGGATATTATGGTATGAATGAATATAGTAATGACAAGGACGCCTGGAACTAATAATGTCTATTCCAGTTGCGCACAGGTTAAAACTCACTTTATAATTTATTAACATAGGTTGTTTTAAAAGTTGTGCTGAGGAGTTTCTTTCGTTTTTCTCCTCAATATTAAAGCATATTTTCATAACGGTAGTAGAAGCAGAAAATGCGTTTATAAGTATATTTATAAAATAATTAAATGATTTTTAATTGGAATTCAATTTTATATAGCTTTTTGTATTTAGTCAAAATTTAATTTATTTAACAGCTCCTACATTATTACGTAAGAAGAGGCACTGTTAATGGTTCGTCAAATATGTGACGTTTCAAATTAAACAAAGACTCCTTATGGTTAGTCAAAGTAAGAGTTTACAATGACATAGTTACGTCCACGAATGGTAACAATTGTTAGTGGTTCTAATCAGGCGTTTTGAAAAATAATGTGCTTAAGAGAATACCGCGCTCAGACTAGTGCTAGAAACTGACTTTGTTTTCCCTAACAAAGATACAAGTTGTGATGTAATATTGCATCTGCATAATGAGTAATCCATTTATTTCCACATAATGCTTTGAAAGGTACATATTGTATATTGTAAAATTATCCCAAATATGGATTATCTACATCGTGAAACTAAATAAACATACGTAACGTACTAATAAAATTGACTAGAGCATTTTGGAATTCAATCAATATAATATAAGTCATCGAGCAAAACGCCAGTGTGAAGCTTAATTTAATAATAATTTCAATGCAAACTAAGCAAGTCGGTTTGCATATTGAAATTATATCAAAAAGCATCTGTACCGAGACTTGCACTGTCAATTGCAACTAAATTCATAGAACATTCAAAATAATGATGGCATTAGAAAATCAGAATTGGGGCTAAGATGCAATACGTAAAAACAGTAAGTGCTTATTTTCAGGAATACAGCCTCACTGTCTTTGAAGAAATAGAAGGATGTAGTAATAGTTTTCATTTTATTTTTGATACAACGGTAGCTTTGCAAAAAATTTGTTATGTGTTTGTTTGTTTGTTTAAAGTTGAAAAATAAGTAAGACTTTAGTTTGAAACATCGATGTAAATGTTAATTTATTTTACTATACTTTACGATGTATGAACTAGAGAACGTTGTTTTATTCTTATTATTCTTACATGTTTTATATGTTAATTATATTATATCTCGAATGTTTTTTACACATCAAAACAGCAAATGAGCAGAACTGTCAGTCTTTCCTGGACATTTATAAAACTAACAGTGACATCAACCCTTTGTTGGACCGCTTCAAAAAATACACCATTGTCAAAGCGCATTGTAGGACCACCGAGGTTGGAAGTTCCTTCACACTCACTTATATTAGATAGTCTGTTCTCTTCTGATGTGTAGACGAAATCAGGTAACAAGATGGTGCTGAAATTATTTTTTCGTTCTTAATGTAGTTGAAAGAATCTATTTACCGTCATGGGGTCTGCACGATGAAAGCTGACCGTAAGAAACATAACACAATTTATGAACTTACCCAATATTTTTTCATCTTTCAAAAATCATGTTCATACAATCACAGCCACATACTACTATTCACTCTGTTTCATAAGTCATTTCAGACACATATGTCCCGAGAAGAAACATTTTTTCTGTAACATAAATGTCTGCTCTGGCCAAATATCGAACCTAGGACTCCTCGCTCAGCATTCACCCGGACTACGGGGTCATCAACAACATTATACATATAAGGAAGACAGATTATATTATCATGATCTATAACATTACATGCATGATAGTTACCCATTTTAATAAAAAGTTTGTAACCAACTTGTTTACAAGTCAAAATACAGCTTAATTCAATAACAACAATATTTGTTTGTGTTATATAACAAAGTAACCCCAAGAGCGTACGAGTAATTAATATTCACACGCTCGAGATGTGGTTTCATGGAAGCGTCACTTTAGTATGAGCTGATGTGGTTTGGGAATGAACTTGGTACACACCTCCAGATGGCTAGCGTGTGTGCATCCAGCTTAATAATTTTCTTTCACGTCACACGCGGCTTATTAGAAGTAAGCTTTTTGAAGTAGTGACATAACTTTATTTGATTACTGTAATATAATGGGTAAAATAAGGTTTATAAAAAATAAAAAATTGGCATAAATTGAAAGACCATATAATATGACAAAAAAAATTTTTTTTCATCAATATTAGTTATATTAAATTAAAAATATTTTTTTTTACTGACTACGCGTCAACAGTTGCCGAACAAACCTGAAGTTAATACGATGTTTTAAATTTTACTGATTGATTTTTGTTACTATCATTAAGGTGGCCTGTGCATACGGGTAAGTATATGTTTCGATTCGTTATGCACTACAAAATAACACATTCAAAACATGTTTTTAAATGGCACAAAATTTTACACATCGAAGTCAATGGTTCCAAGCAGTACGATGAATTGATCGTAAAAAAAGGTCAATTTTTATCGTTGTTATCATTTCAGCATTATTATATAAGTATTAGTTTCATATAAAGAGTTAGATTGTTTTTTTACAAATACATCCATACGGTAAATCCCGCCGGTGGGAAGCCCGGCAGGAGGCAGACTCTGGACTCAAGGCCCCTCTGAATGTCAGACTTCCTAACAAAGCTCAGCGCGCCAGATACACCGCGCACCGCGATCGCCTTGCGCTGCGATTCGCTGACGAGCTCGTTACGGTTCTAATATAGGCCTTATAGACCCCGAGATTCACCTTCAGAGGAAGACTCGAAGAGAGCACTGGATTAAGGATACCCATCACGCTGGCGATGGTCCTGTCCACCTGGGGCTTCCTTGACAATTGAGCGTTGATATCGATCCCTAGGTACTTAGCCCGTGGGGACCATGCGATGTCTTGATCGAGAAACTTCAGAGTAGGATCGCGGGCGATGGTGGGCCCGAACCTCACGGTCTGCGTTCCGCCGTGACCATGATCCATGTAACTACAATATCAATTTGAATTACAAACACCAAAGAGGAATCGTTACATTTAACAAAAAAAAGGGGAACTATAAAAAAGTATTAGTGGTGATGATCACACACCATAGTGTGACCTGATTGCTCTTTTGTCATGAAATAACATAATTTTTTTTTTTATAATTAAGTGATCAACAGATATAATAGAAATTTATGTTATAGCAAGTAATAAAATTGTTAAAAAGCCAATATTACTATCTTAATTTGCGGCTTGACTATTTAAATAACAATTACGCTTTGATAATATATTATTCAATCAGTCATAATTCAGTCAATATTAAATCTTTGTTTTTTGATCAATTGGATACATAGAGTTTGAAGTTACAAATCGCTTAGGAATTTCTTTACTGGCTATCTAATAAGCATATAATAGATTTTGTTATCAAAAAAAATAATAATATAAAACTCAGTAAAGCATTTGATCGTTTAAAAAAATATATCAACTTTCTGATCATTTAGCTGTGATGCTTTCCATGCTTTTTATTTAAAACGATGGAGCTTAACAGCTAACATTTGCGTGCTATGATCTATCACGATTATAAATTTGGTTTAACTGAACAACGAAGTTTACAACGGTTACAATCAGCCTGAGGAGACTCCGTTCCAGCAATATTTTTAGGTAATTTGATGAATTTAACATGGGTAAAATTTGACTACAGAAAATTTGTGGACTACTGAAAAGTTGGTGTGAAAAGACATAAATCACATACAGTGACATTCAATTGATCTTAGGCATTAGTTTAGAAACTGTTCGTACCATTCCGTATCACCATTATTATTTTGTTGCATCTTACACGCTAATAATTTTTCAGAAGGTGTTACAAAAAGATTAAGTTTAAAAAATCAATAATATTTTAACTATTTCTGTAGCGTTAAATGGAATAAAATGTTGATTTGCAAATCTCGATTGTCAGTCATAATTTGCAAAAAAATAAGATTTTTCAAAATTCTTAAATCACACACAGTCATTTAATGTGTAAAAGTTTCTTATCCACGGTATGACATCAATTTTCGCGTCTGTTGATGGTTAAACAATTTCTCTACTCGGAGCGAGTAATACTGCTTCAAGTTTTCTTGATATATTATTCAGTGCTCAGTTCAGATAATGTAGTGAGCCGTGCGAGTTTACTACAATATTAACTTGTGATAGAAGTTCAAATTGTTAACTCGAGCAAATTATCTTTAAATGCGTCAGTCAAGCAGGATTGCTGCTTTGTGGTTTGAATGTGGATGTCTTTTAAAATCTGACATAGGTCTTTCAATGAACGGATAATTAAAATTAAAAATCTTCTACTTTAATTCTTAGTTCACTATATGTGCTGGAAGAAGAGAGCTAAATTCCATGTCTTAGCAGTGTTCACATTTACGTTTAAATATCAGACAATTGAGTCACTCGTTGGTAATCACCACGTCAAGTGAAGGGTTTCAGGTTCATTACTCAGCTGAAGCAAATATTTACAATTGGTTTCGGATCTTAGTTAGTATGATGTTTATGTATGTACATATTGACGCCGTCAATATTACAGGAAATCGTATTGCGAGGTATGCTCGTGAGAGTGAAAGAACAAATACATCATGACACTAAAATATTCCTTTATTTAAGGCTACAAACCTATTTGCCACTGAAATCGCTAGAATAATGTCAGATGTATTTAATAAGTGGATATATTTTACATTTAAAATTTATCCTCAACATCACTGAACCTAGACCTCAAGATGAATATTAAAGAGGCACCTCCCAATCACTGTCAAGATTTGTTCTACCGTAAACAGGATGTAAGACAAAGTGGGAGCTAAATTTTGAAAGGAAACGCCGAGTCAGCGCGTAAAAAGGTTTTCGGGCCGATTTTTCTTGCGAGATTTAAGAAGGTCGACGCGCAAGCAAATGTGCCCCTTACGTGCATGTGGGAAGGAGATTTATTGAGCGTTATTCGCATGCAAATAATCCCGGGTGAAATGTACGCTGACGATTTTGTACGTGATGGACTCAACGTAAAACTAGTTCTCACCGCTTATGTAGCACTCTTGGAAATATAGGGGATGCAGGAGTTTTAGTTAATGACCTTTAGTATTTTTAGAAGTAAAAAAAATTGTGAAACTTTTGCAAAAATCGAATAGTAACTAAAATTAAATGTGTTATGACTATAAAAATAGCGAGTTTAGTAAGAATACTCACAAACTAAAATTGCTACTGATGCTGCTGTAAGTAAGGCCAATAAATACAGTGGTAAGCATTACGTCGAATATCGGACGATTGAACAACCAAACAACAGGAGATAAACAAAAGAAGATCGATGAAGTATCAAACATGAATGATGCATGAAAAATGAAAGAAAAATTTATTCAATTAATAATTTTAATTATAACTCGTTAGACATTCGAAATTTTTACTGTGCGTAATTTGACAGGCATTTGGTCACTTTTTATGAAATATATTGCAGAACAATATGATCATGAAATATTTAATACATAATTGATAATATGATTCACATGGTATTTTCTTCCTATAATTTAGATGGTCATTAGTAACTCAATTTTAATATTCTTCAAGTCACTAATGTTCTCTGTCATCAGGTTTGGACATTATTTCGTAAATCTCTGAACAAAAAAATAAAGGCCATGCGAACCAAAATATTATTGCAAGTTACAAAACTAATATATGGAATGATTTTGCTAGTTTTACACAATTTTAAATTAAAATTACCATCTACGTTTTGGGAACTACATTATTTGCAATCACCACATTTCATCCGTTCCGAGTCCCAGGTAAGCGCAATAAAAAGTACATTTATTACTACATTTCAATTACAACAGTGCATTTCGGTAAACCGTGGAACGATTTTTCAAGCTGCGCTCTCTGTCCACTCATTAATCTACAGGCGGACACTCGGTGACGAACGCACCAGGGGCTACGATGTGAATACTGAAAATGAGGGTAGTATGATTACTAGAAGAACTGATAGTTTAATAAATGAAATATTTATCTTACATATGAAATTCTATGTTATGAAGTTTTAAGTCAAGTTTTAACTTAATTTACTACAACCATCAGCATATGTATATTAGGCATGAAAATATGTATGGCGTGACTCCATTGTAAAATTAATCAATAATTAATAAAAAAAAAACAAACGTCACTTAAAGTTTCGGCCAGTTTTGTAATTGTAGGTACTACAGTCGAATGGAAGTTTAATGCAAGTTAAATACATTTAAAATAATATTAACATGTTTACACTGCTTTATGTAGATAATTTTATTTTTAAAAATTATGATCTTTGTCGTAGTAGCTGTTTTTCTGCAGCAATTAACGCCTTAAAAAAATTAATGGACGTGATTCCATTATTTTTACTTTCTTCTTCTTTCATCCATCGTCTTGCGCAGTCTCTTCCAGTTTACATATATCTAGAGCAACACAGTTGCCCCAGTTCCGAAGTGCAGGAAGATTGATTTAGTAGTTCTACGTGTACAGTGACCCTGTACGGAGTTTATATTGTATTTGAGATTATAATTTTTCTATTAGTAAAATGCTTTTAATTCAACCGTGTAATGTTTAACAAGATTCTCTCGGCTAGCCGGTAGTTAGCGGGTAACCTGTTTCTATTTTAGACGGCAATGCGTCTTTCATGCCTTTGATGGTACGGACTTACATGAGTGAGGGTGATTTTTACGTGGTAAGAATATACTTACTCTTATCTGTATTTATTTTTGCCGTTATAAATTTAAAGCTGTGTATTAAATATGATAACAATAAATTAAAGTTATCGAATAATGCTAAAATAAATACTTATTAATCCAAAAGTGACGGTAATGGCTTTCAATCGACAATACGTCGATTACATACCCAGAAGAGTGATTCACTTGAATTGAAAAATGCTCGAACGAATGACTGAATGATGAAGAGCTTTGATGAGTGAAGAATATTATTTTAAATGAGTCGAATATAACTTATTTTTACCGTATAAAATATGTCAAAAATACTTAGAAATATAAGCGTAAATAGTTACTAAGTAACTTACATGTGGCATTTATAGTTCTAATATTTTATCTACAGTTTTTGTTACATAAACCCTTAATACATTTAAATATTAATATTAAACATATTTTTTCATGTAGGCAACTACTTTATCGATGTTTGTCAAGATTTTTTTTAATTTTATTATGTTGTTAACTTTAGACCGATTCACTATATTTCAACTAGATGGCGCTGTAACGCATTGTACGATTACAACGCAAATGAAATGACTAACACTGAAATGTGACCATTATTGCATATAATGAAATCCACGATAATTTATGGTTCTGGTTTATATAATAATTCTAGCTGTTTCATAAACGGCTGCCATCAACAGATTTTGCATTCACCTTTTACGGCGGATTCATCAAGCGGTTTATCATTTATTATTTATATCTTTATAAAATGGTGCCCATAAATAATTGTTTTCCTGTAATATTGTTTAACATACAGATTATTTAAAAAAATAAAACAGTCATTATGTATAACGCATAAATACATATTTGCGGTTTAAAATTAGCATTGGTTGATTTTATAAAAGATGTTGGAATAAGACCTGACTCAAAGCTTTATTGAGTTATATACGTTGATAATACAATTGTAACTTATGAAATTGTTTTTTTTTTTTAATGTCACTTCCACCCGAACATCGATTTTCATATTATGTCTCAAAAAGCCATATGATTATGATGCAATCTGCTGAACAACAAACGAGACTGTAGCAAATGGTCGATAGGTTTTGGACAACCCAGATTAATCCCGACAGCTCTCTTGTTTGGTGGTTCATTAAACGTAGGGCTAGGTGCCTACCTCTTTCTAAATTCGACTGTAAAATGTTTTGTTCGGGTTATTAATAATCGGGTCCCCCACTCCTGTCTGGCAACGCGTCGGTGGAATCAACGTAGCGGTGATTACTTATTATATCCATGTGCTTAGTAAAATAAAAAAAAAATATATGTATTTCAAAACCAGATCTGAATAAACAACACAGACAGACAGTCAAAAAGAAATGGAAGCTCTCAGATGAATAGTACATTTTAGTAGTAATATTTAAATTTTTTATAAACTGAACTCTTCACTGTCATTTGTTTGCGTATCACATTCGCTACAGCAAACGGTTTCCAATATCGTTTTGGTAATGTGAAAACCTTGTAATGCCCCACCGTACGTAATACGATTCCTGAATTTGCTGATACTATAACATTTTATGGTCTCCAAACGTTACATTTAACGGCTCAGTTAAGAACAGCAATTTTTGTATCTGTAATTGCTAAAACGTTAAGAGGTTCATAATTCATAACAGTTTGTATTGTTAACAAAATACTTTTGGGGTGTAACGAGCTTTGTCTATCGTTGCTTAAAATCCAAGTTTTCCTTTCTCTTGGTGCATTTAAAAATTGAGCATAACAGCATAACCACACTTAAATACAAAGCTAAGGGTTATTTTATAAAATGTTCTTAGGATAATAGCATCTGACATATAAATATATATATAACACATATATAATGGATTCAGAAGACACAGGACCGGTCAGAGTGGCGCAAGTTAGGGGAGGCCTATGTCCAGCAGTGGCCCTCCAAAGGCTGATAGATGGATGGATGGATGGAATGCTAGTATCTAAAATATTAAAGGTTTATTACCAATCCTTGTACATTTTTTCTACTTGTTCGAGCCAAGTCTGTATCATCATAAGTAAAGTAGGTATTGCTGCACATTTGTATGTATTGTGGTTATTAAATATCTATTTTAAGTCTACGCTATTAGGAAGATAAGACTGATTACTGATGTAGAGACAGCTAGACTTGTTTATTTTGCCTATTTTCATAGTCTTATGTCTTACGGTATCCTAATGTGGGGTAAATCAGCGGACATTGATTCAATATTTATATTACAGAAAAGAGCAATTATCTGTATACAGATTAAAGTCGCGTGAGTCATTAAGAGAAAAATTTAAAGAAATAGGTGTACTCACCGTAGGCAGTCAGTATATATGTATATAGTGATTTAGTATTTATTAAAAAAAAATTAAATACGTATAAGCAGAAAAGTGATACACGCAATCATCAAACAAGAAATAGGCATAATTTGGTTACATCTGCATTTCGTCTTCAAAAGGTTCAGCGTTCCTTTATGGGGCTTGGAGTTCGTTTTTAAAATAAGATTCCTAAGTCGTTAC
>PDGT01000065.1:1363920-1462242 GCA_003671415.1 Megathymus violae | reverse complement strand
ATTTTGAATTTGAATTTGAATTTATTTTAATTTTGAATGTTAATATTATTAATAGTATTTTTAAATTCCAGCCGTATTAGGGCGGCCTAGAATACTCCCCCCGATCTCATGCTGGTAGAAAAGGGTGTCGTAAGAGGCGACAGAAGCGAGCCTGCTTGGTGGTAGGGCTTCGCGTAAGGATTATATTATTAGTATTATTATTAAGTCATTGATATTAATAGTGGTATTCTTATCTTTCCGTGAAGCCTGCCTGGCTAGCTACCACCCTTCTGTTTGAGTCAGCCGTAAAACGACTCGTACTGTTCCGGTTGGGGGCTTGAGAGCCAGTACATTATTTCTTACCTTCTTCTAATTTCCTGGCCGAAAACGCATCAGTAATACCTTTGGTCTTGTTGATGTCCATGGGCGACGGTGACCACTAACCATCAAGTGGCTCGTCTGCTCGACTGTCGGCTTTTAACATAAAAAAAGTTAAACTAAAATAGGGTACTGCAACTTCTGAGAAAAAAAAATATCGTCATTTGTTAGCATTACTGGACTCGATGCCTTTCAAGCTAAAACCCAAATTTGCTCCATGCAAGTAGTTCTACGGAAAATTTAGCAGTTCCAGTAATGCTGCCTAAAGAAATATGAATAACCGTTCTTCTAACTTTAAATACATAATTGAACGTATATATTCCATCAAAGAACTTACAGCAATTTTATAAAGTAATAAAGAGTAATTGGGTGAATATTTCATTTCGTGCATATTACGCGTCAGACGATAAATAATATATAAAATATTGATAGAATTAAAACCTAATAATTTTTTCGTATAGTTTACATGAGTCTTTACTAGGTGCAATCGTTAAGAAAGGAAAATTTTAATTAAATCAACATTAAATTTTAAAACAAAATATAAAATTCTAATTACCAGCAATGTTCCATTTCCCAGATTTTACTTTATTGTTACATCTTGTTAGAAACTGTGCATGAAGAACAGATGTTTTATCACTTTTTAATATAATACTATAGGTAGTCTATTCATAGTACATTTTTTATGAATAGAAGAACATACTAAACTGGTATCTAACCACTTTAAAAAATGTCCTTACAGTTCCCTATAATTACCATCTAACGATACTTTCGCTCTGATATTTTAATATTTTCGCATAGCTGTGTATCGTGCCTAACATAATATATTCGACTACAGTCACCCCTTTGCCACCGAGCCAAACACAAGCCTGAGAGTTTATGGCTGCAGAAATTAAAATTATCCTATGAAATTCTAACGTTGTTCAAAATATTTCTACAAACTATTCATTTTATATAAACTATGTGTGTTCAATATTTTATCAATTATTAATATGGGATATATCCGGTGCAGTGCTTTTTTATTTCTATAATTTTTACAAGTCTTATACGTACGGAATACCGTTAGTATATTAAAAATATTAGAAAATCTCATTACCAATCTACTAATTACCATTATTTACCATTATCTCTTACTCGAATGGTAATTAGAAGAAATGAATGGTAATTATTTATATTATTATTTAGTATCACAGTTTCCATCGGTATTAGAGTATTGACACTAATCCCATGCTAGCAGACCAAGGTGTCGTAAGAGGCGACAGAGGCCGGCACCCCTGTTAAGTGGTAGCCAATCGTGATTCAGCTGGAAGCTTGAGAGTAATTACTATATTTCTTTTCTTTTAATTCTAAGCAGACAAAGCACAGTGCGATGCCTTTAATGTTGCTTATGTTCATGAACGACGGTGAGTGATATTAGATGGCTTGTCTGTTAGTTTGTCAGCTATAATAATAAACAGAATATTTATTCATTACTAGTTATACTTTTCCTCCGAAACGGCTTGACCGATTTTGAGGAAATTTTATATGTACATATATTCAGTAGGTCTGAGAATAGGTTGTTATCTATTTTTTTACCCTTAAGTGATGAAGGTGGTCTACCCCAATTTTTTTATTTTATTTTTTGGATAACCCTAAATTTTCACCCTTCTACCATAAACCCCTATTTTTTACTAGCGGTATAAGTAATTAATAATTTTCAACCCAGGTACTGATTAATTATCACTTGATCAGTTATCTCCGCCAGGCGTCTACCGGTGTCACTTCTGAGACCCAGTAAACATCACGGAGTAGGGATGAGATCTCTTTTCTTACTACCTACAGTTTTCTGTCATTATTATTATTGTTTGTGCATCAACCGTAATAGTGACGTTTACAATTATCATTTTACTATTTCAGGGTTATCTATATCTATTGTAATAAATAAAATTTGAGTGTCTGTTTGTAATATTTAAATAACCGCTTTTTACTACATGCATATGAACGTATATACGGTACATATACCAAAATAACATTTTTTACAATTTTTGTGTCTCTTTGTTCCGGCTAATCTCTGAAACGGCTGGACCGATTTTGACGGGACTTTCACTGGCAGGTACATAGCTGATGTAATAAGGAGTACTTTTATTTCTACCATATAACTTTTTTGTTAAATTCCACGCGGACGAAGTCGCGGGCACAGCTATTTTTTAAATAAATTTAACGTTAATTTATATCACACCATGTTTTTCACACGGACAATTGTACGTGGCATGCTCTCGAGTGGGCACACAATCCAGTTTGTTTGTGTTAGCTAAAGATGGGATAACAAAAGATATTGTGCACTCTATTGCGTTAAGGGATTGATATTGCTTTTTAGTATACTTATTATAATTAGCGATATATGTAAGTTATAATTTATATGGCAAAACAACGTTTGCCGGATTAGCTAGTAACTATACATATAATTTATAATAAGTCTACTAAATTATTAACGATTAATGAGCAATTTAAGTAATCCCATTATTGATTTAATTTATTTCAGAAAAACTAATTTCTTTTCCTTTTTATTCCATTTTTATTTATTGTAACTATTAAGATTTTGGATCATAATTGTGTTATTAATTAAAACTACAGTTTCTATGTAAATTTAAAGTAATTATAATAAATAAAAGGCTGATTCACTATTTTAGTTCTAATTCCCATTTTCATCTTTTTCTCATTACCATAAATTGTATCTAATCCCCATAAGTAATAAATCTCATTACCGTTTAGTATAAAAATAAAAAGCTCTGTAATTCCATAACCGTAAGTCTGATTGCTGTTCCTTTCTAAGATTTTTTTTACTATTATTATTCACTTCTTAAAAATCGTATAAAGAACATAATAACGTTTCATTATTTATCTTTCTTCAAAACCATCATAATATGCACGAAATTAAATTTTCACCCAATTTTGCATCTAATGAATATGTTTGATGTTACATTTTTAGATCGTTATGTGCCATCCAGACGTACAGTAGAGTATAAAATCCGGAAAAATTCTAATTTTCGATTGGTAGAGTTTTCTCTGTGACCATTGCGAACACTCGCCTGTGTTATGGAATTGATAATCTTTGGAGTTTCATTTATTTTTGAGTTGCCAATAGAAATGCTGAATAGTCCATAAACATTTAGATAAGCCGCTTGGTAGCAAATATTCGTGGATATCCGTGCAAGCCGGTAATAAGTGGAGAACTCGTTTTTTAACCGGCTCAATATTGCAAGTGAGAAAAAAAAAATCACGATTGATATAGAAAGAAGGGTGATAATGAGTCGGAGAGTACCGAATCCTACTATTAATTTACTTATTAGAACTTTTAAGGTCACGTTAATGTACAGCTTGTGGCTAAAAAATATTATAGTATAGATGAAATTATAAATGACAAGGACGCTTAGAAATGATGGTTCCGCGACTAATTCCGTGCAGTTTAAAACATACTTGGTAATCGCAATTATGCTGTTATAAAAGATATGTTGAGGAATTTCTTTCGCTGTTTCTTCTCCTAAATGTCAAAGCACCTTTTCGAAACACTACTTTATCAACGCTTTTAAGAATTTTATAACGAGGAGATAATTTTACTTTTTATGATGGAGAATGTATTGTCACATTATTATTTATTCTGACGTCATGCACTCATCTCAGATTCTCGACCACAAATTCTTGCCTCGAAATGCGGTATGCAGTATCGCTGTGTGATACGTCTGAGAATGCTCTGGTTTATGACCTAACGTTTCAGGTTTTATTAAAACTTAGATGAAGTATTTTAGATGAAGTTTGATATGACTTGATTAAAGAAGAATGAGTTGTAAAGTTTCTTCAAAGAAATTAGTGAAATCAAAGTAATATCTTCTGAAGCAAGAATACTATTTTAATAAAATTCTAAAGCATGGTTGATTGTGTTTTGATGAAATTTACGTAACGTTTCGAAAATTTGCTTGACATTATTTGGTCGTAATCTTTCAAATCCTTAAGACTCATAATTGATGAATGATTTTTCAAAAGGCCTTATTTTATCAAAAACAAATTTTCAATAAAGGCAAATTTTTGTGCGAGATACAAAGGTTGTATCATAATTTTCGAAAGAGGTAAGAATCAGTGTGATTTTTTATGACATTAAAAATTTTTTTTTATTATTAAATTTTGGAAATACGTCTTTTTATTTGCTTAAACAGGAAATAAAGTCTTTTGTATAAAATGAATAAACAATATGTAGGTTATAGACGTAGGTTATAATATAACTTAATCGTGGATATCGTTCGTAGCAATAAAATAAAATCCGAAACACGTTCAATAGAATGGCTTTGCTTTAGCGCGAGAATGATTGACACTGACAGTGACAGCTAATGACAAACAACTTTCATTATCTGTCTGTGGCCGCCGTGAAACCCCAATGCATGAAATTATTAAACAGAATGCGTTCACATTCACCTAAAATATGTTGTTCGTTTACTAATTTTATGTGAATAGTAAATATGCCGTTTTATATAAAATTTCTTAACACGACTAAAAAATACAGGAAATATTTTATTTATACATGTTCACACGACTTGTCTACTTACGTAGGGAGTTATGCCGATTTGTTTCAAATTCTACTATTGATGCGCCTTTTACTATAACAAAAATAGCGTTCTGAAATAAGCTGTTGTCAGTTCTGTTTGCGATATTGACTAGAAATCGCGATTCTTACAAAATCTACATTCAGGTAAAAAATGGAAATAAGTCTTTTTGAAAAACCACTCCTTAATTACCCCCCTCCCCCCATTGGGCTTGTAACTATATTGAATAGGCGTTTAAATTTCAAATCGTTATTAATGCTGTGTCCTATCGTATTTGAAAAGTTTATCTTAAATCTTAAAAATATAAATGCTTTTACTTTGCAGTTACTAAACTGAGGATTACGGTCAAAAAATCTTCAACACGTCTAATAAGCTTCGCTCTTTACCCGTATTGGGGCGGCTTAGAATACTACCCCCAATCCCATGTTGGCAAAACAAGGTGTCGAAAAGGCGACAGAAGCCAGCCTGCTTGGTGGTAGGGCTTCGCGTATTGATTATATTATCAGTATTATTATTAAGTCATTAATATTATTACTGATATTATTATCTGTCCGTGAAGCCTGCCTGGCTAGATACCACTCTCCTGCTTGAGTCAGCCGCCAAACGACTCGTCGTGTTCCTGTTGGGGGCTTGAGAGCCAGTACCTTCTTTCTAACCTTCTCCTCATTTCCTGGCCGACAACGCGTCAGTGATACCTTTGGTCTTGCTGATGTCCATGGGCGACGGCGATCACTTACCATCAGGTGGCTCGTCTGCTCGTTTGTCGGCTATTAACATAAAAAAAAATTGTAAAACTTATTTCACCACACCCATGCTTAGATTCATGCCCTTATCACCCGACGGCGATGTGTTTGTTAATTTGTGTGGAGAAGTTGCTGACCTCTTAAATTCCCATAATTAAAATGAAATTTAGAAACCTATAATTTTTTATCGATATCATTTTATTTCAATGTTATCTAGATTATAAAACTTGCGTTCGATTCACTGTTGGTTTTACCGTGAAGTAGGTGTGTTGATTTGTTGATATCAAGTTTGACTTTGCCCATACAGAGTTTTGTCGGTTAGTGGATCTTGGTTTAAACAAAATATGTCGCTTAAAACTTTGAAATCCTATCAAAAATACATTATAAAAAAAATAAAAATAATGACTCGACAACGATAGGCTGTTGCATAAGCGCTTTAGGGGTCATTTGATAGTTAACGTTCTGCAATATTAGCCCTTATCGGGATCGTGACATATTTCCCTGTAAACCTGTATAACAATCACTATATTTACAGTATAAATAATTGCACATATATTATTTTTAAAATAACCATAAAAACATTTACAAAAACATTGAAAATTTCGAGATCCACTCCTAAATATTACTTTACGTCCGTTAATAACCACATTTCCATTAAAACTTCATTAGAAGATACCCGTGGCTTTGCCTAAAGGCTTTACTATTCACATAATTTAATTAACTTAAAAGGGGCATCATGGTTATCCAATTTAACTATGTAACCATTTCAATACGATGATATGAAGGCGATGGTGAAAGAGGAAAGAAGTCCCTTAAGCAAAAGGTTCACATTATCTCAAAAGCAGTCTTACTACTTATTTAGCAGTTCATCGGGCTAAGCATAGATGGCGTTGTTAGTATGAGGAATCTTAATATTTTTAGTCGTATATTTTACTAATAAAATGTGAAATTGTATTATGCCATTCATGCATACATTTCACTTTACTAAATTTAAATATAACATAAAAGGAAGCAAACGTGAAAAAATATTTTCTGATATAAGACTTCATAATTTTGATAATATTTGTAACACAATAGTAGTATTTGTTATAAAATTAATTGTATGTTTTTTATTTAACTATAGCGATATTTATTTATTTAATCAATTTATCTTAATCCAACACGTGCTCTAAATTGGTTTTGGAATAAAAAAATGCGTAATACAATAAAACCAGAAAACAAATTAAAATTAAAAGTATCCATATTATTCCTGGTTTACATTCGTTAAATGTGTTTTCCGTGTTTATTCATTTTAAATATTGTTATTACAAAGCGAAACGTGTGCTCAGGTAATTGGAATCCATGGCGCTGTTGTTAGTGTGGACTTTAAGTAGGGATGTCACGGGCATGAAATTTCGGATCTGGATACGGATACGAATATATGAATAATTTTACCGATTTGGGTTAAGGCTACGAATATAAATTATTTCGAATTATCCGATTGTTTCGGATAATTCTGGTTACGGATATTAGATGATTTGGGACCTTTAAAAAATAAATTATTCATATCACTAGGTAACGATTTGACTTTCTTGTAGGTATTATTTAGTATCGTAATCATATAAAAAAACCTAAAATATTAATAATAAAACAAAAGTGTATTGGTTCAGATAGCGAAAACCTGTCATAACGTGTTTAATTTAGACTCTGCCGCTATCCGAAATTATTCGAAATTATTTTTATCGGATTCGGTTATGGTTTCGGATAGCCGAAAGTTTCGGTTACAGTTACGTAGCTCCATAGCATCCATGACTGAGAATTAAAATGTTATAAGTTTACATATTATACATTGATTCATATTTAACAATGATGACTTATTACGATATTGTTACAATAGTTTTAAATTGTCAGAATTATTTTCACAAATTAAATTGTGTTTTTCACCGTTGCTTACCCTTAATATTAAAGCACCTTTCCGAACGGTGGTAGAAGCAAAAATTACGTGCTTGAGTGTATTTACAGAATACCTAAACGATTAAATGATTTGGAACTTGAATTTTGGTGTTGCTGAAGTCTATGGACAATGGTGACCACTTACCATCAAATGACTCATCTAATCGTGTGACGAGTTACATAGGTGTGACTTGAGTTGAACGCTTTATTTTCTTAGTAAAACTAGTGTTATAAGGAATAAAATAGTTTAGTATTGAATACATACTGCGGTTTACCAGCACAGGCGATATATTACTCGTTGTTAAGCTACGTTCAGCCTGGCCGCTCGCATCGACCAAATGGGAATTTAACTGTTGCATCTTAATATGACGTTATATTCGTTTCAATATATTGATACTATTTTGCAATGCTAACCGCATTGTGTATTCAAATGAAAATAATTTTAAATTCAAATTAAAAATTATTTAATCATATAGGTATTCAGTAAATACACTTATGAACATCATTTTTTGCTTCTACCACTCTCCCTCTCTCTCTTAGATAAAGGCAGATGTTTCTATGTTAAATGTTTGCTCTCGGTTCGTGGAGTTTGCGTTGTCTTGGTTGTGTACATACATACATATGTCCTTGTGTCGTTGTTGACCACCAACATTTATAATTTTCTTTTATTATATGACAAGCTGTCATTAAGAATATGTTATTGAAAATATTGTAAAGTGATGGTGTAAAAGAGAGTTAGAAAATGGACTCCGGATACTACAGTTATTTGTTCAAAATCTTCATTGTTGAGTTTATTTTCACTACCTACGTATCCAGCCCTATTCTAATACAGTTCTGCTTAATATTGTTGTAACACAGGAAATCTAAGAATCGGGCTGTGTGTGTGCGATGTTTTTTTTTTTATTAATTTACTAAAATCTTTCGTAATTTAAATGGAAAAGCAATAAGTAATCATTAGGTACCAATTCTTACGGGTATAAGAAGCTTAATCATTAGGAGCTCAGTTTTATAATAATAATTCGTAAAAAATAATAACTGTGGAATTCATATCCCTATTTTTATATACGAATGTCATAATTTTTTTGTTACTTTTACATTACTATTTCCTTTAGTAACATTTTTGTGAATACAGTCTCATCATTAATTACTATTAATCCTCAAATACTCACTTAAAACTAAGATAAAGTCGGAAATTATGCATTAGTTGATTTATTATGATAGCAAAAACGTTTCATTTCGTCCTAAAATCGGAAAGTGAAGATTGTCTTTAAAGACAGTGAATTTAATGAACCTCCAGTTTTTTTTAATTGGATGAAATACCGTTTAGTTGATTGTTAATGAGTTGTAGTGAATCAGAAATTACACGTTACATTAAAGTTTACAATACATACATTCGGTTTACTTTGTGGGTTACATAAAGCTACGAGTAGGTACGACTCTTGACACATAGCACATGATATTGCTGCCGAGTCAATGTAGGGTTGCTAGTCTCCTAATTTGTTTTTCGTTAAGCGCCGTAAATTAACAGCATGCATTAGCATGAATAAAGAACCTAAAATAACATATTTAAATGCTAATAAATACTTATAATAAATAACTTTTCTTTTGCATAGATGAATAAATAAATATTCTCAATAATAATTGGAAAGTTAGATCAAACTAAAAGTTAAGCGTGGTAGTATCGGCTCTATAATAAAAAATCAACCGTTGAAAAACTTCATTCCAGATAATTATAGTACTATATGGAGAGTTCCTCGACGCGTTCATTTTCATTAAAAAATCACCCGCGATTGCTTATATTTATTAATGAATAAATTATTATTACTTACTTTCTATTTGTAGTCTACCCTATTTATGTCGTTAGGTCAAAATGTTTTTAACTTATTATAAATCATATGAATAAATTCGCTCTTGATGATAAGTGGCGTTATAACTTTAGATGGTTTAGCGCACTAACTAAGAAAAAAACTATGCACTGTTGGTTTAATGTTATTAATAACAACAGGACCAAAAGTTCAACCTCATAAATTAATTCTTCAGACATGAGGTTAAAATCACTTAGAATTATATTTGTATTATTTTTTTTAAGTTGATAAGCGGATTGTTTGCGGATTGTTGCAATGTAAATTAATACTAATTTAATCTGAGAATGGTCAATGCGTCTTAATACGAGTACAAAATCGAATAAGCGTAGTAAGTTATCATTATTCTTGAATTTTTAACTTTACTCGATAATATAATCCGAATTACCTTATTAAAAGAGATATTATTGACTTAACATGTCAGTATAGCTATAAAAGCCAATAAATTGAAGTCAATATCGTTTCTGATTATCTTTGTGGGTAACCCTGGATTCAATGGAGAGTGAATGAATTTATAGTTTAAAGGAAACGCAAATAAGCGGTTATAAAAGAGAGGTGTAAATCGGGTTTGCAATGCATTCCCCAATGAGATACGAGATACCCATGGGGATCACGTTGAATTATTTGTGTGATTTCACCCAAAACTTTAACGAGTACAAGGAGATTAATTATAACGCCATCAATATTTGAATGTCTTCAACTGAGTGACGTGAAGTGAAAATTGTTTCCTTTTTATTTGCTTAACACAATCCACTGACATCCATAACCATGAGTTTATACAATCTGATAAAATAAATACATAAAAACTCAAATTTTGTAGGAACTAAATAAAATGTTAACACACTATGTTAACATAACGATAAATGCCAAAGGGCCCTTCCACAATTTCACACTTGCGTGGCAATCTCATTGGGCGTTATTAGGCGTTGGGCAGCTATTAATTATTTTTTTAATGTAATTTGGATAAAATATTTTATCTTTCAACTATATCGATAATAAATAAAATCTTTGAAAATGCGCGCCATCGCGTGCGTTTACATTTTATTACATCATTCTGGTACGACTATGCATACTTTGTAGTAAACATTGTATGACTAACATACTTCCCTCTGATCGTGCGAGGAAATCCGAGGCCAGCAATAGGAAAGCGATGGGCTGTAAAGATGATTCCGACTGTCAAACAGCCAGGAAGCAATTCAAACATTTTTACATCTTTTTTAAACACCAACAGAACATGCTTCTCCAAGTGCAGTGCTTTTTGTCTGTCAGTAGTTTTCCACAAGGTGACAGCAGCATTGCTAGTTTTGGAGTTACTAAGCTAATTTTCCATATTGAAGCGTTCATAGCTGTCAGGCCCATGTTAATCATAGATAATCGTTGGCGTTAAGCAACTTTAGGCTTGGTCAGTAGATGGATGGGTCACCACTAGTGCAAAATTTCGTCACTACCTCCCTGCTTCAGAGGACGTGTTAAATGTCTATCAAAGTTGGTAATGTTACACAGCATACTTTAAATCATTTTGGACATTTTCGGGTGATCTAAGGATTTTTGATATTTGGGTTGACCTTTCTGCAGTTACAAGTATAGTGGACAATAAATAAATTGAACCCAGATTTGTATTTCTAGCTAACTCCACTAGATAATTATACTTTGAATACAATAAAACTCCCTGTAGAATCGACATTTAGTATTACGATTTGAATTAAATAACACATCAAGCGTTTAAACAATTCAATAATTTTATAAATATAATTTTTCTGCCTTTGTTAATTGAAAGGCTGGGTTTTGGCATGCAGAATAATTAATGCAACATGGCGTTTCCTATTGTACTGCAGGCATTTGAAAACGCTGCAGGCAATATATTTTCTTTATATTTCTATTACCTCATTTGCCATTTGGAAACAGTAGTTACATATACCATCGACGTATTGCCACCAAAAACTGGGGAAGCACCTTGTTGAATGTTCCTACAAATTTTCAATCGAATCATGGAACAATAAGTTGATTTCAGAAGAACGTTCGTAGCTAGCAAGACATTCAAACTTTATTATCAAGCAATGTGCCGATAGATTTAACCCGATGAATTACGAACGATTATAT
Source organism: Megathymus violae (assembly GCA_003671415.1). NCBI lineage: Eukaryota > Metazoa > Arthropoda > Insecta > Lepidoptera > Hesperiidae > Megathymus > Megathymus violae. Next base: position 1,450,677 of record PDGT01000065.1, on the reverse strand, counting down.
CTGAGGAAACCGGTATACCTTTGACTTCTGCATAATGTTCTCAAAGGTATGTGAAGTGTATGCGCGCTTGGCCAGCATGATTGCCAGTGTGACATGGTACCTAAAAAAGAACTAGACGTAAGGTAGATAGATTAATCTGCCACCAGCTTGTCAACGGTTTTTCCCCGGCACCGCAGTTTCACCGTGACCACGATCCTCGCAACTGGGTCGAAATATTGGCAATAAATAAAAGGCATCATGTCTCTTACTGTCAGAGAAAACTCGAACCCAACGATGGGACAATAGGAATTGTGAAAAGAATATACTTTGTAACAATCAGTGAGCACAGTGTATAATAAATACATTTTGACTTGTGCAGCATTTCCTTCCAAAAGAAATAAATATAGGAAATAAATCAAATAATAATAAATAAATAATTAATAATAAATAAAAGTCAATATAGCAATATTCATGCCATCACTAACACGTGACTCTACGACTGTTAATTGCAAAGCGCGGTTTCGTCACATGCTCGTCATATAATATATGTATTTTACCTACAAGTTCTGCTTCTAAACGTGTTATAGGTATATATTCCACACCAAACGCGTTAAGTTTCAAACTTCACATATTCAATACAACCAAAGGTGTAAACATAAGTTAGTCTCGGATAAAGTCGGCACGTTGGTATTATTTCATCTCCTTCTATTGTCCCGGTGTATACGATAGCGGACAGGGCGGCTATTGTTTTTCGTTTATTAATTAATTCACCAGCGACTAAGCCTGGTTATTTTTCAGTGGAAATACGAGATGAATTCGGTGAACGGTTTTGGGAACGTCAAGGATATTATGTTTAATTATGTCTGCATGTATAGGATTTTGAGCGTAACAAAACAGGGCAAAAAATCTTAATCGCATGGGATAGGATTTTATTTTGTAAATATATCCAAGAGTATATTTTTCCCCTGTTATTTATGGATTTTGAATTCGTATCTAATTACTTTTTCCTTTTAATGTACATTTACAGTAGATTTTTAAATACATATATTTTTAATTATTATACTTCTTTTTAAACAAATTTTATATTTAGAATTATAAAAATACATTCATGTGTGCCATATAAGAATTATTTTATTAATAACGCATTCTTAAATTGGATAGGCACAACATGTAATAGGCAAAACATTTTTTTCTCATCCCCAAAGGTTATAGTCAAAATCAGAATTAGTTATTTACCGTATTGAAGAATAACGACCCATTAGCGATCTACTAGATGACACAGATTTGTACTCATAATTGAGAATGCTTTTCATAAGGAGAAGATATTCCATCACACTGCTCCAGTGCGGATTGTTGAAGGAGTGAGCGACCAACTCAATGTCGGAAGCTCCGCCGTCAGAAGACGACCGACCTAGCTGAAAAACTGTCATCTAAAACTTATTAAGAAAAATGGCTAACAAGCCCATTAAAGCACAAGAACGCTCGAAAATTTTTCCACTAACGGTCAACCATCTAACTATTGACCGTTCGTTAACTACTGGGAACACTCACAGATAGACACACGATATTTTAACTGAGATATTAAAATGTATTAAACATAATAAATATTAATAGTTAATTTTGAACAACACGCGCGCAGAATTTATTATGGTACATACCTTTAGAGAAGCTGTGTATATTCATACACATATGAATGTATTTATAATGGCTACTTACAAATTTTATATTAACACAGTTGCGTAGTTGTGGTCACGGCAACATTGGGAAGAGACGAAAGCTCTTCACCAACACTAATGACAGTTGAGACTGTCTGCCTATCGCCCTGTACTCTGGCTGTGATCATAATTAATGTCTCTCTCACTCTCTTTTTTTCCGTATCGTTATTAATAGTATAAGGGTCGTGATAGCTGCTAAAGTTATTTTTTACATCTTCACATTTAGATTTATTCGGTGCGGTATTAGAGCTTTTCCATAAGAGATGTCAGAAGATGTTCCGAGCGGATAAACTAATTTACGATCTATGATCAGTATATGGTTATCAATACATGTTGCATTTATGACAAAAATGATATTGTTTTAAAATAAATCCGACTTGCGTCGTACATATTATACAGATATACGTCCGTAGACATGTTATCAAAGTTGTAAAACGAAACCCTTGTGATGTTTATCCCGGTAACTTGATTATCATTTCCAGGTTCGTTTCTCAGCAATGCATTACCATGAATCAGTCAGTTCTGTTTACAAAAGCACTTCGTTGGGAATCAAAACTCGCATACGTTAAGGTTAGAACAAAATGCGCGACCACAATTCCGTTCTGTTAGTGATTTCAAGACATTTACTCTTTACGATGCGATTTGAATGTCGTTGTTCCGTCAAGATTAATTCGACATTTTGCTCCAGTTGTTATAGAATATCCAATGCATGTCGTATATCCTTCTATGGTCGCCAGGATTGATGGACTGATGTGAAAATTTCATCAAAATAATAACGTCATTTTCAAAGCTTGTCTACAATGTACAATCTTAAATATACAATCGACTTCACCATTTTGTACCCCGGATATGAAAATTTCGAGTATTATTCACAGTACATTACGTAGAAAGATACACCAATGGTGTGGATTGAATTAAAGCAAATTACCTTACGTCAGAAATAAGTAAAGAATGAATCTTTACTTAACATTAAGTGAAATTGTAATTATTTATTGTCAGAACCGGTCAGAGCGGCCAAGTTAGGGGAGGCCTATGTCCAGCAGTGGACCTCCAAAGGCTGATGGATGAAGCGAAACAAACAATCAGTGTTTGTAATACAAAACAAATGTAATTTTAACCGATAAAAAATATCAATTACACAACCTATAACAGTGATCACGATTATCTTTACTATCCCTAAATATGTAAGGTAGGTAGGCGTCTGAATGTTTAAAGTCTCAGTGGGGTAGCCGAAGTGCAGAAAATGGAAAGAGCGCGATAAATAAAACCACTCGCAGCGGCTAATTGGAAAGCGAACGTATAAATCACGGCCACTCTAACTGGCACCAGCCAACCCACAAAAACGATTGCCACTTAAATTTTGTGGTTCTGCTTGTTGGCAAAGACAAGGCTTCCGATTTAGGATTTATGCTAGTTTTAGTAACATATCTTTAGCGTTTTTCGATAATTAGGTAAAGTGCTTCTTTTGTATTTGCTATTGTGTCGAAAAATTGAAGGTTTTTGAGCAAGCATTTAATACATACATACCTATACATAAAATACAAAATTGTATAAATAATGCACATAATTACAAATAATTTTATATTACATATTTCAATATTAAAGTAGACTAGAAACACCCTCGCATCGTTTTAAAAAACCAAATAACACCCGTATCTGAAAATATTGCTATTAAATTTCATCATGAATAAAAAAAAATAATTGCGTCATTTTATAAGTTTAAAAGTAGAATTTTTAATGATATTATTGATAAACATATTAATTTATTATAATAACTGCAGAAAATCAATTACAACATAATTTAATAATACCCTCTTCACAGAATCTCAATACTAAATTTTATTTTATATACCGCAGGAATGTAATTTATTAACCGTTTTATAAATTCCGTTATTGTATGTACACTTCCCGTTAGGTCCCATTTAAATTTGATGAAAACATAACACCCCTAATGGTGATAAATGGTGGATGAAACCAAGCAATTCACCTTCTTCATTTTTGAAGAGAGTTTTTTGTTAAAATATCTGAATGCCGAGTCGTTGAAATGTATTTTCTTTCACTCATTTTGTTATCAATTTTTTATTTTAAAATGCAATTTTTTTTGTTTATATTAATACCATGGATAGAAGAATATATGGATAGGTTCTAGGTTATATAGATACAAAGTAAAAGCGGATTAGTTTTAAAATTCATAGCGCTATTGTCAAGTGGAGATTATTAATCAGGACACCCTGGAAGCCATTTTACTAATACACTATCGAACACAATCATTATCTACAGATTTAGTTTTTAAGCTAAGAGAATAAGTTACATAACGAGTTGTAGGTGAATTCTTATTCATATTTTAAAATTCTTTATCCATTTTTATTGCACAGATTCTTCCTTTGAAGACTTGGAGATAAGCCTCGCTTCTGTTTTAGTAATGGAACTTCCTAGATTTACGTATTTCCGACGACCCGCCGAGATTACGTCTCAATTCTTCGCAAGACACACGAATTCTCAAATGTTCGTACATTTAAAGATTTAGCACGAAATAATTTGTTAAAAAAAATCTAGTTTCGGAAAAAATAATCCTTTAGTTTACTAAAAATACTTGTATATATTTTGAAAAAGGGAAACAAAATATTGCTTAATACAGGCATTTTATCAATTTGATTTTTACGGTATTTATCCTTTTAACACACATCGATTAGTAACAAGCGAATCGTGCATAGTCCGGCCATAGTATGTGTCGATCTCAGTGATCGACGAAGACAAGCAGCTTCATGTGCGATGAGTAGTGAGATTGATGAATGCTAATGCAAAGCCGACATATACTTTGAATCAGTGTCCCTATTGTCATCGTTAAGCCTTCCAGATATAAAATCGAGCCTGGAGCCGTCAATCACCCCCTTCACCAAATCGCACTGGAGTCCCGCAACAAAGTAACTGATACTCACCAGAATGCCTACATTGTTTTGAAATTGGTTAAAATATCGTGTAAAATTTTTAATATTCTTGTTGTAAATCCTTACCATCGGTATGTAGTCAAACTTTAAGATTAAATTCTTTTCTGCCGAAGCTAACTGCATCTCTTGTCTGATACTGAGGATTTGTTCAGTTACTTTAAAATACTTTTTGCATGTAATATTACAGGTATTATTAAGTGTAATTTTAGTAAGGATGGAATTAAGGATTACAGTAGGTTTTATGCTGATATTTATTTATTATGTTAATTGTTACAGGTTATCTTTAAGGTAAATTATGCTTTTATAACGATAATATATATTTTTATGGTATAAGTCGGTAAATGAGCAGACGGACTACTAGATAATAGATAGTTACCGGCACCATATCACAAAAATGTGATTAAAAGGGGGTGATAATCCAAGAAATTGACCTCAGCAATTGCGAGGAATTAAACTAGATCCTTCAGAACGCAGCGAATTCAAACCCATTAACCTGGTTCCATTTCTACCTCCGTTGGTTAGTATGGTGCACCGTCAGCAAGACAAGTTTGTACTCAATCATAGATGATTTCGTTATGTTCCAAATCTACACTAATATTATAAAAAGAGTGTTAGAATTTTCTGGGTTGGTGTGTATGGGAACGCTTATTTCTGGAACACTTCACCTATTTCAGTAATTCAAAACCGGTTGAAAAAAGGAAAAAATTATAATAAATAATAAGAAAAATAAAAAATAATCCCATTTGAAAAAAGGCAGTATAGCAACCCAGTGTTCAACCCGAACGCAGTAGAGGCGGGCATCTAGTATGTAATAAGCTCGTTAGCTCTGAATATATTGAAACTCCTTAGCGAGGCAGATATACTGCGTTAGACAGAGCGATGGAAAAGCAATTAATTAACCATTCAATCCTTTTTGCAACTATCTTGTAATATTACTTCGAAGCATACCATTTCCAAAAACTATGTCTTACGGATATAATAGTGTTGCGCTCAATGAAACGTCTTGAAAAAGTTATTGCAATTGACGAACAAGATGAATCTGTTGCCGACTTGATATAAGACAATGATGCTGTACACAAATTATAATAGCCATTTTACAAGTGAATGCTAGTTCTCATACTAATATAATAAAATCATGTTTAAATATAAAAATATTCTATACTATAAAATTTTTTGGACCACCGCACAAATTTTTTGGAGTTCTAGGAAAACACCAAGATTTTAACGTTTACTCTAAGAAAACTAATTACAAATTTTTAGCTTTTACTCTTTTCATTTATTACCCAAACCGTTAGAATAAATTCCATTTAAATCTTAGTCGACAAGTATTATTCAGTATTGACACAGACATCTTAACTTTATGAAGTGGTGCGTTTGTATTCTCCGACTGCGACACGATAGTTATCAAGAAAACTTTATAGTAAAATAAAAAAAAAAACTCAAACTGTAAAACTTTTTTACTCAGTAAAAATCAGTCAACTCAGGCAAGATCACTATATAGCGAACAGCAGCCATTCATTAAATTAATAATCATGTTACGTCGTACGGGTAAAATCTTCTGATCGATGTCACTTCATCATCCGTATGATGATAAAGTAAAATTAGTAGAAAATAACACACGATCAATGAATTTTACTAGGAAACCGGAAAACGTTTAGCCTATGGTTTTACATCTTTAAATGCTAAATTTCCCAGCTAATTTGTAGCAATATAAGTGACAAAACTCCACGAAATGTAATTGATACTGATGCGAAATTATTTTCTTCAGAGAAAGGCATCGTTAAGTAATCTGCACACCGGAGGGTTCTCCAGTCATTAACTCTCTCTCTCTGGTCTGATTGTCAAATGTGTCTGAATTAATAAATGATTTATGCGTAAAATAAAATCAAAGTATTTATTTAAAAATGTTAGCTTAAACAAAGAGAATAATCTTTTTTGTGTTTAAGATTGCGTATTATTGCGCCTTCCTTTACTTTTCTCTCGTGATGACTTCTGTGTACCTTCCAAATAATAAAAGAATTTTTCAAATAGGAATCGTTGTTTCGGATTTTACTTTTACTGATTTTACTCTCCGCATATGCAAAAACTCACAATATTCGCACCCTCTACCTTTTTTTATTTAATAGCTAACAAACGAGCAGACGAGCCACCTGATGGCAAGACCAAAGGTACCACTGATGCGTTGTCGACCGAAAAGTAAGAAGAAAGAAATAAATAAAGTTTTGACTCTCAAGCCCCCAGCCGGAACACGACGAGCCGTATGGCGGCTGACTCAAGCAGGAGGGTATTAGCTAGCCAGGCAGGCTTCGGTAAGATACTAATACCGATAATAATATTAATGACTTAATAATCATACCCATAATATTTACTTTTTAATATTAATATCGATAATAATGTACACAAACGTTGGCGCAGGTATTATTTATTTGAAGCTTTGAGTGTGTTGTGTTTTTTAAAAAATATTGACTGGCTATACAACAATCAATGCAGGCGAGAAAAGTTAATAAATAAAGGAATAAAAATGCTAATATAACATCGCCGAGCTGCGCAATTCATGTCATAGAATATTCAAAAACATTTGACTGTGTAAATTACTTAGCATATGTAAATTTTTTATATTCCATAAATGAAAGATAAAACTTTCAACGGAGGCGGTGGTATTTTAAAAACTTAAAAAATTAATAAATACCAATTCCAATTAATGTTTAATCAACAAAATATCGGTATTAAAAGATACCATTGTGATAAACTTGTTCTTAATTAATGCCGCATTAAATTTTTCCTCACCTCCGACGTAATCCAAAAGAAATGTCGTAGTCGTAACAAATAAAATTCCTTACAAAACTTTTCGGTAATACTTTCCGATACCTGACGCATAAGTTTTCGACGAAGAATGGAAAGACCTTTCGAGACGTAGGCGTGGAGTAGCTTTGGAGTTTGAAACGAGATTTTATAAAAGTTAAAGTGTGCTCTACAACTATACAACGTAATTAGTCTTTCATACGCAATAAGTATTGACCTCAATGCCAACTATTTTCTTCTTCATTTCAAATCAGAAAAGTAACCAACAGGACTACCCTTCTAACTGTGACCTTAAAGGCAATGAAATTGAGTTGAGTTGAGTTGAACCTCCCTCCATTTTTTCCAAAACCACTGAGGATGTAACTTTGAAAACAGAAATATATACATAATTCCTAATCCATAGATATAAGAAACCTATGAATATATAAGATACATTTGCAGTACGGCACCATGACTCACGCAAGTCTGATTGGGGTTGGCTGGTTTTTAAAAAATTTCACCCTTTGTCTGCCTCGGTGTTCCAGGCTACTATGATGTCGGACCCTTCAAGAGGAGAATGAACAGGCTTATAAAAAATTAGTGCGTTCAACATCTTAGACTTCATCATCACTTACCATCAGGTGGAACTGTTGTTAAGAATTAATTTATTTTATATAGTTATTTTATGTATTTTATGTGCGTGTTAAACAAGTGGCCTCGATTCGTTTCAAGAAAATTATTAATGGATTACATAGTGTACGCCAGCATAGCCCTGACACTGTAACATTTTTCTGATGTCTATAATCATCTAAAGTTTCATCAAAATACGTTCAGTAGTTTTTGTATTAAGTGGATACAAATATCCATTCTAAGGTATAAACCTGCATGTTAACGAAAATATCGCATACTATATACCTACTGAAAGATATTAATCTCAAATTATATTGTTTGAATTTTTTTCTTGTCATAAAGCATTATGTGAAAAACCAAAACAGAATTCAAATATTATGTAAAAGCACGCACACATGTGCACGAGTATTGTCATTTTTTGACCTCGCCTGTGTAATTCCGTATATGTTACTAGTTAGCAAACGTCTTATTCAAGGGGCATAAATTGTTCAGGAGGGTCATAATCATATCAATTTTTAGAAATATAAGTACCTTTTTACCAGATACCAGGAAATCCGTCATGGATACCCGGACACTCGGGGTAGCGGCCCGGGTTATGTCGGCCTCCTATCAACTAAAACCCCTGGGTGTTCCTTCCTGCACTGTTAGGCGGGAATACGGGTGCGCTTGCGCACTCTTCCGCAGTACCGCTGATGCCGTCCGCTTTCGCGAACCCTCCGCAGCGTGAAGGTGCCGACAACCTCATTACGGGGAGGCCCTTATTACGGGGCCGGCATAAGGCTGGCATATTCTCGCCATCTGCGCCCCATTCTCCTCTTGTGGATTGGAGCCGAGAGGAGGTCATCCTCTCGGGTCCGTTACACTGTCTCTTTCTGTCACATCACGTCCTCACAGAAAGAGCCAACCGCCCTCCACGACCTCTCATCTCGAACTATGGCGCAGACTACGGCCGGAAGAAATAGGTACTTCACCACCGCTGAGACTAGCGCTACCCGTTCGCGCGCCCAAGCTGGGCACTCCGCCAGCGTGTGCTGAGCTGTGTCTTCACTACTTTCACAGTGATGATACACCGCCAGTGGCTCCCTATTGGCTCTGTGACAGAGATATCTGCCGAAGCTGCTGTGACCCGATAGAATCTGCACCAGAAAGAAGAGAAGCGAACCATGACGCCTGTTGATCCACTCCTTAAGGACTGGCCGCATTATGTTGGTGGTTCACCGACCCGCTGACGGCCGCTCGAGTCGCCTCTTCCACTTTTCCAGCAGCGTATGTTGTGCGACCCGCCGGCATCTTCCGATCTCCCCGAGGAGAGCATGGTGTTCACGCTTGCGCGCCTCCGCACGACGCTCGTACATTTCCGCGAGAACCTAGGTATCGAGGTCCCAGGGAGGCATACCGGCCAATGTACAAGCGGCCTCATGCGATACGGTGCGGTATGCTCGAGTTACTCTAATATAAGTACTTATATCAACGATGCAAATCGAACACCAAAAGACCAATATACCTGTTTGATATTTTAATATGAATAACCATTCATACATACTATTTTTCATTATGCTACTACTACACTATTTTCAATTTATAAGCCTCTATTAAATCATGCAGTGTACCAGGGTTAAATAAAAAGTTAAAGATATCAGGTAAACAACTACCAGGGAGCAACTAACTGAAGCATCGTTTTCACAACAAGCTATTAACTTTTTTGAAAAAGGTAGCACAAGCGCTTAGTGACTGGTGCGGACGAGAAAAAACGGTAGCTTACCCAACCCGTAACAGAGTTAATGACTAGCCTCACAACGTTTTCGTTGTGGCCCAAGTTAAAAGAATATTAAGTCGTAGCCCAGTTGGTAGTGACCTTGCCTGCCGAGCGTGGGGTCCCGGGTTCGATTCCCGGCCGGGGTAGATATTTATGTGACAAATAAATGTTTGTTCTCGGGTCGTGGGTGTTTGTGATGTGATAATTATGTATGTCCATGCCACCCGCAACACAGGGAATCCTAGTGCAGGGGTGTTAGTGTGTGAACGTTAAAAAAAAAATATTAAAATGTCTTTAAGGGTACTGCGCACTAAACTTGTTTTTATTTTATTTATTATAAGTAAATACTTGACTATAATCCAATCTGATGGTAACCAACGATATAGCCTTAGATGGTAAAGCGCATTAACTTAGGAAAAACTTATTCACTCCAATTCCAATCCTTCGAGGTACGTATTATATAAAACCGCAGCAAAATTCGTCGTCCGTACCGGAGGCTCTTTTACGACAAAAAGATAAAAGTCACCATGAGTCTAGTCGTTCTTGATGGAACAGAGGATGGATTCCTCCATCCAGGACTAGAACATTGAGAGGCTGCTTACTCTGCGTCTATGCTCGAGGTGACATTGGGTAGCACCAGCCTAGATGTGACAGCCATATTCCTCACACATTTATATAAGGTAAAAGTTATGCCGGTGTGCAGTATCGCTGCAACTGATGATCAAATTATGATCTTTTATAAATACAGCAATTGATTTCTATTTATATAGATATATATTGTTGTAGTTGAGTCCCTATCCCTGCTACGATGTTTAAGAGTTATTATTGTCTATTTTAGTATTTTAAAAATATCTCTCTTGTGTAGATAAAACCGCGTCGTCCCGTAACCTCCACCACGCCGTCGGAAACATAACTAGTAGTTAACGTAAATAGATGTATTAACCGTTACTGCTAGAACTTCCTTATCTTAGAATTTTTATAGCTTAAAATGTGTCGAAGGTCCAATAATGGACACCATTAGGGTCACTGATAGAATTGTCTCCTTAATGAGTATTTGTGTATCGGAAAATGTTTACTTTCATGGGTAGATCTATAAGTAATCAAAATAACGGCTTTTGTGTTGTAAGCACTGCACTGGACAAATTTGTGACAGGTTATAGGCAAATTTAAAAGCGCTTCCTAGTTTTAGAGTTTTAGGTCGGATAACCTTGTAATGAAACTTATTTCGTTATATAATTTTGTGTAAATTCCTGAATATATATAAGGCAGTCTTTCGTCGATGTACACGTTTAAAGCAACGTTCGGGGGTTGCCGTATGGGGCAAGGGTCACTACTTGACTTGTGCCCGGGCCTTACCGACTACAAGACGGCAGTCGCTCCGAGGCTGGACATTAGTTGAGACAACGTTTCTTTTGTGTCCTAGCGTCCATTCACGGAATAATATTGCGACTTCTTATTTTGTTTGGTAAATCAGTTAAATTAATAAATTGTGTGTTGCCGTGTTCCCGATCTAAGGAGTAAAGTTTACATTACCCGAACCATACGTTATCCATTGGACTGGGCGAAATCAGTATGCGGTACATCGACGCTGGTCACTGCTTCCTTGTTGCGCGCTGTAGTGCCGGGAAACTCCTGACTACAACTCCGTTCTCTCTGGGCAGCCAAACACCTTCTGACTGTGTGTTCATCAGGAGAGTATTACGATGAGGAATGAAAGCAAAGAGGTCGTACATTCACGAACTTATACATTCAATGTATGTATGTGCCGCTCTGAGCTGGCTGCGTGCAAATAAATCACAATTGATAAAAGTTTCCTAGATTTCATTTGGCACCTTTATTTTATTGTGATTCGAAGCTAAGGCATAGCAGCGCAACATATCCCCACTGATTCGACATGATTAAATACGTTTCAGGCCTCCTTAATTCCGATGAGAGTGTGAGGGTTCTAGTGAGATTAACAGATGAAAATATTGTAAACGTAGTTACTGAAGGTAGCTGACGTACGTTGGCGCGTATTTAAAACCAGTACATTGGGTAACAGAGGGCAACAGATTTTGGGGCGCGGCGAACAAACTGTATGCACTAGTTGACTTGACATCCCACATATTTCAATACGTTACGTATACATTAATGTAAGAAATCAATAAACGCTCGCTCACACATAAGCCCCCATACACATACCCTCTGTCTTGAAAAACATAGACTCACACAATTACAAACAGTGACTGCTCAGTACCGACATTTATCTATAACAAACACGGTTAACTTAGAAGGAAAGTTAATAAGGGTTCCTTCGTTTTGCAGACAGAGCCTATAACCAAGTACGCTTCAATTTATCTCAAACCTGCAGATTTCCTGACGAAATATAACGCTATTGCAAATACAATTTAATTTGCAATAAACAAATTTGAAAACAACGCTTTATGAATTCATACACTTGCATTTCTATCGACAGTTTGGCTATATCTTCAAACAATACCCATTCATCACCACGACTCACACATGAGCAATTGTAATTACAATATTGTTCCCCTTTGCTTCGCCATTCGCAAAAATCTCATTTTAATGAAGCTTCCTATTCAAGGGAACTTAATTATATCTGATCCGTTATTCAGCTCGCATGAGAGTTATTAAAGACTCTATGTAGGTTATTGGCGTTACAGAAATGCACAACATTATGTATATTTTGAAGAAAAAACAGGTGCATTTATGTGTGTAAGGCGTACCTATATATAATAATGTTACGAAGGTTCTCGAAAGGTCGACCGAAAAGAGCGGGACAGTGTTACGAAGGTTCTCGAAGCGTCGGCTGAACACAATAGTGGCCATAAAAGGCACATCAGCCGACTTTCGCTTGTATGACTAGTGCAAAATGGCGAATATGGCATACATGGTCGTCTTTACTGATCCGCTATTGTTTTATCGATTTCCGGGTATAATTCTTGACTTGACGTAAAAGGCATGAAAAATTCTGGAAGTCCCGGAAAACGGTATAAATAGCGAATAGGGTCGCCCGCGGGTCATTCGGATTCCGAATAAGTAAGCAAAGAGTTCTCTCCATACGAAGCGAAATACCTGCGATAAACGAATACGACTGCGACTGTTGAAGTTCAATAAAGTCTCTGCAAAACTACTTTGGCATTTGGCAAAAAGAAAGAAAAGAGATATTTTTTTAGGTCAAATAATTAATTCATTTATTTTATTGAAGGGTAAGAAAATTAAGCAGCGATTTTTTTGTAACACCTATTTGTGATTCCGAGGGAAAGTCACCATGTCAGTGACGCGATGTGATGTTGGAACTCGTAGTCTGCACTAAGCCTAGGCGACGTCACTTTTCCCTTAAAAACAAGGGCATAAAGCTTTTCCTAATTGGCTTAAGCAAATTCCGCATCAGCTGGTATGCTGAGACCCTTAAAGTTGTTTGTAAACTTTATTGTCTATTGTTACATCCATACAATACATTTTGAAAGGAGATTGTTCATCGCCCTCAGAATTATATAAACAAAAGTCATGTGTGGTGTTACCATTACGTTCAATAAAATATCATTGAAAGAAAAATAATAAGAAAGTAATTTAACAACATGTAATAAAGTCGCCTCAGGGATTACTTCGCTAAGAATTCATACCCTTAACAAATGGCTAATATCAATATCGAACGCGGTACGGAATACAAAATACTCGATTAACTCCCCAACGCATATACCTATGTATGTATAACACTTTCTGTCGATTGGACATCTATCAGCAAAATTGAACGCTGTATTTTTTTTATATCACGCCTGAGATTGTCATCTTTGGTATTTGACGTGTTTAAGGGAGCCCGTTAAACATTTTAATGCTCTTTTCGTACTTAGACGGATTAATTTGACATTTACCTTTGAATTATTTCGAAAAAAAGTTTTTTATCGCGAAAAACATTGCTCAATTTCACTACACTATATGTTTAATATATATATAATTATTAATATTCAGTTTTAACCAGCAGTCATTGATATATACAGACGAATATCTAGTTAAAGGATGATGACAGCCCTTACTTGTAGTTCACCAATGCTGGAGACTAGTACCTCTGTTTTGCAATAATTGTTAAACAATGAACATTTCTGGAAATGTTACACTACCAGAATTACCCACTTATCCTTCCGCGGAAATGTTATACCAGGGCGCCAGTAATGCTGTCTATCCGAGATATATTTTATAAGAAACCAGCACTGCAGGTTCTTAGAAGTATATAATAATCAAATAATTTTTTTTTCGTTATTGGTCATAAAATTTACACTCCGATTGAAAAATATTCACCATCACATCCAAGATACGATATTTTATAGGACATTGTCACACCGCCACCCATGTACTTTCATTATTATCATCCCCCAGCTGTTACAAGTGGGAAACAATATTTTATAACGTGGAGATAACTATTCAATAAATGGTCTAAATAGTGACTATCACATCAAGTAGATAGTGCCCATTTGCTTCCATCATCTATATAATTGAAAATGGATGTTAGTACATATTAGAGTTAAAAGATTTGAAAGAAAATTAAAATAAAAATTAAAATTAAATTAAAATTAAAAGATTTAACACTGTTTGACCAATAACCATAATTACCCTTTTTTCAAGAGAATTTTTTATAACCTATAAGGAAAATCGTCGTTCAATTTTTCGCCAAGCAAATTGGTGTATACCAAATATGTATATTTGATAACGAAGAATATTTAGCGTCTTCAACTTAACAGTCACGCCTCTAGATGGCGCTACTGGTATACACAGGTATTTCAACAAGGAGAGTATAATTTTATTTTTAGCAAACCTCAACATGTCAACCAGAACAGCTGCTAAAAATAAAATCTCATCTTTGATTATATTGCATTTTTCTATAACGAATAAATAATTCTACATGCCAAACACATCATCTTTATTTTATATCTATACTACTATATAAAACTATTTTTCTCTATGTCTCGAGATAACTTAAAAATGGCTTGATGATTACATAATTTGTGGCATACAAAAGTAAACAACCTAACCCGAGAAGCTCCAATAATCTATTTTTATTTTTATCTCCAGTAACATGACCGCAGTTGCTGTCTACTCGCTAATAAGATAAGTTTCTCGTAACGCCTAGACTAATCTATGATATTAACAACAAACAGTAAAAATATTTGGATGTGGCATTTTGATTTTTTATTACCCCTTATCATTGCAAGTCATACAGGTTTCATGACCGAGTTAAACCTTTCGTATTGTAAGACAAAGGGATCGCATAGCTATGATGTACTAGTGATTCTCCGAGATAAAAGAAAATGGTATTTGCGATAGGTAGGCATATACGTTAAGAAGGTAAAAGCAGAATCCATATTTCCAAAAAAATACGATCTATCCATACATAATCGATAAATCGATAAACAATACAAGAGTTATTAGTTACAAAATGGAACTGACCAAGAAAAAAGTGGATACAAAATAGTCGAAAAAACTTTGCAGCGCACTCGATCCTCGATTGCAGGGTTCTATCGTAATCTACTTCTTGTGTGTTTTTAATATAATTATTTATTTTGATTGAAAAGTTTGATGTAAAGAAATTACCGATAAAATTCATTGTCTTTGGCTAGCTTGGAGTGATGTCGATATAGCCATAAGAACACTCTACACGTACATATGTACATTCTGGAGTTTGTCTTCCTGTACTAGCAAGATTTTATTGCGATAATGTTCTACTTGATCCAATCGTTTCTTACATGTCACATTTTCGTCCTGACACCAAAATTACATCTTTTTTTTGTAAATTCTTAAAGACTCCAAGGATAAACTTAATGGTAAATACCATTCTTTGCCAATTGACCCTTGGTGTTGAAAGTGTTTTATATGTGGTGTACATATTCTAATTTACCTTTAATTTATTTACAAGTTGTAATTATTTTACAGGTAAGTACTAATTGGCCTATCATGACATTACTTAGGGGCCCTTGTAGAAGACTAAAACTGGTTGTTTATAGACTTCCAGCACAATATTAAGCAAGATGTAGTAACAATTAACTAATTAATTAATTAATATTTGTGTTTGCGTGTATGTGTGTATAGATATGGATATATTTATTATATTCATACTTAACCAAAATAGTAAGGTGAAGTGTTTCAACACGAACCTCCTTAAGGCATTCCTGTCTAGGTTCTTCTAAACCTCCACAAGTCAAAAGCTAATATATTGGCAACAGAAACCACACGAATAAGATTATCATCAATTCTTTCTGTTCTTCTTCTAAGTAAGTAGTCTCTGTTCTTGGAAGTATTTGAAGTTAATAAATCAGCACTAAATCAACGTGGATAATGAGTACTTGTCATTTTAGTATTATCCGGGTAAATATTTCGTTCCTCATATTAACGTATCCAAAGTATTTCCTATTATATTATATCATATTGAATACATATGAGTAGTCTTGAGAACAAATTTAGCGAAACATATTATTATGCCGCGATAATGACTTGTAATTCTTATCGTATATGTTTAAGCTACAAATTATTTTATATTCAGCTTCAGCCGCACGAAATATTTAAGTGAGCTGCAATGTCTTCTGGTATAAATGGTCTGGTCTTATCTTACTTGCAAGTTATTTTATCTTCATCTTTCATAGTGGTCATTACTAAGACATCGCAATATTAAATCATGAGCTGTTTCCTAAGTGATGGTAGTCGATACGCAATCTGCACTTAGATTTGGACGATCCAACTTTTTTAAGCGGCAATAGAATTTAAGCGCCCGTATAAAATATACGCAGAGAAAAATATGTATGTGGATGGTACACGTCAAAGAGAACATCGAGGGTTCTTCAAATTGTGGTTTTAGATTTCCTGTGTAAAGCTCAGCTCAATTAACCACTAGCCGGGGCACGAAATGGTCGTTTCTGAACGAGTCGGTTGAAGGTATACGCCTTGATACACACTCCTTGATACTCCTACATAACAGTTATATTTAAATATGAGAGATAAATATTGGTTCTGGGGCCGCCAGTGTTTATGATGTCTCATTGTCTATCACACGCAACACAAGTACGATCTTGGTACGGAGGTGGGAGTATGTGAACGTGTATACTGTGTGTGTGGGTAGTAAAATCATGTTGGATTCGATTAGTATTATAATTCCACATCTTAGATTTATTTTCCAAGTAAGTCCTATGATATCCTCGAGGTGAACGACCATATGAGTCAAAGTACTGAGCAAATCCATTCCCATCTAATAGCATGGGTATCCAGTGTGATCCTACCGTTTGCGGGAAATATTGCATAATGTACATATACTCCTATTATAATTATCATGGTAAATCGATGTATGATTTTCTGAAAATGTTTGATGACAACACTATTTGTAATGATCTAAGGCTAAGTAATTTATTTGATTCAATTTATTATATCGAATAATAAATACAAGAAATAATAATTCTTGTGGTTTTATAATAAAAACATCTCTCATTAGCATAAGTCAATACGTCATAGTAGAGTTGAATACGAGGTGGACACGAGAAATAGATAAGCCCATTGTAATTATTGAATGGGCAAGTTACCGAGCACGGCCCTAATGAGGCGATTAGATAACGAGGTAGGTCTAATATAATGCTGAGGTTATCTTTGTTCCTACGCAAGTTAGCAATAATCGGATGAGAGCATTCGATCGGACATGACCGAAAACGTACAGTTTGACACAAAACTTCTTTTTTTTATTTTATTTTTCTGCTTTCGGAAGCTCGTCAACTTAGCAATTTGCCCACATAATGATTCGCCGGTTGTAACACTTAAGTTTGAACCCGCGGATCATCACTACTTACATAGCACGTCCTCTCTATTCGAAGTCGGTTAAAAAGTGAGCCTGTGTGTGTGTGGTTATTGAATTTAAATATCTCTTCGATATTTTGTAACGTTTGTAGTATTTTATAATGAGTTAAAATACAATGTGTGTGACGGTAAAGTGAATACAAATTGAATCTTCAACGGCGGGCCCGCCTCCGTCACCCTCTCCTGCTTCGCTTGTCAGTGTTGTTAGTGTGTAGTGATGTTTTTTAAGTCACTCAATAAGTTTTGAGATAAAGAAAATACTCATACTCTATACAGAGTTCCAACCGCTACTTCGTAGGCAGCCACGGCTTCTTTGGCGCTCGAAAAATATTTTTCTTTCGCCACTGAGAATAAAAGGAAATGTTAGGGTTATGGGGTGAATGATTTAGGGTTTTAACACTAGATTCCTCTATAAATTCCTTTGTTTTAAGAACTGTATGTGACGAAGCGACATCGTGATGAACCTTGATTCCCTGAAGTCCGGCTTATTGTCTGCTTTGTCGCATAGCTTGAAAAGCTTTGATCAAAGCAATGAAATAGTACATAATTCGTAGTTTACTGTTCTATATTTTTTTACATAAAATAAGTTAATACATGACAATAATCCCACCTTTTTTATGTGAATAGCCGACAAACGAGTCGTCACCGTCACCCATGGACATGATAAAACCAAAGGCGTCACTAATGCATTGTCGGTCGAGAAAGATGAAGCAATATAGAAGTTAACCTGATGGTAAGCGGTGATGAAGTCTAAGATGTTGAACGCACTAACTTATAAAATTCTATTCACTCTCCTCTTCAAAACTCCCACATCGTATGTAGCCGGGAACACCGACGCGGGCAAGTCATTTTAGTCCTTTGCAGTGCGCATAATGAATGAAGATGCAAACCATGTCTTCCGTGCAGGTTTTCCAGCACCATTCCAGCCACCATATTTTTTTACCAAAATTTGAAAATCTTTAATTATGTCAGTGACTGTCTACGGTAATATGGTACGGTAGTACGGTAATGGTATATTACAGAAAATATCCTTACAAATGACGTTAAAGGTTCCTTTGATTTTGTTTGCAGAGTTTTTGATCTTATTAGCGATGTAAATTTATTTAGCGTTCGCACAAACCAGTTTGAAAGTTTTTGAATGAATTCTAACATGATTTAAGTATTCGGGGTCTGTAGTCGATTTTTCTGTATACAGTTCAAAAAATCTAATTTTAATTTTATAGTTGCGTAATCACTAAATTTAGTTTAAAGATTATCAGACTTAAATTGCGTTTGCTTAAAATTTTTATAAACTTCATAATCATGTAAGCCCTTCCTAATCATTTAAATTTAAATCATTTAAACATTAGCGTATGCTTTGTCAATTAAAGCTTTATTTATTACAAGTTGTCCGCTATGGTCGGAAGAATAAAAATTTAATATTGACATCTTAATAACATTATAATCACAACAGATATTATCCAAGTAAGTAACCGATGATGGAGTTATTCTAGTAGGATCAATAAATATAAATAATAAATCCTAATTAAATGACTTAAACGAATTAATAAACCTTACCAAGTAAGAAGTTGCTACTAAGATATTAATATTTAAGTCTTCACGTATAAATATTTTTTTTACATAACTTTAAGAGTAACATCCGCAGCGGATATAAACAATGGGTAGTTATATCAATATTAGGACCGCTGTTTTCTTATACGTCAATAATCTTCTTTACTTTACTTGAAACTTGGGTAAAACTGATTGTTTGTTGATGACACCTCTTTAGTTTTGAATGTAGGTAATAGAATACAATGTAATGACGATGTAACAATAATACTGTTTTGCAAGTGTTACCATTTGTGTGTATGTAACCAGTAACATTTTATGTTAAGTTATATACTCTAAAGAGGTGGCTCGTTCATGGATAGATGCATAAAAAATTATAATAAAATTCTGTCATTACTAATGTAAATGCCATGTTGTACAAATAAAATTCACATTAAAGCCATTCTTGTGAAGAAAGTATAACATGAAAGATCCTTGGGAGTTTCTTGCCACTTCTTCTTCCAGGCCCATTGCGAACTCACGATAGGGATTTATTAAACCGATTGCGTAGTTTGACTTTCGAAAAGTGTTTGTAAAAAATAACTTCAAATAAATTTTAATTCATACGTTTATTCACTAAGTGACAAATACTCTCATATTAATATACTGTTCCCTCTAGTATTCGTTATTTTACAGCTGTCCACCTGTGTGCTATTATTTTCCACAAAAGGTACTTTATTTTTTTAGCCGATATAAATCACTCCAGTCCTATCCACACCTGGGCGTTTTTTAGTGATATATTGCCTCTAGTGACATGGCACGGTGACGAATAATAAAACACATCTTTACTATGGGACACTGACAAATATATGAATTTAATTGATGCTGAAAACTGCCTTACTTCTAACGAACCTCCGCATGTAAACAATGCTAATGTATTACTCAAATACATAAAGCCATTGCTTCCTCATACTATAATTTGTCAGAATAAAAAGTGCTTGAACAAATTAATCAATTTCTAGCATGGTCGCTAATTGAATATAAGACGACTAATATGTAATCACATCAATCCTGATTGTTATTGTTTGATAGCATTTCATGTCAGTCCGACTACAGGACTGCAGGACTACAGGACTACAGGTACGGAACAAATCTCATTGCAAAGAGGTGTGAGACAGGGAGATGTCATATCACCGAAACTGTTCACTAACGCATTGGAGAATATTTTTAAGCTCTTGGACTGGAAAGGATTTGGCATCAACATAAATGGCAAGTACATCACAAACCTTCGTTTTTCCGATGACATAGTCATAATGGCGGAGTCGCTCGAGGACCTCAGTACCATGTTCAACGACCTCAGTAGAGTTTCCCAACTTGAACATGGAGAAGACGCAAGTTATGTATAATGTCCATGTCCCACCTATACCGGTACTTGTTGGGTACAATACTCTCGAAGTAGTAGACGAGTATGTCTATCTAGGGCAAATTGTCCAATTAGGTAGGTCCGACTGCGACAAAGAGGTCGCGCGAATAATCCGACTCGGCTGGGCAGCGTTCGGGAAGCTGCGATCCATCTTGACGTCCAAAATATCCCAGAGCCTGAAAACCAAGGTTTTCAAGCATTGTGTGTTGCCAGTGATACACTGAGACGTGGTCTTCTGCTGTTGGTCTCATCAGGAAGCTTGAAGTCGCTCAACGAGCTATGTAGAGGGCTATGCTCGGAATTTCCCTACTTGATAAAATTTGAAATGAAAAGATCCGCAGGAGAACTAAAGTCACTGCTCGTAAAATTTGCAAGTAGAAGTGGCTATGTGCAGGCGACATCGCTCGTAGAACCGACAACCAATGGGAAGCAAAGGTTGTCGAGTGGCGTCCACGAACTGGAAGGCGTAGCGTGCCCCCTTCCGGCCCCCCACTAGATGGACCGACGACCTCGTCAGAATTGCGGGGGACCACTGGATGCGGGAAGCGAGTAGCCGTTCTAAATGGCGTTCTATGGGGGAGGCCTATGTCCAGCAGTGGATGTCTTCCGGCTGAAGATTATGATGATAATAGCAATCTTTTAGTTATCTTGAAAGACTTTGGAAAGCATAACAGCTTCAGGTTCTCGGGTTTGGCCGTTAAGTTCTTCATCAAGCCGAAATGTAACAGCTTAATGGAGTACGATCTGAGTCTCTTTAATAACAAGCAAGTGCAAAGCAAAGTGCAAGCGCAGCCAAAGACTTTAGGAGTCCACATTATTCATTAATGTATTTATATTATTCGTAGTCGAGTAACTTCGATTTTATAGGCCGAAAAACTTGTTCAATATTTTAACGTTGTTGCAAATGTTGTTTACGATTTTGAAAGAAAAGTAGAGAGCAAAGTAATGTGCCTCTAACAGAATGAAATCACCGCGCAAATGTAAGACGTAAATTGGTAATGCTCGTATTACACATGTATATTTTTAGAAGAACACACTTCTTGAATGGCCCAATTCTTTGAAAAAATCGGTTAAAGTAGGGACCAGAAAAAGACCGTAGAAAGTTACTCATAGTGCATTCAGATTATAGAGTGATCAAAATAACGTTGACTAGATTAGTCGAAACGTGCGACATGCTTTGTCAGGGATGGAGGATGAATGGGATATCAATATTAGTTAATTGTACTTTACAATTAGTGTGATAGAGCAATGTATCTATCTATACTACTATAAAGATCTGTACAGATTTTCGTGAGTCCCGTTATAACTCAAGAACGGCTTGAGCGATGTTTGTGAAAATAGGTACATATGTATTTAGAAAACGTGATTGTGTAGATGTTGGACGATATAAAATATCAGTTGACCTAATGATGTCTAATCAAGTTAAAAATAATAAATTTTTAATAGTTATCTATAATTATAGAATTAATAGTCTAACTCGAGCGAATTTGAACGGGGCCGCTAATAGTACTATAGATTTACGTAGCACCTCTTTCCCGTTACAAAGGAAAGTGAACTTCTTCTAATAAATATAAATGAAAAAACATACCAACATATTGGCACCCAAATACAACCTTGTTTAGTCTTATAACACCATCCGAGTCCATTATACTATAGCCACAAAAATGTTTTGCGTGTGTCCTTTGTTGTTGGAGGTAATGTGCTACGTATATCTCAAAGTTATATAATATCATACGTTGTCCTGGTGGATTGTTGCAAAATATTGTTACTAACACGGTTATTTTGTATTTAATAATTAATGCACACACATAAATATGACAGACAAAATTAATAAAGGTGGAATGCAAGGATACTACTTATTTCATTTAGAAACCTCATCCAGTAGATGACGATAATGATCAGATCTTACTGTACACACACACAATAAGGACAAAAATAATTCAAATAGACACCAATCCATACATAAAGTGTATAAGCACAATCCCCTACATAAATAATAGAAATAAATAAATATGCATAAATATTACACACTTAAAGAAAGATAGTGGTCTTTGACTGATTTTTTGAACGAAAATAGAGATTTAAGCGCACGTATGTTTGGTGGTAGTAAGATTCAAAATTTGACTGAAAGCACAGTGAAGGAGTTGGGATAGGCACAGGTTTTATGAGTCTGGTAGATAAGAAAAGTCCTGATGTAATGCAACAATCAACCGAACATAACAGAAAAATTACAATTTCCTATAAAAAAAGCATATAGGTATTCTTTCATTAGAATAATATTAATGAAACTACAACAAAACAATTACAATTTTGGTAACATAATGGTCCCTCATCAACACAATATATTAATAGTAGAATTATTGCTATTATAAAATAAAAAATAGAAAATATTTACTAGAATATTATCTGGCACAATTGTACCTATCCAAAATCTATTTAATTGGCTTCTCTGGTCATTAATTTTGTAAATCCACCAAAATTAAACCTTAACGCAGTTCGATAAAGCGCAAATTTAGTGTTCATTGAAATGACAACTATATGAACAGCAAGAAAATTGATAATGAACCTTATCGTCGTTCGGATAAAGCTCATGTTGTATTATAGAGTCATTCTTTAAGCACGGTATTACGCTCGTAAGTTCGACGCAGATTAGAGTTGGCGTAATTTGATTATCGATTATCGAGTTCGAATTGATTTAAACACTATGGAACAATAGCAGCAGAACTCTAATGGATAACAAAATAGAGACAAAGATGGAATAGATCTGGAGTTTCCTGTTATCATAAACATTTTAGAATACTATCTACCATTAGCAGTTATCTATTAATATTACCAGATGGAATGCGTGCCAATTTGCTGCATCTTAAATCTGAAAATATAACTAAAATGAAGCAGATAAAGATCCAAAAGACGCTTGTTCGATAATATCGAAATATATTAGCCATTAATTCTATCATTGGCAAACAGATGGCTCTGTACTGAAAAACTGTCAGAAAAAATCGATAAAAATGTCTTCATAACATTCACTAGCAGAAATATATTTAAATCCTTGCATATCATGCTTTTAATTCTGATAAAATCAGTATGTTAAATTACTAGCGCGTGACGGAAACAAGAATTAATTATCGATAATTTAAATCACGTATTAAAATCACCTATTTCAATTATTTGGCTTTAAGTGTTAGCGCCAGCTTCTGAAGGGCTAAACAAAATCTTATTCAACTAACATGTATCTGTACACGTATGTGTAACAGTTTGACAGCTCTGTCAAATATATCCCAGATTATGACACATTGCTTAGAGAAAAATTTACTAACGTACTTGCACCGATAACCTATAGAAGTTTCACGTATGCACACTGCACATTGATACATGCACTCTTGTTTTATCTGTCTGTCTATCTACCTCACTTGACCTGGCTGATCTTCTTGAACTGGGTCTGATGATTACCAGTCGATTTTGACGGGATCTCAGCTAATTTTATATCGAAAAATCTTGACAAACTCTGATAAGATGTCGAGCAACCCGATCAGGCCCCTGTTACCATCATAGAGGGCACTATCACAAAATATTCCGTTGTTAAGTAAATATTCGTCGTCACAAACTAAACAGTTTAAAGCCCTATATTCAGCGTTTTCTGTAGGAATTTAAAAATTACAGGTACGTATACATGATACCTAACGTGTTACCCTAAAGCATCAGACAAACACAATAATATATCCACAATTAATTTCTTTTTCCTAAACATAAAAATAATTATGTAGTGAAACAATTGTAATAAAATGCACAAATATTTATACGGTTACGTCACCGGTAACCACCAGTTGCTTGCCAAACGTTTTAACATCAGTATAGTCACGCCGCAATAAGCTTTCAGAAATCCAAATTCATATTTGACATACGGTTTTAAGGTAAAATTTGACTGACAAGTTATTCATCGATTAATTATCCTTTTAGCAACTCAACTGACACTTAACAAGAGAATTGTGAGATTAGGTGATTTGCGTTGATCAGCCTTTCATAAATCGGTGGTATTAGCTTCTTTATATTTTTCTTCAGGTTAGAGTTTACAAATATCGAAATTGATGTTAATGTAGCGAGTGGTTTTTTGTACTCTTGCAATTATCTTCATCATTTTTTATTTACTCATAATGCAGTTGATACAGCATATCTTACTCTTTTATTAAAATGAATGAATGAAATAATACTGCGTTGTCGGATGTTAGGTTCGAAAGCTATTATATATGTCGGAGACAATCATGAATGCTGTTGCTAAACGGAACCTGGCTCGTGACCCGAGTGATGGCAGCACCGTCGCTATGACAACACTCGACAACTCGTTCTGCAACGGAGTCTAGCTATGAGGCGGGCCTAGCTAAGGACGTTTTGTTTGTAATTATTATTAAAACATTGAATTCTGAAAACGTTACTCTGCTCGAATTCTCAATTAGCCGTTCGCGAAGATGTCTAACCACAGCGCCACCTCACATATAAATTTCTTACTTCAAAATTTTTTCTCCATTATTATTTTTTGTTGTTATTAGAATTAGTTATATATTTATAAATTAATTAATTTCTAAAACTTATCATACTTTATGCATAGGCTAAGAAGTAATATGAAAACCGCAGTATCGCCAAGAACTAAAAACTTATAAAAATCTTAATATCATCGACGTTCGAACAACGTTACTAGTTCTTCCGCTCGGTCAATCTTCTTACTGAGGCAGTCTTGGTAATTAGTTTAAAAAAAACTGAATCACGTAAGCATTAATAGTACACTTTTTAGTCAGTTTTCATTGCAATTTCGTAAAAAAAACACACCTTCATCCAATAGCGTATTGTATGCCAATAGCTTAATAAATAAACAGACACGGCAATGGTAAATAATTATTACTTATGCACATCCGTAACACCTTCACCGATTACCGAATATTACTTGACGTGATCACTGAGAAGGATGCAGGAAACCAACGGGTTAACCGCTATTGTAGCTGAATAACTGTGGATTCTACGAGGGAGGCAACCAGCCGGGCTAAACTTTACATCATTCCCATGTACTGATTTAACTGAGGAACACATCGTCCAGTGGTTTTCAACGTTAGTTACTTGAGACATTACTTCGTTCATTGGTCAACAATGGTCGAGCAGAGGATGTTAGGGTTGACAAAAATAGGTGGAGTTCTTTACAACCTAATATAAAATCTAAACTCGTCAAAAATACTTTAATTGTAACTAGTTAAGTTACAATACCAAAATAACAAATAAAATATATTAATACAGAACGTGTTAGCATGATATATAAAGATTGCAGTCAATATCGTCTGTTATTCGTATAAGATAAACAGATCTTCTAACGCATTCTGAGCAGTGTATGACCGTCCAATTTCCAATATCGCCGATATCCTTAATATCCCATTATATCTATGCGGACAAAGCATCTAAAGTACCTATAGTAATACGATATCCGATAATAATTCGAAAAGAAAATAATTATGTCGGCAAAAGGAAGGAACTATGAAGATATTTTGCGTATGCGTCTCAGTAACGGCGTTAAGCGACAGAGAATATTGTTCATTCGTTGTTCATATTTTATCTATGAGCCGTTTTTCCTGGTGGGGATCAAGTGCTGGCCATTACGTGCATTACCTTGACCGGTGTTTGCATCCACCAGTTATTCGTTGTCTCTTCCGCAGTATTAGCCCACATGATCGAAGGGAACTTACTCGTCCTTTAGCAAGACATAATCGCCAATCGAGGAATAAATTTTTCGATTTACGATAATGTCTTGGTAACAATTGGCGAAAACACCGATTATTTAGAATCTTTCATTCTGTGTGGCCATTGTTACTTATATTAATTCTGCGAGTTATGTTAGTAACAAATCGGTCCACACATTTTATCATTACATATTCGATTAAGTAGAAAAATAACAAAGATAGGATACTTGTATAGTACTAGACGCTTTTTGAGCTTGTGTTGGGCAAATGGTAAAAGCATCAAGTCTCAATTCGGCATGTCAGCATTGCTCGAACTCTTTCGACTTCTCTATTATATCTCGATTAATCGGTTATTAGATTTGGTAAACTCATTATTATACTCGTATATTTATAATCGATAGTATCAGGTATAAATTAGAATGATGTACCTACTTTGTAAAAATCTGTGAACACGATGTATGATGGTGACATTCTTCTGGTTTCTAGACATGCACGGCTATCCCTCCCATAAAGGATACATACACTTAAATAAAAATAATTGCTTAACACATATACCATCACCGACCATGTGCTTCGACCCGAAACAGAGCACAATCTTCTGTACGGTTAGTCGCAAAGCTTTGCTTTTATTTGTTATATTTGATGCATTTCTTAGTATCCATTTAATTACTGAACGTGTTCAAAATTTGTAATCATATTAATGAGAGGATCTTATAAAGTTTTGTGTTTTTTTTTTTCAGTCACTAGTCAACACATGAGTAGACGAGCTACCTGATGTCTATTGATCATCGTCACCCATGTACATCAGATTATATATTTATTAACCGAAAGTATTATATTTTAATATATATTACGAAAATACTAGACGTACAAGTAATACGTAAGATTATGAATTTCTATTCCACACACGCTTGATGTGAAACCAGAGTCCTGTTCGCTCAAATCCATTTAATATCAAGCAATAGTTCCAATAAGAACCTGATAATTAAATAAGGCAGTAAAATGGGAACGGAATTCATTCTCTCTCAAGGGGTTGTTCCATTTGCTGAATGAATATAAAAAAGAAAGCAACAATATGGAAAAAATATTTATAGTTCATAAATAGCGCATGCTAATTTTTGAACAAGTTGATTTTATACTTTCACAATAACTAATATTAGATTGCAACTAGAGTAATATTTATTGAGCTTAGAGCTTAGTAAGCTAACTGCGGAATGATAACCTCCGAATTGCTTAATGAGGTGATTCGCACTTAAAATCAGTAGTCACTGTATAACCTGGAAGATGACAGAAACATTTGGTGAAAATTGTGTTACATGGATAAACCACAGATTCGAGAAAACGGCAATTTTTTTTCAGACTTAACAAGTTAGCAAGATACTCCAACACCGGTTAACAATCGCAGTGACACAATTGCAAGTATTTCACTTCAATATTCGAAGACCGAAAGACCTGCGAACGGTCTGCCCTCTATTTATACAGTTTGTTGAGTTTTCGAAACATCTTTACACCTTTTTCGTCAGTTCAACATTCCTTAAAAAATAATAGCATCGGTGACGCAGGTAATAACATCGGTGCATGCAATATTCATCCTAATGCGGAAGGCTTAAGAGCAAGAGTCGCCTTAAGGTCCTCGGCAACACATCGAAGTACTCGCTGGTTTTATTTTCGAACTTTCGCGAACCTGAATAACAAAAGGTTATCAGGTTTTGTATTGAATGTATGGAACTTTAAAATGGTTATTTTCTAAAGTACTATTAAACCCGTGGTTTTTCTACGAAAAATAAAAAGAGGAGATCGTTGTAAACTACAAGTGTTTTATTTATTACTACATTTTTACATCACCTTAGTGAAAAAGGAAACAGTTTTTATCTTATTTCTTTTCTCGAATACATTTTAGAAAATAACAAGAAAGTTATTCCACGGTTCAAAATAACGAAACAATATTAAATTACAATTATTACAAGCAACTTCAAAAATATACATAAATATAACAAAATTCTAACTGATCGCTTTTTGTTCATTAACAATATATGAGAAAAACTATTATTAGTTGCCTTTATTAACGTAATAGAACACAAAGAAATAGTTGTTAGAATTTTTGCCTGTATGTCTGTGCATTTGTTCGCGCTAATCTCAGAAAAGGCCTCACTGATTTCATTCTGGTTCTCACTAATGTATTACAGCATAACTTAATTCTTAAAGTTTGTTTCCGTGCAATCCGTCCATAAATAAAACGGTTAAAAATTAATATATTTCTATGCGTAAGGCGTAGTTTTCTGAACCGAAGCGAGGGAGGTTTGCTAGTATTAAACAATTTTGTCATCGTTTATAATCATCTATATGAACTTCTTTCTGAACGAGTAAACTCGAAAAACCAAAAAGTATTCCTATTAAAGTAATGACAAACCCATTGCGCTTATCATGCCGAAATATTATTTATGACATTGGCTTAATTGAGTTTATTCAGCCGAATGCATTTACATGAATTTTCCTGTGGATTGCTGATGTATGACAATGAAATAAGTATATTTGTTAGCAAGCATGCTAATTTATAATTGAACACAACTACATTTTTTGACTGAAATTTCTCAGAGTATGATCTATTATTACTTGCTAGACTAGTCTCTCGTACTTCTGGATCAAATGCTCGTTGGGAAATCGTAAAGTACTTGTAATTCCGACGCGAAATAAATAGCTCAGGATAAGAATAGTGGGTTCCTATAATAACGGAGTTTTGATGTAATCGAAGTATTGAACTAAATTTTATTTCAATATTATGTTGCATACTTGTTGTATACTTTTACAAGAAATCAGTAACTAATATATCTAATTTACTTACCCGATAAACACTTCTCAGCTTACAATATAATAATAAATTACCAAAAAGATATTTTTAATTCAGAAGAAAAAATAAATCAACCAGCTAGAGGATATCGAACTAGTTAAATTAAACTCGAGTACCTTAAGTAACATAAGGATTTAACGCAAAAGTGTGTTCTCGCAACATATCTCTACAGTGCGGAGGGAGGTAGAATGAGGGCTAAGGGCTAACCCAATCACGGAAAACTTATGTCATTCAAAGGCCTCTTAAATGGCTTAACAACTGCGACTTCACAATAACGGCCGAAAGTGACCGTTTAACATGCCCTCCGACGTACGGTAAGTCTTCGAGAAATTTGTCACGTGCCTACTACTGACCGCGCCCACTGTTTTTTCACTTACTCGATTACTTAATATTATTATAAGCCACTGAGTTATTGTTTTTTAACTTATTCGATTGCTAAAGATTATTATAAGCCCCTGAGTTATGGGGGCTTCATTATATAACAATATTTTTTTTATCAAGCAACATTTAATCGAACATATTCTGCATCACCAAAGTATGTGAGCGTGGCTGTAGCCACATTTTAGGTCTGCGTTTACTCAAAATTATCATTAATTCGAATATTAATACTCCTTATTAATACTGTACTGTACGAATATTCATTGTCATAATTTTTGCATGAATTTTAGAATGAGTTTCAGAATGAAAGACAGTTAATACTGAATGAATGAATTAATTAAATAATATTTATTCCATGTTGGTTTTTACAAACACTTTTGGAACGTCAAACTACGCCATCGCTTCAAAAAATCCCTACCGTGAGTGAAACTTCTAAGATATTTAGCTATCAAACACCCACGAAACTTAAGCTTAATTATACGTAATGGAAGGTTCGGTTATTGCCATTACTAAGGGACATCTTGGCGCATAACACACTTACGTCATTACTGTTTATGCCCACCTTATAGTACCTACACAGTATAATATTTTTGAAGTGAAACTTTTTAGCACCGTTGTTATTTGAAACTCAATGAAACGTTAACAAATATTTTAACAAAAATAAAACCGACATCAATTGAAACAAGGTTAATTTTTTGTTCCATCTCCTATTTTTCACCCATAGGGGTGGTCTTTTTTTTCAATAGAATTTCAATAGAACCAAACGGAAAGTATACCGTCTCGAAAAAAAATGAATTTTCCAAATAGGTTAAAAAATGACGGAGTTCTGCGGGAACAGATATTAAAAAATACGAACAACTTGAGAATTTCCGCCGTTTTTGTAATCGATTAAAAAATAATCTCACAAGATTGGCATCGCCCTATTCTTACACTACCCAAAGTAAGAGATTCATACGTCTTTCGGACTGTATTTCGTCCCTACTGGCCCGAGCATTCGGCAGGTATCTTTCCAGTACTGTGCTGTCATCTGCATACCCATAGACACCGGGCTTGAGCAGGTCATTAACGTGCAGCAGGAATAGAGTAGCAGAGAAAACGAACCCCTGAGGAACTCCGACGTTGGTAGCCATCGATTGCGACGAATAACCACCGACGACAACTCGGAGAAACCGTTAGCTCAGTAAGTTCCTCACCCAGCCGATAAGGTTAGGGGAAATATAAGCTGGAAACTTGATTAACAGGCTAGCGTGCCAGACACTGTCGAAAGACTTCGAAAGAAATGGCCAAATGGCACGCGCCTTCCTATTTTTCGTGAGGTCCTCGCCCCGTAAGTGAGTGGTGTACGCTAAAAAGTCCTCGGTTGACCGGTCTCAGTGAAATCCTTCTATAATATTTGTTTTTTATTTCACGTTGTCCAGTATCGATTATTATCATTATTATTATTATTATATATTATTTTATTTTTATTATTATGTACTATCGATTATTGATAGATTTGCACGACTAATAGTAATTTAAAGTTAAGTCGAAACAGCAAAAATATACGTGCATATTAATATCAGATAATTAATTTATTATAACAGCCCTCAATACTTTAACCCATCGACACAACACATCCACAAATCCACTCGGATATCTCAGCAGACTCTATGTAATTCTCAATTCCGGGTAAGCGTTACGGAATTAAGTCGAACGATAAATTTTGTTCGAAGCCATAGAGATTACATTAACTAATTAATTGGCACCTTAAATAGTTCGCTTACTTAAATTTATTTAGAATCAGATATTTCACATTTTACGTGTATCTTTATTGTATGAAATTGTTAATACAATGGTAATATACTTGACTTTGGATTTGTTGCCGATGAGATAATGACGTGGTACACCGGGGCTAGACAAACTCTGGTATTTGGTTGCAGTATTCATTAGGGATTTAACCCTCACCACAACCACCAAACAAAGTATAACAATAATAGTCACAAAGTTCTAAAACAGGAGAATGGGGAAATCTCAGATTCATCATTGATTATTCACTGAAGCATCCCAGTGAAAATTTACTTTTACTACACACAAAATGCAACACACAAAAACAGATTCTCCTTGTACGCAGCAAACGGTCAGTCGTTTGACTTCTGCTATGTCATCTCATTTGCTAGTATTATATTCTCTGAAGCAATGTCTTTATCTAAGTTATATTCAAGTGACATAACTTAGCGAAACAAAACTCCTTTCAAGTTGTGGCCGCTGCAAGAACAGATTTCGGTAACTATGAGGGTTATGCTTTACGTGATCTGTTGGTTCGTAGGGACAAAATATTATTGCTGCTAAAGTTACTCAAATGGTCATTATCGTTTGAACGAAACTTAAAGCATCGATATTTTTGTACATATTTATTATGTTCAGACAATGCTAAATTCAATAATTTCTTTATCAAGGTACCGTGTTAGATTCTTGGTACATTTATGTGATAGTAGGTCAAATTTAATCGACACATCGGACATTCGACCATTTTTTCTAATGACCGATACTACTGAGCTACATATATATATATTTAAAGGAGAAAATGAAAATATTTTTAAAACATTAATTTATACAGTACGAAATCGCAACCCATTAAAGTCCGGGTCTGACTTGACTCTCTCTTCTGATTTAAGGGCTAGACCATTGTCAATGTAGCCGATGAAGACCCCTCCATTTATCTCGATCGAGAGCTAAGATTTAATTAAAATA
This sequence comes from Megathymus violae, assembly GCA_003671415.1. Classification (NCBI taxonomy): domain Eukaryota; kingdom Metazoa; phylum Arthropoda; class Insecta; order Lepidoptera; family Hesperiidae; genus Megathymus; species Megathymus violae. The sequence continues at coordinate 1,418,415 of PDGT01000065.1, read as the reverse complement.
ATAATAATAATCATCATAATAAATTTAATGTGTTCTCTCCTGACTAGACTAGTTTTAGTTTAGATACATTGAACAGTAGTTCAATAATCAAATGGTCTAACTTCGGAGCCCCATTTTTTTTAATGGTGATTTGTTTAATTTGACAACTCCATAGCACAGTTAGTGACTGCACCTACCGAGCAATAGCTCCCGGCTTCGGTACCTGGACTGGACAGACATTTATGTGACGGACAATTGTTTATTTTCAAAAGATATTGTATACAATAAAAAATATCTATCTTTGTCTGTTATATATGTACGTGACGATTGAAATAGAACACGTTATTTTATGAGTGGCATTAGCCGCAACACACTTCAAATAAAAACACAGTTATATGATACAACTTGTTTCCAGACAGAATTACCGTGTAGTAGTCTTATTCTAGATTAGTAGTACAAAAAGAGAGTAATAGTTCTTCTTCACGCAACACGAATAAAGTTCTCTAATTATATTTCCTATTGTCAAATGACGTTCAGTGTGTTGGATATAGACAGCATTACTGGCGTCATGGTCAGACGGCTTTGAGGGCAAATCATTAGGTAATTGGAGCAGAGTAACGATTTTACAAGAATTAACTGTTTTAACAATAATTACAACAAAACAAGTTTACCCTGTCATAGCCTCTGTCTCTTAGCTAGGCTCCGTTATAGAACGCGTTGACATAGTGACGGTGTTGCCATCACGTCGGGTGTATTCATAATTGTCCAGGACAAGTATTATATAAAACAGTACTATGTCTTCTTCCGCCGATAAACAGTTAATAACAACTAAACGATAGTCATACCCCGTGTCATACATATATTGTAGTAATATATGTTTAATATTAATGTTTTTTGTTTATTTAAATTTTAATATATCTAATATTATGTGGTATCAAGGCGGACTTAATGCTAAAAGTATTGTAATTTGTAGCGGTACATTAACCTTAAGGGATAAAATAAACTCAACCAACTTCAAATAGGATGTAACCTCGTCAGACTACATTATAAGCAAGGGGCGTAGAAGTTACATGAAGTGGAAAGGACTCCATCCATACATACTAAATTAACCGAGTGCTTACGAGATTGCCATGAACCCTGCCAACCAACCGACGAGACAAAATTTATTGTGTTGAAGGTCAAAGTAAAGTTATTTTATTTACTGGCTACCCTCCCTCTTCTAAAATCGATACTGCAATGTTCTTAAAATGTTTTAATTACATTGCGTCGTTAGAAAATAAATTAATAGACATATTTCCTTTTCTGCTGGTAATACGTCGGCATTGACTCCAATATTACGCGAGCGCATAGTGGCTAGTCTATTCATTTGATCGTAAAAATTATTAGTACCGTAAATAAAACTTTTCAGTATTCCACCTTCACTCATTATGAAAGCAGGTATCCAGTTTTATTTTATTTTGTGCGTTTATTTTTATTAATAATTACGGTGAATAGTCTTTTAATGTATCTATATATATGAAGTGAAAAATAAAACGAATATTATTAAAAAAAAATTACACCATTTATTCATACAAAAACGCCTTGTCAAAATATTTTATACACCGTCATACATAAGAGTTTAAACATACATTATGGGCGAAAATGGGAGATAGCTAATGGTAGCAGCTGATCAAATTGGTGTTGTGTCACTTATTTATGTAAACTTAAGAGTTAATAGTGCTTCTCATTATAACCAATTTTAGTTGGTAAGATATTTAATGGAGCAGGCACAAGCTGACGTGAGAATATTGTTATTATTTTCGTATTCCTTTGTACGGTATACTTTCTTTCTCCTAAATCGATAATAAACAGGCTAACGTTGGTCATCTAACAACGGATGTGGTACAAATCAGCAGAAATACATAATATTACGAATTAAAACCCTTACAGTGGAACCGCGGAAGTGCTGTGGTTACATACAACACAATACATGCAAAAAATTATTCATAATAACGTGTAAAATTACAATTTTGAAAACATTCTTAACATATATTTCCGTGATATTGTTATTTGTGTTAGTTAGCAATCACAGTCAATGTCAGACTTCTGGAGAATACGGTTTAAATTATTCTTATCATTAGAATTTGACATGCGAGTTTTTCTTGCGAGCGCTTTTTTGTTCCATTGTTCTTGTCAATGATGGCTGTAATGTTACAGATGTAGATGGATAATGGTGACCAGTTACCATTAGAAAAACCATTTGCTCGTTTGTCAGTAAAATTAATGAAGTTGTTTTAGGAAGATATGTCTGATTAAATCATATAGACATTTAAAATCGTACAACATTACATATTTCACATGTTCCTCTTCCGTATCGTACCTATTAACTGATTGAGTTATGTTGAAAAAAATGTGTTTTGATTAAAATTGTTTTGCTAAGAATTTTATTAAAATATACTAAAGCTATCTCTTACAATCAACTAAAATGCTTTCACGAATGGTTGCTATTTGAATGCAATGAACATGAACACTTATGCCTAGAATGACTCTTACGGATAATAATGCTATAACAACAATTAATACTGAAGATAAATTCAGTTTAGTTTTATCATATTACAACAGCATAAATTTTGTTAGCCACATTAATGGCATGAAAAAAGTAATTATGTCTATAAAATTCCAGCTGCAAGACCAATGATACGAGACTAATTCTGATATTGTTACGATTTCTTAGTGACAATACATAACAACAATATCAAAACAAGAAATATTGTCAAAATCCATTATTAAAGTAGACAGACACTCAATTATTATTCACATTTTGTAAAATGAATAAAATAAAATTTTGAATAGAAAATTAAAAAAGGACCGATCGATAAAGATTTAAACAAGGGAAACAAATGATATCTTATGGTTATTAAATCCATCCTCACATTATCACCCGTATGAATCAATATTCTACTTATTGCTAATTTTAATCATTTACAACATTCACAATTTATACTGTGTTTATTATTCACATTACCTCTTGCGTAAACTTGTAAGTGCTCATTTAAGAATAATTTTGAAATAAAGGATCGTTTAGCGATATTGACAATTTGAATTTAACGTGTTTTCTAAATTATTGAAATGTTTTGAAATTATACTACAGTTTTTAACTTAGACATTAATCAAAGTTTGATGTACAATTTTTCGTAAAGTTTATTTGCCAGTTAACAGAACCTGTGTCGTTCACTGGTTATTTTAAAAACGTGCATATTTTTATGTTTTATTCATAAACCAGGGAAAATATTCTAAAACTAGGTCCTGGAACAAATGCTTCATGAATTTTAACAATTTTCCGCAATACGATCACCGCAAATATTACCATCATAAAAGTTTATCCATACAAACATTCTAAAATCGAAACCGACAAAATTCAAATTGCCCATTGTTCGGTTGCTAGTTTCATTTAAATGGAAAATAGTCTGTATCTCACTTACATTTAATGACTAGATTCGTGAAATTGACTTACGAATACCTAAGTGAAGAAGAACACAAAGCAAACACTCCATAATATTATTAGATCGAACACTGAATCTAAATGCGCATTATTCATTTCGTGAAACCTAAACGTTTTCATTTCGTTTTGAATTGGCATCACTGGATCAATTATATTAATGTACGGTGGCAGTTCCGTGGTTTTCTTTGTTTCTGGACAAGGTAAAGTCTCCGGCGGGATTTTAAGCACATTCCTTTTCATTCCCTTCTTTGCACCGACAATTTCATTGCTGTCATCAACTCGTTTATCTGTTCCGTTATTCTTATCCAACATTTCAATAGTTATTCCAGAATGTACTATTTCGTGGTTGTAATCGGTCTTCGAATCATCCGACATTTTATTGTAAGCCGAACTGACGATAGGTGGGTCCATTTTACACGTGACTTCTTCTAAAGAGTCCTTGGTGGTTTGGCTCTTCGTGTCATTCCGAAGTAAGTGCATCCACTTCAGTCTACAGTCGCAGACGAAGTTATTTTCTGTAAAGAGAAAAATAGTTTTTGTGAAAATTTTATTTGTGTACTTATGTTTCGTATTTTATATTTTTTTCATTATTATAACATTCTAAGCTCTTCTTAAATTATTTAAACGTTTATTAATAGATTGTTCGATAATATATATATATATATATATCTTACTATACATCTGTTTTGCTTCAGTAAGTTTCCGATACTAAGTATTGATTGAAACAGTTAACTTCGCATTAGATCTACTTAGCTTAAGTTAGTTGGAGCATGATAAACAGGTACTCGTGGTTAAGCAAGTTACATTGAAACAACAACAAGTAAGTAGCCTCATTTGGCTTCCTTTTAGCTTATCAATTTTAATATAAACCTAAATGTCATTATCTTAACTGCCTAACTGCCGTTAGTCTGGATATTTAAATTAATAATTATTAACCTTTTAAATTCTATCGATAAAATATGTCGCCAATTATAATGACATTATTGGTGTTAAACATTATGTTAGAAATATTTACAAGTTGAATAAAAAGCGTATCTTAGCAATTCTAATGAAGCCTGAGTTAATTATTCTAAATGTAAGTTACACATTTAATTAATTTATTTATTTATTGCATCACTAATATAAGATAGATCACAAATTCTGGTATTATTTATGCTTTTTATCTGTTCATACAATAGTAGGTAACCACATCATGCACCACATCAGTCGAAAAATTGGAAATGAAAATTGCAAAACAATTTAAAACTTAAAATAGAAGAACGATAATTTAGAATGAATTAAATCAAATATAATTAAAATGAGTTAAATCAACTAAAATAAAATTTAAAATCATAAATTTAATATTAATAATAATCGGAATTATGATTTAAAATTATAATATGTATTATGTATACAATATGTACTTTAAAATAAACCCTACGATAATAACTAAAAACAACTAATATACGATATAATATACGATAATAACTAAAATAACTTACTAAGGTGCTAGACCTTAACAGAAACAAGACGCATTTCAGAAGTAGGTATAAGAGGAGGAGAGGAGTATCATAAATGAAAAAAATTACAAAGGGGAACGGGAACGAAATACGGCTCTTCGGGGAACGTGGTACTGAAATGTACCCAATAGGATCAGACAATTTATGCCCACATTTATTAGTAGAAATACTAAATCTGAACGAGCGCGCCGTATGCATAATTGGTCAAGAAAAAAGTGTCTTGTTTCATCTGTTTAAGATTTTAGTATATTTGGCGTTTTGGAGCGGTATGTTAGGAGACGTAGAAGTTTTTTTAACACTTTTGATTATATTTTTAAGTATCTGGTAGGTAGGACACCATGCCGAATTACAATACTGTAAGTTATTTCACACGAGCTATAGTTATATATAAGTATAGATAATAATAATAGACAATATTTAAATCAGTAAACTTAAGGACGAAGCGAAGCGAGGGCGAGTTGCTAGTTTGTGAAAACGTCTACCTTTTACAATAAAACTTAAAGTATTGATTGACTTTGAAAGTCACCTAAACAAAGTTTACACCTGTTTATTCTCCAGTATTTCAAGAACAACATTTGCGAAGTTTGTTACAGTTGAGCGAGACAACGCCAAAGAGAATTGAAATTAAAATTGTTTTATTTATTTTTGTAGAATTACTTATATTGAGTTAAATTTATATAAATGGAACATGGTAATTTAAATTGCATAAGATATTTGAGTTACAAATTCTATTTAGACATGATATTATTTCCGACATTAATTTTGGATATTGTAATACTGGTTGTATCTTTAAGGGAAGCTTATGCTGACTTGTTAAAAACTGAAAATTACAATATCACATATTATTACCCAAAAAACCCGTGACAGGTATAGCAGGTTTCATGATGCCAATTCCTTAACATCTCGAATTACAAACCAACTTTACATATCTCATTAACCTACATCCCTTGTACACAACGTGTCGCTGTGAAATAACTTTAATTCTTTATTCATAAGTTGTAGTATTATCGCACGTAATCATGTCACGTAAAGTACTGCCACTAACTCTTTGGTTTATTTAACCTTACGCTTCGTTCTAAGTTAAGTTCAGTGTTATCCTTTGTCACACTCAGCGTGACGAATGTTCGGAAGTTCCGAACTTTTCTGTATGGTTCAGTTACCGCGGGAACGATTTATAGTGGTGTTCTAACAAATTATATTGGTATTCAGATTTTTAGGTGACATTTTGAGTTCAAGTACTTTAACATTCTTTATCAGATGATATAATGAATGAATATTATAGGTTATATTAAATATGTCCAGTCTTTCTTTTTGTTGTAATTTTGTCGTTTCATAATAAACATATTCGTAAATGAATATGCTAGAAGAAGGAGCTATTATAATTAAATATTATTAATATTAATGTATCGCTTATTGTTTTTGATTTTTTATTATTTATCAACTTACAATATATTTAAGAAGATTCCAGGTATGGATCTGAGACTAGCCACATGTTTATAAACATATCTCACCTCAAATACTACTATAGATCTTAACTTAATTAGTCAATGGAATATGAATGATTATTTCACCACGTCATTTACAAACCGTACTGTACATATATGTTCTTCAGTTTCATTTATGCAACAACATATCATATATTTGAATTTTAAGAACTGAAGGCATGAATGTATTCGTATTATTTAATATTTTAACATAAAATATTATGAATGATGTTTTATGATCCGAAAAAACAATACGATAAGAAAGTAATAAGATTAAATTGAGCATATTTTTTCCTTTAACATTAGTGAAATGTGAAGTGAAGACAATTGCGTTTGTTGTAAGTACAAAGACTGTTCTGCTGAATTGTCCTGAGCATTTCGAGCGTAAACTTATTCAAGTCTCGGGCAGGATAAACGCACGACTAGTTCCATGCGACTTAAAAACACCCACCGGGATAATAAATGAACAAACTGCTAAGTATATTAAACTGACACCAAAGTTGCAATTTCTACTCGTTAAACATTCAAAATGTCGTCTGAATTCATATCAACTTCGAGAGAAAGTATTAAATATTCATTATTACCTTCCAGTTGCAAATTGCTGTTCGGTGGCTTCAAGTTATCTAGTATGGGTTTGATGTTGTCGAAAGTTAACGCGTGCAGTTCGTTTGAACGCAAGTCTAAGGAGCTGAGACCCCTCACACCTTCAAATAATCCAGCGGGAAGCGCCGCAAGTTTATTATCATCAAGGGACAGCTTCCGAAGTTGCGACAAACCGTCGAAGGCTCGTTCCGAAATGTACTTGATATCGTTCTTCCCTAAGAGCAGCTCTTGCAAATTCCACAACTCGGCGAACGTGAACTCGGTCAAATTGTGAATGTGGTTCCTTCTCAAATCCAATTTCCTTAAGTTAGCTAATCCATCAAACGTCTGACGGTTGAGATGGAATATGTTGTTTTTATTGAAGTCCAATTCGAGGAGATTGAACGTGTGTTGGAACGCGCCGTTGCTAATTATTGTCACGTTATTTTTGGAAAATATTAACTTCTGCAACTTTGGCAGATCAAAAAACGCCTCTCTGCCTATTTCTACTATCATATTCTCTTCTAAGTTAATCAAAGTCAAATTAGGTAGATGAGCGAAAGCGAATTGTTGGAGCGTTTCGATTTGGTTCTGGGAGAGCATGACCTCTTTCAAATTGGTTAAGTTAGCGAAAGCGTAGGTGGTGACGTCGATTATGTTACCATATTTGATGTTAATGGATCGGAGTCTCTGTAAGTAGTGGAGCGCTTTGGTGGGCACGTAACCAAGTGCGCCGTCGACGCGAACGTTAAATGACAAAGTTTGCAAAGTTGGCTGTGAGGCGAAACTTTGCCAGATGAGATCGTCGCGAGGTATGCCGCCGTTGAATACCCAGCATTCCGCTTTAGTGGCGTTTCTAGGCTCTCTCGTGTTCTCACAGTAGCAATGTACTTTGGAATCTCGGTCAGTGATGTCACAAATGTTTTTCTGAAATCCCCCAGATTTTTCCTTCGTTCGCCGCTTGCTGTTGTCACGGGCTTGCACGGTAGACATCTCGTTGACCAGCGCGAATGTAATAAGGATGTACATTATCCCTGCTATTCGCCCTCCCATTTTAATTTATCTGTAACAAACGAAATATTTTTGTTTTTACGAATCTATTTAATCTTTGTTATGCAGTAAGCTATATGTTTTTTATATAACAGTAAGGTTATTAATTTTTTCATCTATGTCTAAAATCTTCTATGTGTAAAAGTATAAATCTCACTGTCCTCTAACGTGATAATTTGAATTTTAACGTTTGTTTCCCAATGTGAAGCGATGTCACACGCAATAAATTCAAAATAAATGCTCAATTAGCTAGCAACATACATTATTACCGCTCTATAAATTCCTATTTTGCGGTTGCTGTGGAAATTCAATTTTGTAATTAAGCCATCATAAGGAACCAAAACCAAAAAGAAATATTTATTACCATATATTATTTATATTTATCTGGGCCGGGCAATATGTGCGACTATCACAATCACTACTATCCAGGTCACATATTGGAATATTTATATTTAAAACTTTTCGATATTTCCATTAATGTTTATTGACAGTGTAACATTAATAGTATGCCCTTAAGCATTTAGTAGATAGATATGCACGGAATTTCGCATCGAATACCAATTCAAGAGATGCATCGCTATCATTATCAATCATAATTTAACATTATATTGCTGTTATCAACTCAATACTCGAACTTATTAAATTCCACATAATTAATCACAACCTGATACAAATTTCATTTATTATTGTTATTATTACACTAAAATTACACACTTAAAACCAAAGCCACTCTCTGTCTAACCACCGTATTCTCAAAAACTACTGCACTTATTTTCATGCGACTTTAGCCAATTGATAGAGTCGTATACAGATAATTTTTTATTAAAAAATGTTTGATGCATTGATATAATTTGGCTGAGCTTTCATAACAATTGTTGAGTGAATTGGAATAATGATAGTAATTAGTAAAGGTTTCTTTGTTAAATAAAATAAAAGTTGACACACTCACACTCCCGAACTAAGACTTTCAATGTTGTGAGTAGTACAGACGCACGTACATGTGACATCTCAAGAACCCATGACTCCGACTTAAACTTGTTATCTGTTATATAAATGTCTGCTTCAGGCGGTAATCAAACCCGGGACCAATCGGTCGCCAAGCAGGATCACTACCAACTGAGCAAGGACTTCGGTATTATTATATAAGAATTATAGAAATATATAAATAATTATTATTATCATTATTACATTTCATTTGCATACATAATAATAATTTTATATCTTGCTTCAAAAGTTTATTATACTTAATTGATTACATTCACTCGTACATGCAGCATATAAATATAACTATATTATTAGTTATACCTATAATATTATAATAATATATTTTGTAAGAATCTGAAGATAAGGTTAGATCAAATATACGTAGCATAAGTAACTTTTTACATGAGCTTTGAGCAACATAATGTCAGATACATAATAGACCAGAGTTTCAAGGGAGATAGCAGTTACAGTAACAGAATATATTATTACATAGATAAAGGAATTACAGCGGGATATTGTGCTGAGGTTTACGACATTGAGCTAAATCTGTAGCGGAGGCCCAGGCTGAGGCCTTATAACCAGATTTAATGACAAGGTCCTTATAACATTAGTTACACTACTAATACGTTGGACTAAGGCGTGACGTAATAGCATAGACGTAATAGCATTTAATAGGCTTCATTCGATTAGCTTTTAACCTGTAGTGAAGCTAATTAAATTTGCAGTAAAGGATTGACATTTAAGAACTAAGTTTATTCAAATGTACATAAATATATTACTCAAAGGAATATTTTCTGAGAGTGTTGGCTGGTGAAGAGCAGACGGGAAGAGAAGATGGTATACCATCACCTCCACCAGGGTGTCCCAGATAAGTTATCGGCTAAAAAGGAAACCTATCCATACAAAAAAAAAATCTAAGTAATCGCTTTCTGTTCATTAAAAATAAATGAGAAAAACTATTAATATGGGCCTTTATCAACGTAATAAAAGCCAAAACCATAGTTGTTAGAATTTTTATCTGTTTGTCTATGCGTTTGTTGGCGCTAATCTCAGGAATGGCTTTACCGATTTCGTTATGGTTTTCACTAATGTATCACAGGAAGCAAGATTAGGACGGAGAGGTAACGTCTTACGCATGCACAATAGTAAATTGCCTAAGGCAGTTTTCTTCTCGCAATATTTACGCTACAAAGACGTTCTCAAACGCAATCTCGGGACTTGTGGCATGCCGACGGATCTTTGGGAAGAACGGGCACGACTTAGACCGGCGACACGCCATCCACGAGAGTGTGGAAAAATTCGAGACTATGCGTCTAGAAGATCTTGATGTCAAACGCCAAATACGGAAGACCTGGCCCAAATCTTGCTACGCCTTTACATATAACACGGATGGTCAACTTAGCTGAGCGCCTTGTGATCGGGTTCAAGTCAAAATTTGGGTTCGGAAATAACATCAGAGCGTACAACCGAAGCAACCCCGATTAATGCAGTAATCGTTTCCGCCGGATACGGTGTGGACGACATGATGACATGAAGCATCATTTAATAAATAAAGTTCGTTTACAATCCGTCAATAAATAAAAAAGTCGTATATTTATATATGTATTTCTAATTCATAGAACGAGAAAAACCCAGTCTTAAAAACAATGCACGCGCTATTTTTAATGTAACGCAGAATTCGTTTCTGAAGCGAAGAGAGGGCAGTTTTCTAGTTGGTAATATTAATATTACAATGGCTAACTCCATGTCACTAGATATAAAATAAATGTACATTAAATCGAATTCGAATTTAAAATCTGAGACTCTATTAATTCGATTCGACTTAAGCCCAAAACTGGACCTGCAAAGTGAAAAAAATTGCATAACGTTATGCCTAGCAAACAGTCAGCTTCGTTGCTTCTTAGATTTCGTGATCAATCACTATTTGAAATAGATACTGAGCGCTAAAATTGTATCATTATTTTATTCTTTAAAAAGTAACTAACTGATCTATATTTCTAAATATCAGAGTTATTATGAAACATCAATATACATCGCAATACCCGCAAAAGTTAGCTTACACAATAAGAGAAGTATCACTTTTACTTATTCATTTTTTATTCATTTATTTGTTTGTTTATTTATTTATTTACGTATTCATTCAATCATTCATTCATTCATTAATTTATCGTCAACAATTTGCTTACAGTTTTACACCTGACACAAACGTGAGCTTACGAGTAGGTATATAACTTTATTACATATATATGCAAACTTATACCCAATAAGGAACACATCTAGCGTATAAGAACAAGAACGAATTACTTCCCGTACTTCATGGAGAACCAGCGGCCTGTCCCGACTTCGTCCGAGTTGAAAAACTAATCATCCATACATGATATACCTTTTGAATTGTATAATAATTTTTTCAATAGATGCCGTAGTTCCGGAGATTATCTTTCGCTTGGATACAAGCTCACAAATTGCGCTCTCTCTTTTTATAATATTAGAACGAGTATACACTTAAGTACGCGGGAGCCCTCATCATGCTTTTCCGTTATCAAAGCAATAGTAAATGAAATAAAAACGAATTCGGTGAACTCAATTATAAATATGAGCATCCATTAGCCAGCGATCTTAATACCCGAGAGGTCTTTATAATCAAATAGGTAGGTGAAGTCTGAAAATCTACATTTGGCCAGACCGTACCAATTAATTTATACTATATTACTGCTTGCGATGAGAAAAGAAAATTTCAAATTGAATTTATGAACCTATTATGTGTTACAAAGCTCTATTATAATTTCTAAATATCCTTAAATGTACTATTCTGGATTTGTTGTCCTAGTTTCAAAAGTAGCTGATCCATTTTAATTACAGGGTTAGCAGTCAAAGTGAGTCCCATTGGAAACTAAAGTGCATCTAAGTTTGGACAGAACCCATTAGCTTCCGAGCTTACAATGCACTGGAGCTACCAGTAACTATTATACTTGAGTTTAAAATAATTTCTCTAGTTTGTAAAATTAACTAGATAGGAATATAACGTCTTCCAATTTATCAAAAAGCTTATTACCCAAATAATATTACAACTGAACGAAAAGTTTTGTGCTTACAATAATATACTTAAAAAATGTAAGAAACATTATAATAATTCCCAATATTTTAACACATCGATCACCTAAAAATACAAATATATCTACTTGTAGAAAATTAGGTTATACCATTATTTAATTATTAATTATTTAATTATTAATTATTTTAAAACAATAATACAGTTGCCTTAATTACTAAACAACGATCTACAGTTACTTTTTGAAAACAAGCCTGAGATTAAAAACAACATTTATAATATATCAAAGTGTATTATGTTTCTGTATAAATCTTCTTCCGTCAGTTAAGTCCTTCGTTATATTTATGTAACAGATTCAAATGGAGATGACTTTGAAAGAGCCGGATAAGTACGAAGTTATTCACGCGATTTAAATTTAAAATTTGAAGCTACAACATGTTACAGTTGAGATATCATAACGTTATTCCATACGTTTATTATAAGACTCGAAGGACCAACAATACACAAAATTTAAAGAACAATGTTGTCAATATAAAATAATGATAAATGCATCTGTAATATGGATTGAATCATTCAACAAAATAATTAGTTATTCAAATTCTATAGTTACACAAGCAGTAACTTTTCAATAATATGCAATATTCATATAACACAATAAGATAATCAAGCGTAAAATGTCAAAAATCTACGATATGTTGAAAATCGTACAATGTACATTGTATGTCAGATAACGTCTATAATTAGTTAGTAAAATAATGTCTTTTAGCTATTTGTTTATTGATTATTTCAAATACGAAATCTTAGGAATACGTGGATCAATCGAACTGAAGTCATTTGCACTGTATTGCTGTCACACCGTATTATAAAGCGGTAACTCCCAGTTTTTATTCAAATTTACTGAGCTATTTACATCTTGTACATTTTAAGTGTTGAGTGTTTGGTACGTTGTCTTTGAGAACTGGGTTAAAAGGAAGTGTTGTTGCACTCCGCATAAAAGTTATGTCACTATAAAAATGGGTTTCATGCATTATTTACTCAGCGCATTTGGTTATAAAATTGTCATTGTAAATTAAAGTGCATTGCAAATGTATATCGTTCTCTTCTTGTTTAAACATACGAACATTTTTGGCTTAAAATCGCAGATAAAAGTAATGTATGCACGCGAATGTGTCATGCTGAATTACTCTTGAATTCTGTTCTAAGCTTTTATCAAAAAGGTGACGGTGTGGTATTCCTTTTATTTAATTATTTTATACGATTTAATCTTAATATTATATTGCATTTACCAATTAGTAATTCATATCGGACCATTAACAAATTTGCTCTTTGTGTCGTGAAACAAATTAAACAATAAACAGCTAAGCATGTTTCAATCAGATTTCAAAAACGCTGAGGGCAATGTTACATACATCGTTAGATATTCAGTCTTAGTCTTTGGGGGTTATGGTACCTTACGACCTATGAACCTTAAAACAAAACTGTGTTCTGTTCAAAAACTTGGTAATTAAGAAGAATAGATAGAAGCTATAATATATAGATACTTTTATTTGATGTAATAACTACATTGTGTTAAAAATGAATTCTGACATTCTGACAAAAAAGATCCAAAAATATTACTGTGATCCCTATTCACGGTTTTTAATACAAAAGTAATATTAAAACAGAATTTGTTACATTACCCGTGTTATGTTACCGCTTGGTTTATTTTGCTAATTCAGATGTAGGTACTAGAATGCTTTTGACTCTTCTTAGAACGTGAAACTTGAACTGTATAACTTGAATCCGCTCTCTCCTTATATTGTCTTTCTAATATGAGTATAATTCTGTATGACTTATCATATTTAAAACTTATTTTATTCCATAGTAAAGACCCATTCGTACTTCGGACACGGCTTCCGGAAAAATAATATTAATCGTATTACGCTGTGTGTAATATACGATGCAGCGATGGTTTTAAAACTTACGAACTAGTACTGGCGTGAAAGAGATGAAAAGATCTAATTAATAGCGTGAAAACTATCCTAGATGGTGACAGTCCGACGAGCTATATCCAATATTATATTATAGTTCAATAGTGTTAACGCGTGACGCTAAAACAGATAAATAGACAAACAGAAGCCAAATTAATATATGTATATTTTTATTTATTTCGTTTAATTAATGAACTTATTCTGAATCAACAGACAGACAATCCAATTTTATTTATTGGAAATATTATTAATTATATGATCAAAACAACCTGTTACTTATCGGTGTAATAACTGCCATTAAACGTGTGTTCAAAATAATTTATCAATTTCTCTCGAGAGACCTCCGGCGATAAATCTTTCTTATATCAAGGGACCTTTGGCCTTTTATCAAGATTTGGCGCCAACTGAACTCCAGCTAAAGTTTGGTTTTATTCCCTCTATCTGATCTCTGGGGAGTGTTTAGAGGGTGAAAAATTTGTATTGTTTTTGAATTGGCTGTTAATGGAAAGAAATGTACTCTAAAATTTTATAATTATATTTTGTATTAGCAAACAGCTCTCGCTTCGCTTAAGAAAAACGACGCCTTACGCTTAGAAATAGCAACTGCATTGTTTTAAATTAATTTATTACTTGTTTATTTATGGACGAACTTGAAATATTAAGTAATGCTTATTGCAATATACTAGTAAAATCCGGTACTATCGAATCTAAGCGTAATGTGTAACTTTCCTAAAATGAAGCGAGGGTGACTTGCTAGTTTGTAAATAAAATTTTAATGTTCCTTGATTCGGTAATTCCTGAGAAGTCTCTATAATTTTTTGAAAGTATATGAAATCTGATGTTCTGTGGTTGGTCAGTGTAAATTATTTTATATTCCCCTTTATGTGAGAGGACACCCGAGACCCATAACAGAATATTTTGTGAGATATAGTCATGCTTTTTATTTGAAGAAGAGGAAATGAACATAGTTCAGAGCCATTGAAGCAGCCAGCTAGCTAGCTAAAAACAACAGATTCAGCTATCTTTCCCATCCATGAACTCAGCATAGTTACTGTAACCAATGTTAATACATTTGCATCAGCATTTTAATCACTATTTCGAACTCATATAGATTATGTCCGTTAAAGTTCTCTAATTAATTTAACTGCGCTCGCCTGCTACCACATATGTTCACGTTATATGTGTTTCAATACCTCAAAGGGATTAGAGTGTATGCAGAGTAGTATTTAATACCTTTAATTTATTTATACGAGACTCAGATTTTACTGGAGGACAGTTTCCTCATTTACCTACTGCATTCGTTTCTACGTTATTCTATTTTCGTAAAAGAGTAAAAGTTCACTTTACTGGATGCCAAAATTTCTTCTTCCTCATATACCCGTACCAAGCTAAATAAATAAATAAAAATATTAATTATAGAACGTGAATAAATAAAATATGTGTATTTACAAGGTAATAATTATCTGCATTGCCTTCAACGTTATTTGTATTGGAGGGTTGATAAAATATATATTTCGCCTTCATCAGCCATCGCTTCAAAATCCAATCCAACAACCTTACCCGTCCCAGTAGCAATGGACTATCAACCTCTTGTAATTCATGTCATTTATTTTCAGTGTCAGTACAGCTATGCTTTGTAATAAATCCAAATTATGCTTCTTTGTAATAAATGTTTCTAAATATATAGAACCACAATTTAACGATATCTTCCACACAGTATCCTGATAACTGGAAAAACCAGGAACATTCGAATTGCCAGATATTTGTTGGCATCAAGCGGATTCGTAGTTCTATCGGAATTTGTAATAGACTTTAGTCCAGTATATAGTCCATGGGTCAGCTACATACACATGTTTAAAAATAAGATTAATTAAAAAACACTAGAGTTTATAACATTCCATATTGTAGAATTCAAATAGATAACTTTTTAACGAATCGTTGACATCGCAATATGAGTAGTCAATGAAGCCAAGCTCAAACGAAGGATCCACGGTCCTAGCTTATTTAAGAGGTCCTAGCTTATTTATGTCGTACTTTTCGCTGGCGATATGAGAAGTTGTCGATATGAAAGCAGCTGTTACACAGCCGCCTTAATCTCTTCCCAAACCGAAGAACAGTAAAAATGAACCAGAATATTTTATTTCATAGTCAGCAAACATGGAGACGGTCTACGTGGTGATAAGCCAATACCGTACAACTGCAACACCAAGATGGTTTCAATGTTAATCCAGCGAAGAAAGAAGCAGCTAAGCACTTTAGAACCATTTCTCCAGCCCTGGAACCTAAAAACGTCATCAAACATTTTTCGGTTAATTTTTAAAAAGGGAGAAATAGAAGGCTAGGCAGATAAAAACCCATAGCGCATATTATAAGAATACCCTACAAATTAAATGGGGTAGTACAGAGCTCAGGTAACTCTTAAAAGCCCTAACAGGCAAGAGGCGACAGAAGCCAGCCTGCTTGGTGTTAGGACTTCGCGTAAGGATTATATTATCAGTACTATTATTAAGTCATTACTGTTATTAGTGGTATTATTATCTTTCCGTGAAGCCTGTCTGACTAGCTACCACCCTCCTGCTTGAGTCAGCCGCCAAACGACTCGTCGTGTTCCGGCTGGGGGCATGAGAGCCAGTACTTTCTTTTGTACCTTCTTCTCATTTCTTGGCCGACAACGCATCAGTTAATACCTTTTGGTCTTGCGTATGTCCACGGGCGACGGTGACCACTTACCATCAGGTGGCTCGTCTGCTCGTTTGTCGGCTATTAACATACAAAAACAACATTGCTTAGCACGTTATTCAACTGGGTGCATCACGATCAAGGAGGAGGGAGGGAGGTTGGTCTTAAGGTGGACAGACTTTTACACTCCAAATTTAAGATTTATCTTGGTTACCTTTCAGCCATTCCGTCACCATCTCATTGGCTGTATCCAAAGTCCAGGTTAAGCTGAGATTATCATTACGCCAAATACTCCAGAAGGAATCACATAATATTAAGATTATCAGTTCCCTTGGTAGGACTAAACATTTTCGTTCGTTCAAATATACACTTCTGTATGTTTTACTATATTATTTCTTCATCTTAGATACTGATACATGCTAGTAATGCTAACATACCTAACCATTAAATATTTGATAGAATATGATTGAATTAAGATCTTTTATACAACTTTGACTTTCAATTGAACGTCGAAGGTTAAAAGTACATTCCATTATCTATACTAATATTATAAAGAAGAAAGTTTTGTATAGTTGTATGTTTGTTATGAATAAACTCAAAACCTACTGAACCGATTTTAAAAATTCTTTCACCATTAGAATGCTACATAATCCCTGAGTAATAGAGGCTATATTTATTACTAGAAAAAATAACGAATCCTTGCTAAAACTTCAGTAACGTGAACCAAGGTGTAAAAATGTAAATAGAGTAATGTCAAAAAATGTTTAAGTAAAAAAAAAAACCCATTACAAATAAATTACTTGAGTACATAAAACTAAAAAAACAATTTTAATAAAAATGTATATGTTATAAAAAAACCATAAAAATAGGTTGGCTCGTACAAATTTGAAATTTAAAGAAAAAAAAACACTTATGTCCTTTATAAAGATAAAATTATAGATATATCTCAAAATGTTTAAAAATAAAAGTACACCCACGCGAGCCGGGGCGGGCCGCTGGTAAAATTAATAAAGAAAAATAGTTTGTTTGTAACTTGTTTACTAAATCATTGATAGAAAATTCTATAAATTATTCATTGGACAGTTGAAACGTAATTGATAAACGAATCGTTCGACGCTGTCAAAGTACTTCACGGTTCAATGGTTCGCATGTCCGTATGCAACAGAGAACACTAACCATCAGGTATATGCGACCCATTACAGCAAATGACTTTTTGCAGCACTGGAATAATAATCGTAATGCATTGGAAATACTTTAATGAAATCTGAAACACTGAAATCACAAAAATGTTGAAAATTTCCGCATAATCAAAAAAAAAAAACACTTAGTAGATGACTCAAAAGATATTCATTGATATAACTAAACAAAAACAGTTATTATTTACACTTTAGTTGAATAACAGCTATAAGACTCTTCGTACAAGATAGCAAAAATCTTGTAACAGGTCAACAAAAAAAATACTGTTTTACAAATAACTTGAATGTAAATAACTTAAAGGCAACAATGGAAGTCGGTCAAGTATGCATTGTTGTTGTGGGAATGCGTGTCGATGAGGTAAAATGGTAAAGAGGACTCCAAATATGATGAGAACATTTTACAATGATAATATCGAAGAGCGTAAGAAAAATGAACGGAAGTGTCAAGAGAGAAGTGAAGTAGTATTATTTACAAATGCTATGGTAACAAAAATACAGTTGTTTATTTACAAATGTAGGGTCGTTACATCCTCATGGTCAAGTCCTGTTGCAGCGTTCTGTACTTTAAATGCATCCAATAATATTTTCTCTCTCCCATACAAGTTGAATGACGTAATTATTTTTGTGTAATCTGAGTACATGATCACACAACGCACCAACGATAATAGACGACAAAATAAAATTTATATTCTATTTGCATTCATCTAAACTTCGAAATAAATACTTGATTATATCAGAATAGAATGTTTAAGTAAAAGCCATTCAACAATCCAGAGTAATCCAGCGCCACGGAAAAATGATAATTTTCTCTCTTGAAACGTGACTATACTTGTTAAGGAAAGGCCGACGATCTAAATAACAAAGATTAGGTAATGATTTAGTAAGTAAAGGGTTGGTAGGGAAAACAAATTTTTATGCGTTATTTTAGATAATATTGGTCTATTTAGCTCTACATATTTTTATATTTTCACATTTTTTGTGGTTTGTAAAGGATTCAGGATTCTATTAATGACCATAATGCATAATGAACTGGAATTTATTGTTCTGCTATAAATAAATCATAATGAACTTGTCAAATATAACGTTAAATTTATTTAATAGAAGGAACAGCTTAAGTAGAAGTTACAGCTTTCTTTTCATATACTTTTTCTTCTCACGATTTTGTCGATGTTGCGTAGTCAGTGTAATTATATACGTGGTGCTCAAATTGTTCCATGTTCAGGATGCGAAAGCATTGTGGTTTAAACAATATTAACTAGATGGCACTGTACCGACCTCTGAATCACACTATTGAGAATTCTTGTAGATTATGTAAATGAGGCTCTTTATTTATTTCGTATAGTTAGCGCCCCCTTTCCCTAAAGGGGGTCGCATCAGATGTCGGCTTAAAGGCCTCCAGGCCAAAGCCAGCCTCGGGTGGTGTTTAGTGGGTAGGCCCCTAGGTTTTTTGGGAGTCCCACATAACCAGCGCAGCCGGCTGCGCTGGTATGCTATGAGCATTCACCACCCCCCTCCCCCGTTTCCCGGAGGGTAGCCCTTTTTCCACTTGTCTGGGCGCAAAAAAAAAAATTCGTATAACGACCGCTTACGGAGGCTCCCTGCGAAAGAAAACGTGGTGAACGTAGTGAAGCCGGGCGTTAATTATAAGGATGGTGACTGTGATAAACTTCCGGGTTATATCCGAAAGATACTATATAAGCTTTGCTTAAGAAAAAGTCCTAGTAAAATTTTGAACTTTAGCAGTAATAATGCAAAAGTAACTAATTTTTTGAAAACAATGTTGTGTGTAGCATCCTATAAATGATATTAAAATTGTATAAATGTAGCTTAAGAATCAATATAATTTACAAGTACCAAAAGCATGGAAGGAAAATATTAACCTTTAAAGATAGTACGTGGCTTTTCGCAGTAATCGCGGTGAAAATTATTGGGGCGATTGGATTTATATGAACACGTTAATAATAAAATATTATTTCTTATTTTATATTCAGATACAGACAGTTGAAATATCATTTATTAGCCAGAATAGAACTAAATTATATTTTCCAGTTCAGATTGTATATACTGTAGTCCACGGCTCATCCTCATAAAGGTCAACACCCGCAGCACTTGTGCTATTCCATAGAAGATCCGAGAGGAGTTTAGAGGTCAAGCTAAATGGCAGTTTGAACGTCTAAGAACTCTCAGAAAGGCAAGCTCCTTTATTATGTTAGTACCCAACACTAAGGGCTTAGCAAATTACGTAAGTTATATATTATATAATGGGCCACAGGCGAGGGTGAAATAAAGAATCAAGACAAAATTTATGACATGCTTTTATTCTTATTCCTCAATGAAATTAAGATTTATGTTAATCTAATTCACCTAACCTGAAATTAAGTGAGACCTTTCTAACGTTAGGAATAGTTTAGGTTAGGTTACAGGAATTATGGCTGTGGGAACGGAACAAAACACCAGCGCAGGTTACTGGATTTGGCTGATGTTGCGCCGTCAGCTCTGCTGTAGTTATGCTCCTTACATTGTGAACCACGAAATTACGTGTTCATAAACTTTTGTCACAAACGACCACTCGGCTATGTAACTACCGCGCATGACTTGTTTAAATTTATCACTCATAATTGACAGTAGACCTGTAAAACACGCTTTGAAATCTTCAAGCGTTGTGAAGCGCTTCAGTTATCGCACGTTTTAATACGATTATACTTTAGATTTAACAACCATCATCTATTATCGCATTATACGTAAGTTGCTGTAATAAAATTCTGAATATCATAAATTTGCTTCACCGCTACTTCAAGGGCAGCAACATAACTCACCTATAACGAATATTAACATACATACATCTTGAATAAAAAGAGCAACCGTATTTAAGAAAATAAGGATACCCTCCATATCTAGGTTATATAATTGAGGAGATATTTTGAAGACTTTGTGTTATAAACCGATCTGTATTAGCTTTTTTTCTTGTTCGAAATATGTATAAAGTATTTATAATATTTTCGTAAAGTCGATGTGGATGGTCGAATTTCCTTTAATTTCATTTAAGGAATAGAAATAGAAGAATATATTTATTATATATAACACACATTATATGTGTGTGTGTGTGTGTGCGTGTGTAATGATCGTTTGTCATAAAATAAAATTGGATATAATTTAATAAAATTTATGATATGTTTTATCTTATGTAAATAATTATTTTTAGATAAAACAACCAAATTCTGTTATTTCATTACGTAGAATACAAAATAAATTAGAAGACGCTTAGGCTACCCATTTAGAGACGTGATCTGAACTCCAATAAAATTCAAAGATCTAGCCTGGGGACGATTAAATTGCTGATCGAAGGTCTAGCAATATCGTGAGAGGAATTTTCGAGTACCTAATAATATTTAATACATCTGTTCAGAATTTCAAAAGATAATTAATAAAGTTTATCTTACTTTTGGCATTAACATTATCTTGAAAAGTAATTTGCTAACTGTCCTTGAAAGAAAATTAATAAGAAAATAACGTGTTCAGACATTTTATTTCGGTATTTCAAATATTTAACATTTCGTACAAATTTAATAACACGTGGTTAATAGAAATAAGACGTATTATTTTGTCGTTCGCAATTTTATTTATGTTTAAATATTTAATTTACAAATATAAGTCGGGAAATTGGACGGAGGAGTTACGAAACTACCAGCTTTTATTTCTATCATTAAATATTTAACTGATTACAATAACAATGCAGTCTAAAAAGGAATCATTAGCAACAATGACGCAGCCTTTCAATGACTTAGTAGAAAATATTTGTGACTTAATTCAATACAAAAAATTGTTGACCTTGGAATATAGGTTTGTTCAGAAAAGGCGTAAAAAGAGCTCTCCTTCAGGGCCGGTGATGCTTTGGTGACCCCTTTCGGGTTGCACATGTCCATAGGTGACGGTGACTACTTACCATCAGGTAGTGCACCTGCTATTTCGCTAGTCCTTAAGGTGATAAAAAAACTTTGGTGTTATTGGTGCAGTTTCCCTACATAATATATAACTTTATAGTCCATAACTGAACGGTCAATAGCATACCGCACTACACTATGGAAGTGTTTCGGATATTAAGACTATGGTTTTGACCATGTATAATGTCTGTTAAGCTAAAAGGAATCTTAAAACATAGAAGTTAAAATGCAAAGTAGACTAATTGTTTACATTGTACCTTGCCATTTAGGTATTTTAAGGAATTATGCTTTGAAATTATTTTAAAAATTACAAGAATTGTGGTTTTGTTCTGTAAGCATATTTTGTAATTATAAAGTTGTCGGTAAGTATCGAAAAGTTTATTGAACGTAGGATACACTATAAAATTTAAAATATTTAAACATGTTTGCGTCCTCCATAACAAGTACTTCATTTGTTATTTCCTAGCAATGATAATGCACTGAACATTTTTATACACCTTCTACAGTTATCAGTTAAATCGAAGTGCGGTTTTATTCGGTATGCGTTCGTCATTTAATCTTCAAAACTGCATGAGTTCTAATCTTTAATATTTTCCAACCTGAAGGTTCGAAGAAAATTGCACGTGGCAGACGGACAGACAGCCACGTGAACGATTCTTTAAGGCTGTTTTTCATCAAATGTAGGAAACCCTTAAAATCAGCTCACCTAACGTTTATTTTTAACAAAGGATTTAATTTTAATTTAAGGCCAGAAAAATGAAAGAATAAAGAAAGAAGTATAATCTTCGCAGAAACTAATTTTCTGTTTTTCTATCTCGAGCTAAAGCTGGCGAGGAGAAATAAATTATCATTACTAGTGAAACAGGCTGCACTATGGAATATGTTTAATACAACAAAGGAAAAAATGAAAGGTTTAAAGGATGAAATTGCCTGATATTTATTATCTCGCTACAACTTTACAATAACAAGGATATTTTGGGTGAACTTAATCTGCGGAAATTTCTTTGTGTACCTACCCATATTTCTCGTCCACATATAATCAACCGCGAAATGCGTTAACGAATTTTACCGCTTCTCTCTTAGCCAACAATGCTTCGGTGACTAACGTATATGGACGGCGGTAACAAGTTGCCATCTTATCCTATCTTTTATCTGTGATTTTGATTTTTTTGACGATACAAGTATTAGCCGGACATACATCACCTTACATCATTGTGGCCATTTTAACTATAACAATTTTTGTGTTTTCTACCGATATTTTAACCCAATTACATGGATCATGGTCACCGCGGGGCTGATGGTAAGTGGACACCGTCGCCAATCGAAAATGATAACGTTAGGAGCAAGTTTACAAGTGCTTTAAGATGAAAGGCAAATGTTTGTAAATTGGCTTTCCAATATTGCAACTTAATTATTTCAGAAACAATATATTGTTCACTTAAGAAGGACTCGTATACGTGGCTTAGTGTTAAAAATGAATTATTTTTTATTTCTCCACGTAACCAACGCAAGAGAACGTTATTTTTGCTTTAACTAATTTTATAAACGAGGTCAGAAGAAATTAGTTGTGTAAATTATGTCACGTATAACCATAGAAATTATCACAACAGCTGGCACCGACCCTGGGCTCCGATGCCAAAGTGCGGTAACTTAAAAAATACATATAAAACATTTCGTTTCACGCTCTACAGTTCTCACGTTGTGGGGCTAATTTGCAGTTTGGCAGTGTTTTTTAATGAGTTCAACGTGTGTTCGTAAAAACGCTTCAAAATATAACGTGGACTAATTTGCCTCCCGATGAAATTAGCTTTGTAAAAACAAAATTGAGATGAAATACGCCTCACCCTCTATTGTGATTTAAAATATGATACGATATTTATGCTATATATAGGTATGTAGTTAAAGTGAATATTTGTTTTTTTTTCTTAATTTTTATGATTCTCTATTCAAGTAGCAAAAACGGATTTCTTATAATTTCGTCATACCTGTCAATCTGTGTATGACATACGTTTTAGTAGTAAGCTACTGGCAAACATAGATGTGATGTAGATATTACGGAGACGAAAATATATTTCTATGAGCAGTAAGTTGCACAATGGAGTAATAAAAAGTGAAGCATGAATAAAAGAATCCATTAAAACTAGCTTTGTGGGGTATTTATGAATAGATCTTCAAAAATTAGATGACATACCTTAAAAAAATAAATATATATATGATACAACCTAAGAAATAAATCTTCATCAAACCCTTGTTACTGAAGGAACTTTGCTTTTGGTAAATATAAAAATACTTATTATTATTGCTACCGATTATTGCTACTCAAGTGTGCCGATAGCAGTATTCTCGGTTTGCCTTTGTTAGTTTTATCCTTAGGTACTGTGTGCCACTTTTCGCGACACTTGTGACGCAAGCAGTACTACTATGAATGTTAGAGTTATTGTTGGGCTAGTCATATAACTAATGAATGGATTTTATTCAGGAACCCTGACTTTTCGGGATTACTTTTGTAATGCAGTACGTAGCCCTATGGTTTGAACGATGCCAGCATGCGAAGGCGAGGAGACTGAATTTTTGATGATTTTTAAATTTTTTGCGTGAGTTTCTTTTTCTATTTCTATTCCGTTATAGCGCAGTTTTTCGAACAATTATCATATAAGATACATAAGCAAAACAGTAACGTTAAATGGTAATCATAAATATAAAATAATAAGTAAAAATAAACGTTCACACACTCACACCCCCGCACTAGGATTCCCTGTGTTGCGAGTGGCATGGATATACACAATTATCACATCACAAACACCCATGACCCGAGAACAAACATTTATTTGTCACATAAATATCTGCCCCGGCCGGGAATCGAACCCGGGACCCCACGTTCGGCAGGCAGGGTCACTACCAACTGGGCTACGGGGTCGTCAATTTATATAATTTTAAATAAATATAATTTTAAAAGACATCGCCTCTATTACTGGTAGATTGTTTACTGTAAAATATTTCGTTGTTACTAACTCTCAATGTAATTATTTTCTTATTGTTCTGTGAATGTACTTCAGATCATCATTAACTTCTTCATATTTGTTTTTTTTTTAATTACATACTTCATTTTTCATATTGCGAGTACAATACCGTCTATTGCTATTTAATGTGATTCTTTCCATGTTTCGTTTCTAATAATCGATGGCGCTACCATGTAAATAATCTTAGTCTTATTTTGTAAATCAATAAAAATAACATTAGTTTAGTATCTTTATGTTTTGTTTGCATGATTTCGACGACACTTGTACGAATTTCACCGTATGTCCTTTTCTCATGTAATGTTGTTATGTTGAATTATTTATTACTTAAATGAATAAACCATATTTCAGTACAAAAGCGTTCATTGATGCATGTAAAATTACGGCAATAATTAATTTTCGACGTGAAATAATTTCGTGCAAATTCTGTATACTGCAAATATTGTTGTTTATTAGTTAAATTAGTGAGCCTAATAAACAATGCCCCTCGTGTCACGTGTGTATAAATAGTACCCTAAAGTCCTTACACAGGATTGTTTATATCCAAAGTTTACACATATTGAATAACATTTATTTAGGTTTATTATTTTATCTCAATTATGGAGGTATTTAACAAAAATTTGAATGATATAAGTAGAGTAACAAAAGTCTCGTGCATTATATGTTTGCAGGGTTACGAGCAATCAGAGTTAAAACTTACATAACACTTGTTACCTTGGAAATGGGTAACTTCATATTTTCACAAGCTGTTATACTTATAGAACAGAATAGAATAGAATAGAAAATATTTATTCAGTTTAAGACCTAATATATGTATATTACAAAGTTAGTCTTAAATATTATGTTAGACACACTAGTCTATTTTATAAAATTATAGGAACAAAACATCTTAGTCTTAAATTGTGTGTTTGCGAAACACCAAATATAATTTTCTTCCTTAAAAAGTATAGATACAAAATATATTTCTAGTCTTAGAAACAGAAATAGAAAACATTTATTCAGTTTAGGACTTAATATTTGTAACAAATAAGATAAGATTAAAAAAAGAAGAAAAAAGTATTATTTAAGTATTATAATAAGAAAAAAAGGACTTGTAGATAAAGAGAGAACATGAAAACAGATAAATACCTATAGCGGAATAGAAAGGAAGTACTCTCAGTGAAGTGAAGTTGTCGATTATGGAAAAAAATTAACTGAAATTTGGATTTAAAATAATACGATGAAAGGACATAATAGAGAAAAGAAAACAATAAACTAATTTGCCCATGCTCGTGAAAATCAAGCTATTTTAGCTTAGAATAATCGTATTTACAAAGACAGAACACAAACTTTCAATCTATTTGTCTAGTGACCTTGTAGTTTTAACCGTGAAATATTTTACAAATGTTACAATCATTAAAATGATATCTGGTGCCAGGAATTTCTACATAACATAAAATGTCTCATCTGTACGTTTATCCCCTGTGACAAACAATTATCTCATATATGTAATTTATAAACTTACTCAACAAACATAGATAGCTTCGAAAGAAAAAACGGATTGTGCGTAAACCGCATGATATCTATTATAACAATTGAAACAATTTACATCGTGTACATTTATGTGTGTGTGTGTCTGTGTGTGCGCATGTGTGTGTGTGTGTGTGTGTGCGTGTCCAGGATTCGTAGTTAAGTCTTCCGAGCAGAATTTCTGCGTTTGTTCAGTCCTCACCGCGGACCAGCTAGCTTTTATATACATCTTGTATTAATTGAAATACTAACTACTAAGCGCTAAATGTATCAGGTTGTCATTGTCACTTATACGTATGTAAATATTCATGTATTGCCGTATTGGGGCGGCCAAGAATACTGCCCCCAACCCCATACTGGCAGAACAGGGTGTCGTAATATGCGACAGAAGTCAGCATGATTGGTGGTAGGGCTTCGCGTAAGTATTATGTTATCAGTATTATTATGAAGTAATTAATAATATTATAGTATCAATATCTTTCCGTGAAGCCTGCCTGGCTAGCTACCACCCTCCTGCTTGAGTCATCCGCCAAACGACTCGTCGTGTTCCGGCTGGGGGCTTCAGAACTAGTACTTTCTTTCTTACCTTCTTCTCATTTCCTGGCCGACAACGCATCAGGGTTCGTAGTTAAGTCAAGGTTAAATTTACTTAAATTTTAATTTTACAATTTTTATGAATATGATTAAACTATCTGGTATGCTTAAACTAATTGTAATATTACACACATAATTGTAATACACACATAATAATTGTAATATTACACACATAAGTGTTAGCCTAGTTGTAAATGTCGCCCTTATGATTAAATTTAATGATTATCCATTAAATTAAGTTTTGTTCCCAAAAATTTTAGTACTTATCAGTAGAAAATCGGTTGACGAACAGAGAGGTGCTGAACTATTTGCACATACAGACACACACAGACAAACATATATATAATAATTTGTGAGAATAAAAAATCGGCGCATAGTAGGTAGATTCCGAGGAAATCAGGTGTCACAGATGTACTGATAGAGTAATTTATACTAATAAATAAAATTGGAGTGCCTGTTTGTTAAAACAACCGCTTTATACTATATGGATATGAATGTATATACGGTACATATACCAAAATAACATTTTTTACAATTATTGTGTGTCCGTCTGTCTGTTTGTTCCGGCTAATCTCTGAAACGGCTGGACCGATTTTGAAGGGACTTTTGTTAAATTTCACGGGGATAAAAGTCGCTGGCACAGCTAGTCATACATAATATACCAACATCCATCATTTTATCGAATAGCACAAAAGCTAAAAGTGCTTTTGAAATATGCGCCAATTAGGTCCGGCAAATGTTGATCCAATAATATAATTTTCACTAAAACTTGAGTATTGCAGCAATTTCCACATTTTTACACTATAAATTGCTGCTTTGCGAACATAATAGTCAATATATTGTGGACCTGAATTTTAATCGTAGAAATAAAATAAATAGTTTAAAATGGTACCGTTCCTGCCATTGCCTTTCACGTCAACGCATTGACCGTCCCGGCTCACGGAACACAATTCTCTGTTAGTACATTTTGTGCTACGGGCGTTACACTCTGAGCGTTGGATCGGTCGATGCTTTTGATATTCAATGGGCGTTTCTGTCTTTTCTAAGAAATATAACAAGCGTTTATATGTAAGGAATATGTATTTTAATCTATACGTATTATAAATTTCTAACTGATCGTTTTCTGTACATGAAGGATATATGAGAAAAACTATTATACGGGGCCTTTATTAACGCAATAGAACCCAAAAAAATAGTTATTTAAGTTATTGTCTATTTGTCTTTGCGTGCTAATTTCAGAAGCGGTTTATCCAATTTTATTTTGATTTTCACCAATGTATTGTAGTCAGCATCATTTAATATTTATAATCCGTTTTCTGGCAATTCGTTCATAAATAAAAAAGTTACGAATTAATACACATGTATTTCTAATTAACCGAACGAGAAAAACCGAGTCCTACAACAATACAGGTGCTTTTTCTATGCCTAATAATTTAGTATCACGGATCCATACTCTTCACATGGACACATACAAAGTTATTAGAATCATCTTGTAAATTTATACTGATAAAATATAATATAATTTGTAATATTAAAATAACCGCTTTTAACTACATATATGAATGTATATATATGCTACATATACCAAAATAACATTTTTTTACGATTTTTGTCTGTTTGTCTGTCTGTATGTTTGTTCTGGTTAATCTCTTATACGGCCGGACCGATTTTGACAGGATTTTCACTGATAGGTAGCTGATGTAATAAGGAGTATCTTAGGCTGCTTTTATTTTAGAAAAATTGTAAAATTATGAAAAAGAAAAACTAAATAACATTTTTGTTAAATTCCATGCGGACGAAGTCGCGGGCACAGCTAGTTACAATTAAAACCCGCGCGTTTCAAACGCCCAGTGTGCCATGTAATGTTTGGCAGCCGGCGCGGTCTACTCTGCCAGGCCCGTGTCATTGCGGACACAGATGCCCTCTAGTGTAGCTTTTAATGGCAATCATACACACATAACATTACCCCAACATTTCTGACTAGTGGCGGAACGGAGAGAAATAATCTCGGTGACAGGAGCTGAATTCATTATTTGCGATTTAAAACTACAGGTTTTGTCTGTGACCGGATTAATTAATGGCAAAATTAATTTTAAATTAAATATATCTTTTCTTAATTACAATAACATAATAATACATTAACACCGAAGTAAATCGTAAGAGGTACGTCGAAAGCACTAAGTTATCGCTCCTTAATCATACAGACCGGATCGAAAAATGCACAAAAAAGTAGTCAGCCTGCATTTGTGAGCAACAGCGCACAAATCACTCGATCTGAGCTAATGGAACAGTCGTTCATAATTCAAGAATGAAAATGGGGATTATTTTAAATTTCCCAATCGTAAATCATACCGTGTTCGCCCTCGAAGCCTTTTCTGGCACGCTTGCACGCCTTCAGTGCCAACTTGACAGTAGTCGCTCTAGGTTATTATGGTTTGAAATCCTTCAAGAAGTTATTACCCTACGGCTTCAATACATTTTGCCATGTGTGTTTTTATTTATTACTACAGTAGAGATCTGACCGGAGGATGATGAAATGATATATTGGATAAAACAGATATTTTTCGTTTTAATCTTGATAGTTTAATTCATACGTTTATTAGTCACTATGTAAAGGTAAACCAAATGAAAATTTATACAGCAGTTTGTAGATTCCGAGTTCGGAAAGCCATGTATTAATCATGCCAGCGAATTCATTGTAAGCATTTTATTAGCATCATCTTAGGTCTGCCTATGTAGCTGTTATTATTATCCAAAAATAAAAAGGTGATGGTAACAAAATCAAATTATATTAAATGTACTGATACAACTGTCTCGTTACAGTTTTTATTATTACAGATGTGATTTTTGTAAATGTGCCGATTATCTGATGTCTAAGAGTTGCTTCTTGATTTAAGTGTCTTATTGATTATGATAATGATCGAGTTTAGCAATTACGGGCGTAGTCAGTGAATTACACGTTGCTGGTTAAACTGTGACATTTGCAGACCATGAGTTAATTATGATTAAATTTTATTATTGTTTAATGAAATTGTCTTTCATTTTTCAAAGGTTGTAAAGTAAAGTCCCAGGATACTTGATATTATACAAAATAGTCCCGTTACTACCACTCGCCACATACGAGTATACATTTTAGTCGCTAAAACAAAATTTCATGTGTAATATTTCACAAAAAAAAACCGGAAGAAATATACGCCTAAATTTTCCCTCGTGCTTACTCCGATTGAATTCATGTTGCCGATGATTTACCGCTTGTTACGAGGAACCGCCTGGAGTCGCAGTTTTCTTCCACTATGATGGATGTGGGGGAAATTTGTTCACGTCAAAAATTTTTTCCTCACCTACTTAAACAATTTGCGAGAAATGCCCGAGTGCTGAATGGTGCCGCTGTTCTTGTCTTGTTGTTATAAGTCTGTATTAAAGAAATAACAACCCTGTTGTCAATATATGTGGAACACATACATTACTGCAAATATTTTTATCATCGATAAACGAAGTCCTTAATAATCAATCTAAGTATTTGTTTGTATGTTCATACATTAACATTTTAAAAGACGTAGTAAATTGCACGAATATGCACGGACGGAGTTCATTTCGTAGCTCACGTCACGAATACAGAATAATTTTAAGAAATATTATTATTTGATAAAATTGCTGATATTTGTTATCTTATTGAAAACAAGAAACACAAATAAAAAAACGCAAATCACTACTAATAGGTTATGTGAAATGGAATATCATTCAATAGCTCTTTAAAAGTCATCTTTAAGTTTCTGAAATATTTTTTTGTTGAATGAAAATTTATGATATTTACAGTGGGTCTTTCAGATATTTAATAATAATATTTTTTTACATAGTCGTTGTTATACACGTTAAACTTAAACGTAACTTACCTTAATTTAACTTAACTTAAACGTTAAAAACAAAATTCTTAATTGATTTTGACTTTGACGTTTTTATTTTTAAAGTTAATTTGATTTCTTTTTTAAGATTTATATTAAAAATATACTAATAATAATAATAATAAAAATATATAATAATACTAATCAGTCACAGAGTATCCATTTTGTGATAGACAATAATTATAATACAGGGTAATTAGACAACAAATCAACTCAGTGGACACCATACTTGCGAGCTACAGAAACGGAGGGACAAATAGAATCTTGTCCCAAATATACTTTTCTAGTTACATACTAAAAGCAGATTTCCTATTTGCTTTTGGATAAAAAATGCGTCAGTTAGTTGGTAGTGGTTAGTTGGTCTTCTTCACCTATCCGTGTAGTCATTCGTTAGTCAGCCATTGAACTTCTAAAACTATGTACTAACTTACGTCGTCATAGTAAACATATTTATTCATTACGATGTACGATTAATCGTGACGCACTTTTTTAATGATCGCGAAATAAAATCATCCTGTATATACAACGACCGGCAAACCACAGAGCTCCGAGCCGCCGGCGGGCTTGATTGAATTTCTCTCGGATGATTTACTGGTTATAAATAAGGGATACCGTTCAATAAAACGGTTGCCGACAAAGGAATTGTGATGAGTGTGGGAAATGGAGAACGATGTTTGGTTCCCTTTTTGCATAAAGTATTATACTAATAATAATACTGTTACGGGATCGAATCTTTGTAAGTATTTTGATGAAAGTAGGCTTTATTGTCGACTAGCGGCCCCTTCCGGCTCGGTTCGCTTTGGACAATTAATTTTATACACATGATTATTCGAAATTTTAAGTTTCTTGCCTTTATTAGACATCATTAGGTTTACTGATATTTTATATATATATATATATATATATATATATAGCCTATTATTTGCGCAATCACATGTTCTCAAGCCGTTCTTTAGTTCTAATGAGATATACAGATAGACAAGAATTTTCAAAATAGTCAATTTTGTGTCAACGGTCATAAAAAGTATATTTATCAGGAAACTAGCTGTACCCTGCGCACGTTGCTACGCCACCAACTAAAATAAACAGCGGCGCCATCTGTCGAAAATTGGTCGTACCAACTCAGAAACCTTCGCGGGCTCATGCACAACAACTGTGCTGAAAATCATCACATGATCAAATGCATAGTTTACGATTCTATAAAGGACATTAGACAAACATTCATTTTATATATGTAGATTTGCCAAAAAATGAAATGTACAGACAGATAGTCACTACAGATTTATATAGATTTCATATAGCCTATCATCGGCGCAAGCACGTGTTTTCACTACACACCAATTTTCATGAAGATCGACCTGTACTAAATAGGTGAAAAAAACTAGTCCTACTGCAGATACATAACTCCACTACCAGAGGTTCTCACCTACTACATAGTGTGAAGAAATAAATGTCTGGTACAAACTAACTTGAAGCTCTACTCCGGGGAGCTATCCAAGTTTACGACAAAGGTCTGTGTCCGGATGGACGTGTGATGGACTGTGTCCTTTAGATTTGACCATCTTTTTTGTTATCATAACTGTAACATCCATTAAATGTAGTTATTACCTGGGTCTTAAAATTTGGATGCAGCTTTTGCGTAATAATCAAGACAATTAAGCTATTTTCATTTTATTCTTTTTCAAAATATAGACTAATCGGATGTACTCGTAGGAACCTAAATTGGTTGGGATATGTACCATAAACTGGTCAAGGTAGGATGGTGAAGGTCGGTTTTCGAGTCAAATTTTCGTTTTATATCAAAAGATAGACTGGCAGACGAGAAGGCAAGCAATTTCACATTTAGTGGTCACCATTGTCCATGGACATTGGCAATACCTAAAACATCACCAAAGGTGTACACGCCAGAAGAACAAGGGAACCTGCTGGATAACTAACTTGGAATCTGTGAAGGAACCGAGTTAATATTTCTGTTCGGATGATTCGAACAAAATCAGTAGTTGTGACTGTAGATTATTTCGATCTAAATAAATACATATGTGCTTCGGGTGAGGATTATATTATCAATATTATTATTAAGTCATATATTATTACTGGTATTATTATCTTTCCGTGGAGCCTGCCTGGCCAGCTACCACCCTCCTGCTTGAGTCAGCCGCCAAACGACTCGTCGTGTTCTGGCTGGGGTCTTGAGAGCCAGTAGTTTTTTTCTTAGTTTCGTCTCATTTCCTTGCCAACAACGCATCATCCTTTGGTCTTGCTGATGTCCATGGGCGACGGTGACAACTTACCATAAGGTGGCTCGTAATCTCGTTTGTCGGCTATACTATATTTTTCACAATGTGTTGTCAATTGGTAATTTGTCATTTCATTTCATTTATAAGTAATTAAATCCGTATATAAATTACATTTACAATTATAATTTAAATGTTATAGGTAATTCCGTCGTTCTTTGACCGTGTCAACTGATTGATTTTATAAAGTCACATTTTAATCGGATTGCGAACTCAAAGAACACCAAGTAAACTCAAAGCTGTCAGTTCAGTGGTACCTTTGAACGTTGTCTACGAGTACAGTGTAAACTTGAGAGCATTGCACACGCTTTGCGGCTTTCTCTCGGCTGCTGTGTACAAGCTTAGAATAGTTTAATTTCGGTGTCTTAGTTAAGTTTCCCTACAACCATTATATAAACTTTATAGAAAATATACAGTAATAGACAGAGTTGTTTGCCTTTAGTTCATTAGGAGTCACTGTGATACACTTTCTGTTCGTTACTCAGAAGCGTAGGTACACCGTGCTGCTCCAGTATGGATTGTACGAGGAGCTAATGGCCAACCCAAGAATCGGTAGTTCCAAAGACATCCGAATTAGTTTAAACACTTCATCGAGTTTTAAGTTAATAAGCAATAAACGAGCAGATGGATCACTTGATAAGTGTTCACCGCCGCTTATGAACATCAGTAGAGGTAAAGGAATTACCGATACGTTAACGATAAATAATGATGGTGAGAACTTGTTTATTGTGAGTGATATCTAACGATAACAACCATGAACGATGACTCAAACGTTGGGCACGGAAACCAAACAACTAGCGTTCTCGTAAAATCAGTGGAGCTATGGCTTTGGTACGCGGTACTTAATGTAGCTGGGTCAATGAATTAGGTTAATCTTATGTTACGTGTCGTGCACATGTACATTACATTTAATTGTTAATAACATCAAATTTTAAAACCTTCGCAACAGTCGTTTCATTATTTGCGGTTTTTTTTTTTGGTGCGTCCATAATTGGCTGAAAGGGTTACTTTATGAAACACCTTAAATTTTAAGTTAAGAGCTATTTAGCTAGCTAGAGATTTTGTGTAAAAATAATAAAAAAACCCTACTGTAGAATACAAAGAATGTTGAGCATTACTTGAACAAAATAACATACAAAAATCAGTCATCATAATCAAAGATTACCATAAAATTAACTTTGATCTGTCACAAAAATAATTACTCTGGGCCCCAATTGGTAGCTATATGAAAAATCGCTAGGCACGCAAGGCGTGACGAATTGCCGTGACTGAATTGAAGATGCCTCTCTGGTATAAGGTAATTAGTAGTTGGCGGTAGCACAAATTATTTTTTTATAAGATTTCCGTGCTTATGAGGGAAAGTTGTTTGTTGAGAACCAGCAAAATACCCGTAAAGATTGGTTCTTTCACCTGACAACCTACAACGTATAAAAAAATAGACCTCGGTTATTCAAAATTAAAAGTAACTTTTAATTTAAAGAAACAAAAAATAGATTTCTGAACAATAAATAAACTTTTACAATTTAAAAAGTAATTTATTCCGGATGGACGTACGCTATATATCATATATAAATTAACTAAAGTCATGATGATGTTCGTCCGCTATGTCTCAATTTGTGTTAATTTAGATCTTCATTTTTCAACGTATAATAATTATTATTATTGTTATTGTGTAACTCGACCGAAGCCGGGTCGGACTGGTAGTCAGTAATAAAATAGTAGATTTAAGAAAAAGTTTATTTACGACTGGCAAACTGCCCTCGCTTCGCTTCAGTAAAACTATGCCTTACGCTTAGAAATAGCACCTGCGTTGTTTTAAGGTTGTGTATTGCTCCGTTCTATCAATTACAATATTAATTTATAACTTTTTTATTTATGGACGGATTGCAATTAAACAAACTTGTGACGCTTACTGCAATACATTAGTGAAAACCAGAACGAAATCCTTTACGCCGTTTCTGAGATTAGCGCGAACAAATGCACAGACAAAAAAACAAAAATTCTATATACTATTGGTTTGGGTTCTATTGCGTAAATAAAGGCCCCTAACAATACTTTTTCTCATATATCGTTCATCTACAGAAAGCGATCACTTAGAATTTTAATATATGTATAAAAGTATGCCTTGGTAAACTGTACATATTGAAGCCTCTACTTAGTTCATGTATTTAAAGCAATTAAACAGGAATCAATAAAATAAAAATTTGATAATAGATGATTTGTCACTACTGAATCTGTATCCATTGTTTATGAACCACCTCGTATATACCACCCTCAAAGACAAAACACTTCTAAAATACCTTAAGGCATGATCAAAAATTTCATTAAGCGCTTTTAAGATATTAATGGTTATATTCTGCAAAATTTTCAATTCGATATCGCGGTACTGATAATATAAATATGAACTATAACAATAAGACATTAAGGTTTTTATTACTTCGACGCTCGCAGGCCTATTTGTGTGAATTTCTGCTCATTAAGGATGAATTTCGATGCCAAGGACGTATAATGGAAAACACTAACTCTCAAACACAAAACTTTTTAAGACAATAATACTTTCACATTAATGCTCTCCAAGTAGAAACAGAAAGCTCGTTAATTGTTGTTTAAGTCCCGTGAATCCAAGAGATCTTATATTTTACAACATTTGTGCACCTGGCACTTCAAGAAACGTGTAAGTTAACTAGACTAATGCTACACTTAACCCAAGTAGAATGGGGATTTTTTTTATTTTCCTAACTCAGTCAAATTCAAATTCAAAATCATTTACTCTTCTAGGTTTTGTGTAGATACATACATATGTACATATGTACGACTATATTTACTTCTATTAACATTTCGAAAAGGAGCTCTAACGTCGAGGTGATGAAACGGCGAAAGAAACTCCTCAGCACTTCAGTGTTATAAAAAATCATAACTGTTCCACTGCCGGACTCGGATCTCTTATATAACATAATAAGGACATAGGGATAACAGCCTGAGCCACCACGCTGTTTAAGGGAGAACATAATAATAACATAACATAAAATTAGCCGCGAATTTTGTCCCGAAGCAAGAAATATATTTTTTTAGGTACAATACATTATATATACATTTTATACACATTATGACGTTTCTCTTCTATCTTTTAAAACATAGATAATTATAATTAGCATATAGTTACAGAACTATAAAAAATCGATTGTATAAAATTGACTACATAATTGTCAAAACCATATCAAAATCTGTTGCGTGATTTAAAAGAACTGAGTGTAGCAATAGGCAGATGAAACTTATAACGAAAGACGAAGATATATTAAACGGTGATATACTAAATGACTAGAGAAATTGCCTAAAATTATTTGAAAAAATTAATTATACAATATTGTCATTAGTTAAATAGTTTTCGTACAGACATTGTATTATTATCGCGATTTGATTCTATAACTGTTGGTCCACTGGCAGTTTCTTTTAGTTATTGCAGGGTTATAATAACTAATTAGTACAGAAAATATCAATTTTACATGTAAATTTGCTCAATATTTTTCACCGTTCGCTTTAAAATTAAATGGCAGAAGTGAAATGCGCAAAGTTCGACCAGAGTCCGTTATCAAAGAAAATTGTCGTTTTGGAACGGCACGTAAGCTAAACGACGTCAAATTATGAAATAAAAACTAGAGAAACTTCAACTAAAAGCCTTTGTTAAAACGCCTTCGACATGCAAAAAGCAGTACTTTGTCGATTTAAGAGTTTCCTTACCGAGTGCCAAAAATGCAACCTTCAATATTTTCTCGAATACATTTTATTCTAATAGGATGAAATTTGATATTTAGAAAATAGATTACTGCACGATTGACTATTAATTGTAAGTTACATTAATAATTTATGTTTACAAACAAAGAAATCCAATGTATTGCAGTGTACATTATTTATTTATAAATCATATAGAGGTTACAAAAACACTATTTAATTTGAGTCAATAATAAATGAGACATGTTTCTATGGGTGTACTCTCTCGCTACACTCTTTTTCACATATTTACTGTACTATAGAAAAAAAATATATTTTTAGTTACACGTCATTTTACAATTAGAACAATAGCAGAAATTATTAATAACGTGTATAAATTACATTTATTGTAGCTGATAATGAGACCCATTATTCATACCAGCTGCGGAACCATTCACTGTGGTTGTGATATCAACTATTTTAGGCAGAAAGTTTGTAAATGAAAAATAATCTACATAATATTAAGTTAACTCTTGACAAATGAAAGTAAATATTAACAACCTTAAAAAGTTATATTCGATTCAGTGTAGTTTTAAACTTAACTTCTTTATTTTATTTTAGTATTCGGTGGTTATTGTATTTACACGTATGCCTATGTAATTTTCAGTGAAACTAACTATATTTAGGGTTAATAATAAACAACGCAGCGACGTATTAGATAAGTGTGATTTTTTTTCATTATCATCGCAACCCATAATTAAGTCACTGCTGAACTCCAGTTTTCTTTCACTATGTGACAGATAAAGGATAGAGTCTGGAAAAGTGCAAATGGGCAGACTTCACACATCTTCGAGATCGTCTTGGAGAACTTTAGGTATACAAGTTTCTTCACGATGTTTTTTTTTCCCGAAGCTAGTCTCAATTTGAAACCTTAGAGATGCTTTCAGGACTCGAACTCGGTTCTCTTGTGTGTGACCACTGAACTTTTAATGCTTCTGATTGAGTGACTAACCGTGAGACTACCACTTATCAGTATTTAATTTAGAGTTCCGAGAGCTTTCTCTCACCTCAAGCTTAACTAGCGATAGATCGGCTTAAAATCACTCGGATAACACCGCTACTAAAATAATAAATAGTATTACATAAACTTTTAAAAATCACCAAAACCCCTAATCGGAAATTGGTTCCAGTTTCCATCGTTCCCGATTCGGAGAGGAAATAATAAAGCGTTCACACGCTAGAATATTGCAACGCCTCATATTTACTTAAACCGAGCTCAATCCCCGAGCTGTTTGCACAACGCCGTGTATGGAGGCTAAAGAATTTTGTAGAGTAATTTGCGAAGACTTAAATACATAATGCAGAATCATTAGACAATATTGTTTATTTACACGAGGAAGTAGTACTTAAGCATGGTTTTAAACAAATTGTTATAAGCAATTATTACGTTCACTGCAGCTGCAGGTATTCACTGTCAGCTGCAAAGTACAAATTTTTCCTTTTATCTAAGAGGCTTTGGTTATGTTCCACTACTTTGTTTTAATGTTGACGGACTGCGAAGATCTTTGCAAATTCTTAAACAATAAAAATGATCCTTGATTACTCTTTTCTTTTGTTTAAGATTCTAGAGTCTCTTTTGGCCCTACTTTATTGAACCCCTTTATTGCATAAGAAATTACACCGCCATCATATAAGTCTTTCATCGCTCATTTCGCATCTTGTCTCCATTTTTTCTTGAACGATACTCTAGGGCTCTTCAAGTCGAACGATCTTAGCTAGAATCTATTGGACGATGGCCAAGTGGCGAGTGTTACGTCCTAGTGAATATAGCGAACTTGGCGAACATCTGACGTATAAGGTCTTTAAGTATTTAAGACCGTTGAAATTAAGGTTCGTGATAAAGTTTATTTAAAAGATATAATGTTTGGATAAAGTTTGCCAACCAAGTTTGTAAGATTCACTAAATGTCCAAAGCGATAAATTGAAATTTTGACAATATATGCTTTACGATTTGATTCAATTCAGAGTGAAAATCTTACAAAACATTATTCAGATGCACACATACAGGCATCGTTCAATACATGTCCAAAATATTCAGAATATATTCCTCAAACATCAATTTCAATGAACCAATAACTTGCCGAATTTTATTTTAATGGAGTGCAAGGAGACCGTCCGTT
Organism: Megathymus violae; assembly: GCA_003671415.1. Lineage (NCBI taxonomy): Eukaryota > Metazoa > Arthropoda > Insecta > Lepidoptera > Hesperiidae > Megathymus > Megathymus violae. The sequence continues at coordinate 1,379,317 of PDGT01000065.1, read as the reverse complement.
CTTGAGTCTATACTAACTTCCTCACCGAAACTGTTTTCTAACGGTCGGATTCCTCTTGCTAGTCCCTAAGCTCCGTACCGACTAGGTGGCAATGCTTATATTTACTGGTAATACAATTTATCTATCTAGACAGCTACCTTCCTTCTAGATTGAACCAGGAATTGTTTTAATGTACATCTTATACACTATTGAACAGTTAATTAAAAAGTGAGTTAAATATAGGTATGCTTATTCATGTGTGATACTCCCGAATTTTGGGATGTATGTACAGCATTTATCATGAAATTACGCGTCTCTTGTTTGTGTACTATTTACAAAATTATAAACGGCAAACAGTTATAAAATATAAATATACTAGCAGCTTGTTTTTGCTTCGCTTCAGGAAAATGTAACTAATGCCGAGATTGATTATTTAATTATTTTTTTATTAAATAACTTTAATAATTAATAATTAGTAATACTAATTCAAAGTCTACAACTCCTTCACATACAAAATTAAAAAAAACATACTATTATGATTTTTCTCGAGACATTTGTAATTATAATGTGACTCCATTTATAAATCCAAATCGTATTTCAAGGTCGGCTTTTGAAGTCCGCCTGATTTCTTAGATTGGGACTTTAGGTAGGTACTCTGGCCCATCGATATATGTTTACTAGGCAAGGCTAGTTTACCACCAGGTATTTACAAAAAATATATATAGTTGTACAAAAAATGCTCATGACACTGAATTTGCTAAGGCAGCAGTTCAATATTTTTAATACTTTAACTGATCCCAACTGAGTTTTAGAAACTCATCTTATGTCATGGGTATGCCGACAGATGTTTTGACACCTTACTTGGTTGCACTGTCTTATTTATTAATAAAATAAGTATATTTCAAAAATAACCGTGAAATGAACCAAAACTGAATGCAATTCGTTTCGAGTTTGTGACAATTACCATAACAATTGCCGGTTTTCTGTCATAACAAGAAATAAAAAACAATTCGTCAATATTTTTTATGATCTCCCTACCTAGAACCCACTGTTTCCACTAACTTTTTTCTATAGATATGTTTAAACTCAATTTTTTCACATTTTCGTAAGATTTTTCCCATATTTGCTGTCATACACATCTTGTCCTGACAATTACAAATACAAGAAAAAAAGAATTAGCAACAAAGGTACCTACAACCGATGTATGGAGAAACATTTGTGGCAATTGACTGTTATTTATATAGTAGAATAGCAAACTGCCCTCGCCTCACATAAAACAACTACGCCTTACACTTAGAAGTACTACCTGTATTATTGTAAGATTGGGTTTTTTTCTTTACAACTTTTTTTATTTATGGATGGACGGATGGATACACTAGTGAAAATCATAACAAAATCGGTTAAGCTGTTTCGCACAAACGCACAGACAAACAAACAAAAATTCTAACAAATATTGTTTTGGGTTCTATTGCGTTAATATAGGCTCCTAACAATAGTTTTTTCCATATATTATTCATGTACCCTCAGAGAAATCAGTTAGTTTTATTATAATATATGTATAGACAGATTAGATATCGACTTTAAGGTTTCTGTATATTCAGTGTAAGTGCACTTTGCCGATAGGTCGGTGCGAGCCATTGCACGACGATTTGTATTGCCGCCATCATTCCGATTCAGTTACGACGACTATAGAAATAGAATGGAACAGAATATAATAGAGTAGCGAAACTTTTATTTTTAAAGCCATCACATTGTTTCTCGACTGAATAGACTACACAATGGTTTTTTGTTAAGACAAGCAATGTTTCAAACAGGGTTTTAAAATTATTAATTTTTCGCGTTGTTGAACTAAATTTCAGTTAGGAGCACTATACAGCCCTGATTTGTAAAGCCACGTTTTTGGTACTTAAGAATCTGTAATCTTAACTGTAGATCTTTTAAGACCACATTTGACTAACAAGGGTATGGCTTTGATAGATAAATTTTGATCACAGTGATCATTTGGGAACTCATAAAACTCCGAAAATCGAACGTAATAACTTTGTAACTCAATGAAACATGGCCCTACCTGCCAAGCGTCCTAAGTTTGGGACCCGCATTACCTACTAGAGTTCTAGGTTGGTTAAACATGCGGGGCGTGACGTTTTACTCAAACTGTTCACCAGTTGAGGAACAATGTTCAAAGTAAGCGCATTCTTAAGGTACACTAACACCTGGAGTATTATTTTTTTATTCATTGAAAACCTTAGCTGAAATAACGCAAAGGCACGACGGCGCGCCGTCGGCTTTTTTCTGTAATCATAAGCACACAACTGCCGTTAGATCTCATACTCTGTTAATTATAATTATCTAGTTATTTTGAATAATTAAATTATCGAATTATTATTCATCAAGTATAAAAATAATGATAAAATGTTGACAGGCTCCAGTACACGTATTACTAACTCAATACCAAAATATCTTGGAAAGCAAGTTTACCTTCACAAATTATGTAAACGATCAATCATGAATGATGATGAGTTTAACCTGTTAAATATCGATAAACAAACAACTTTCAGTTGAATATGCCAACTATTCATCGGGATCGTTTTCACAGGACAACTTCCAGTTGAATAGGCCAATCGGGATCGTTTTCACAGGAAACTGATGTTACTTTGTTGTTTCCCCATACATTTATTATAATTTTGAAGTATTTATCGCTTATATATTTTTATGCCTAATATTATTAGATTTAATAATGCTCTTTTATTTTAAGTTTTAAGGTAGGTTAGGTACTGGTAACATACGCTAAGTTCGACGTAGCGGAGTTATAATAAATAAATAAATACTGTGATTCCCTGTGTTGCCTGGTATGAACACACGCAAATAAGACATTACAGTCCCCAATCCGAGATCCAACAATCACCTGTCATATAAATGTCTGCCTCGGCTGAGTATCGAACTTAGGATCCCTCGTTGGTAACAGGATTATTACCATCTGAGCTGGACAGCACGTTAAGTAACTAAAAATCCCTTTATATATTTCATGCGAAATGAAATATAATTTCTCCAGAACCGATTAGGTCAAGCAACTTCGGAAATTAAGCCAACAATTTCGATCGCCTATCCGCCTACATGAAGACTGGACAGATATATCGTGCGCTGAAACTCCGCTTACAAATCACAAACTCGATTTGCGTCGAGCCATCAAATTTATCGAACGTACAGCTTAGGGCGGTAAGCCCTTATAAATAAACATGAGTGGACTCCACTTACGTATTTGGGAACGATAAAATATGATAAGTAAATTTATTCGCGTAAATTGTCCATCGGCGGAGTCGTCATAAGGAGAAAAAAGTCGAGTACGCAGTATTGGTATTGGATGAGGTCCAAATTCTGGAGTCAGAATGTTGCTTGGTCAGCAAGCTGGTCACGCCGCGACTATTACAGACGTAGTTATAATCTATCGAACGTGATATCGCTGACGTCGATCGTTTGATGTCTTAGTGTCATTATTATAGTGGTTTGTTTATTTGATTTTTGTTTCTTCTCTCTGTTTCTTTCTTACGATTAAATTAAACTTTACTTATTTCAATTCGGTCAAAAGAAATAAACTGTTTGCTGTTGTTTATTTCTTAAATTATTTAATTATTATTTAATTAACCATCAAGAACCACTTAATTGATAATTATGTTATAATTATAATAATTATGTTGACAGTTGAAAGACTAATACATCCAAGCGACTTTTTCTCAGGTTACTCAAAAGTGATTGTTTCCTTTGACAGTTAAAAAATTGTGTGCTATTCTAATTTTGCATTCACTCTACAGTGAATCTTGAAATTTTTCAAATAAAGAATATTATTAATCAACCTCACCTTCCTCGGAGTTCCAATCGCCAGTCTGAAACAAAACGTGACCGTTAGGTTGGACAGACCGACTTGTGTACATGTTAACTTGTAACTTATGACTTTTCATTTACAATGTCTTTAATATTATTTTTTTTTCAAATTAATATACTAAATATTTATATAGCAAGATAAGTTATAAATATCATCATCAATCCACACTATTCTATAACAGGGTCTCTTCTAAGAATTACAGAATAAAAGCTCTGGTACAGCATGCTGGCCAACTTTGTCACAAACTTCGTCTATCGAAAAAAAACCTTGGTCTGGCGTTTCTAACTGAACGACAGAAGTGCAAACAGTGTAACCGTCTGGCCGGTTCGGTATAGACATACGTACTCCTTGAATATTTAAGGCTCATAATAAATATTTCGTGTAATCAAAAATAGTGTTTTTTTTTATTTAGGTCCTTAAATTAAATACAGCCAGGTTAAAAAAAATAATTTACATATTTTACACAAAAAAAAGTTTAAATTTCAAAAATCACTTGTTCCTTTTTAGGACATTTTACACCATAACAAAGTAGAGTGTAATGTGTAATATGTTTCATGAAGTCTTCACAATTGTACAGATTGCATCAAGCGACAAATTTTCGATAGGAAAATAATCGCATTGAAATGAATTTATTTGTGATAGCAAAAAAGTTGGTTTTCGACTTAAATATTCGTTTGTAAAATGTTCTTAAGATTTAAAGTTTTACCTTTAAATATTGCGATACGTAAATGAAAGTAAAAATAAATATCTATTTCAAGAATCTCATCTAATAAGGATGTCGGTCGATAACTCTGGGATACTCCAGAGTACAATAATAAAGATGATATGTTACGATACTCCCTGGATTTATCCCGCAGGGTACGCGATCGACGAATACTTTATGTTGATGGGGCATTACGGGTACTCAGAAACTTTTCTGTATCTATTGAATTATTAAGTCATTTGATAAAGTCTATGTGTTAAGATGGGGAAATTAAATAAGATCAAAAGCGACTATTGGATGTTTGATGGCATCTTAGTTTGAATAGTAAACATACGATTTAGATTGGTTTAAGTATTTCACCAGCTGGTGGTGACACTGCTTGCCGAGCGAGAGATCTCGGGTTCGATTTACGGTCAGGGCAAACATTTATATAACGGATAAATGTTTCACATGATGATGATGACATATTCGTGTGCGTTTCGTGTACTGGGAACCCTAGAGCGGGGGTCTGAGTGTGTGAACGTTTACGCAAAGTTTATTAAACTTTCATTAATATATAATTATCGCTTAGGATATTTTATGCTTTCACTTCTTTATCTGGCTTAATATTCTTTCAGTCTGTTAGACATAGACTGAACGATTGTTGCTTGTACCTTTGGATAACCAATACGAATATACTATATAAACTGTGGATGCAGTGATTAATATACTCGTATTTCTATGTGCAGTTTATCTAAGGTAGCCTGGCAGTAATGACATTTGAAAATTTTCAGTGCATTTATTGCTTTTATCGTAGATTCAATTTCAATCAAATTTCAATATCACAGTGGTAACGCATTCCAGCTCGATTGTGCATTTAAGAAAAATATTTTTGCAATGTCCATCAAAAGCAATTCCGAAGGCAAACATATGAAATGAAACAATCAGATCGTCTTTGACGAGGGAATTGTGACAACTTGACGAAAACCTATTTCAATTCTCATTCGAATTATATTTTTACAGTTGCATGAACGAGCAGATCCAATACCATCAACTTTTAATGGCTTTAAAACAGTAGGCGTTTGTTTCCATTGTCAATTTCTTACCGCTTGGCTTGTTATATTAACTTTTTAAATGATTGCCTGAATAGTGTATTAATAATATGAATTAGTATTACATAGAAAACTTAAATTATATAACATTAATAAAGGAGCCCTTTTGAATATGATTTAAAGGACTAGCGAAAAAGTAGACGGGCTACCTGATGTTAAGCAATCACCTTTGCCAATGGACCTGTGCAACCCGAGAGGAGTTGTCTTGAAATACCCCATATCATAGCGCTCCGGGAAGATCTCTGAAAGAAACCTACTTACTATAAGTTTTTGGATTATGATAGATTACTCACTAAAGTATAATTAATTCATATATTTATTTTCATTGTTGAACCCCATAGATATCAATATTAAATTCACATAGCAGCCCAAAGCCTTGCACATTATTCGCAGAACAAATAAGAGCTAGAGAATATTCCTTAAATGGCGTCCATGCCTTAGTAAAAGAAACAAAGTTCGTTTCCTGAGTGTACCTTGTACTGATGACATATAAAATAGCGAAGAACTCAAGACTGTTCCGAATGGCACTCATTAGAAGTAAGCAGCCAGATGAAGCTTGATGATAGACAGATAGTAAGGAAATTAAACACACAAAAGTAAAAACATAAAAATTGTGACTACCCCTTACAATTAAAATGTATAATGTCCGCAATGATATGAGTTTAAAATAATAAATATCAAAAATAATCAAACTCAAAACAAATTTTTTCTCCAAACTTTCACTTACGCAGATAAACATTCCACTAAAATGGAATGACCCAATATCGTCATAAACATTACAATGGAAACGTTTCCAAGACGGACCAACATAAAGACAGTATACGTATCTAAGTCATAAAACCGTATGTTGGGACGAGAACATACATTATAAAGACAAGCAGATAACCCTCAAACGGAATTGTGACACTTCGGGTTTTATTGAGGTTATACGAATACAGTGGAAAAATCTACTTTGACTGCAATTTAAATGAGTTACACGACCTCGTAGCTCAGTGAGTAGTTCCATAGCTGATGACCGAGGGGTACCGGGTTCGAAGTCAGTTATATGACGGATTAAATGATTTTTCTCTGGTAATGGGTGTTGTTGTCATATTTGTGTATGTCCATGCCACCCGGAACACAGGGAATCCTAATGCGGCGGTGTGAGTGTTATTTACTTTATGATAATTACTTAATGTTTCATTATGAGTTATTATACGATACTAAATCTATTTTTTATAGATTTTATAACTTTATAAGAGAGAGTAAAAGAGAAGGCGTCATTGGTTATCCTCAGTACTGAAATTAATATAGCGACAAAGAACCTTTCATTCTGTTCATTGTGTTGTGTAAATATTTGTAAAATACCTGTTATGTTATATTTACTTCCTAGAATATCTACTGAGTTATGGCTATGTCTCGAAATGTCGAGTTTCTAGAATGACAATATAATTAAATATGTTCATTTTCGAAATTTCGACACACAATAGAGCTTGTATGAACTCTGTCAGACCGACAAATTAGTAATGTTTCGCGAGTAAATTATTAGTCCATAAGGGATGTACCTTTATTGTACAGAATACTCGACTAAGTAACAAGTGGATAGGTAGTTAATGAAAAATTTACAATTACTAACTACAAGTATAAAACAAATTCTTTCTCTATAATAGTTTAATAGTAATAATATTTACCTATAATATACTTCTATATAATAAGTTATAAAGAGCTCTATCAACCCTGGAAAAAGCCAACCTACCCTGCTCATATTGCACTACCAAACTCCTGGACTGTTGGTGAATACTGGACTCTATAGTTTAATTTCCATGGTATAATTGTAAGGATTTTTACCAGTCTATTTTTATCTGTCAGAAACAATCATGAATTGCTTTTTACGTATTTAGGTTGCAAAATCCAAAAGAAAGTTACAAGCATGTCTTGAGTTTATTTCTGTTTGGCAACGGATCGATAATGCCTTACCATTAAGTGACTCATCTGCTGTTGACATAATAAATATGTTTCTGCGAGTAAAGTGGATATATCCTGAAAAAAGACGAAGGTATAAGTATCTTCTAATAGAGCGAGACCTTCTGGAAAAGTTTGAATTATTGTGTTAATAAATAAAAAAAACACTAAGAAAATACTCTCAAATTTATGTTTTAAATTAAGACTACAAATAATACCTATCAGCCGAAATTAAACAAACGAGACTCGTTAAAAGGTCTTTAATTCAATTTAACCTTCGGTACATTCTAAGCTGTTTTCTTCCTTTTTTGCTAACCATTTTCTCTTTGCACCAAGTACCATTGAACCACAAAATAATCAAGATACCCATTTTCGTTACGAAAGTCGACGGAATCAAAGGACAAATTATTAAAGGCAAAAAATATCGACAAAGCAATTAAGCCGCCGCCAAGTCGGAAACAATGCTTTGTTCTAAGAAGGGAACTTTGCTGACACATTATTATTGTCAACGAAAAGAAATACAGCGGTAATTAATTAACGAACTCGTGGGGTGTCTATAAAATTGGCCACTGTAAGGAAAATAAGAAACTTTAATTTGTCCACTACTGCCTGACCTCACCGGATTTGCTGCGTTGAGAACTTTTTAATGTAACTCAGCAAAACACAAGGCCCCATTACGCTGGGTATGCCCACCCCCCTCTGTTTTACGAGCATTGTATTTCTTAACAATATTACTCCGGTTTTATTCATGTTTCATTCGGTTTTGCGCCGGAAAAACGCTACTTTTTCAGGGTACTGTGGTTTTATTGCTTTGCGGATATTAGGACTGTTGGGATTGTTCTCTTTTGACTATTCGGCTTTAAACTGTAAAGACGTCATATAATTGTATAAAGCGCTCATATTTCAATGAATATTTTATTTTATGAATCCAATAGACGACCTAGCTAAGCCCATTTTGTTTTGCCAGTGTAATATTAAATCAAATAGCTAAAAACTAGGAATAAAAATATTTGTCTATGTATATTTAGTATTAGTATGTTATGTAAATTTATTGACATTAAGACTACGACAAAGTCTAGATACGGCAATTCAGATTGCAAAATGGTTTTCTTATACAAAAACCGCGGCTTACATCGGTTACACATGAATAACTAAGAAGTATGGATATAATTATACTACAAAACATAAAACAAAATGATACTTACTTATGGTTACATATGACTACAGACATGGTTCATGATTGTAATGTTCAAGCTGAGTGACGGGTGTATAATTAACTAAATAACAAAATTAAGTGCCCAAAACAATTAACTGAAATGATTTAAGCAGAAAAAAGCATCTTCTGTCCGGAATAGCGAGTAAAATATAATCGAAGCAAAATTAAGTTAACATGTGAATATAATCCTGTATTTTATTTTCACAAGAGTCAAGTTTTTCCTCATTATCTCAACATCGTTTCCTACTTTATCGAACAATGTAAGATAGATGTTGCTACTTTACGAGTACAAGCCATAGTGTAACACACCGAGAGGCATATGCAATATTCTGTATATAACAAGGATGTAAATTTGTCAAGGAAGACTTCGTGTACAATGCAGGGTGTTAAGGGTAATGATAATATAGGATGCTATTATAAATAAACATTCACACCCCTGCCCTAGAATTCACTAAGGATTACTATTGTGGGTGGAATAGATAGATATACCCAAATGAGACATGGCAAACAACTACGACCCACCAGCAAATATTTATCTGCCACATAAATGTTTGCTTCGACCCGTAAGCTATCGAATAGGCTACAAAGTCATAGTAACAAGTTTTCTAATATTATTGTATTAAAATATTCAACAGATCTATTTGAAGTTGAATAGATATATTGCCTAATTCTGAATAAAGGACTGGGCGATTAGCCGACAGTGTATTAGTAAATGTTTCAAGTTCAACAGGGAATCATTGGAAATTATTGTAATATCAAATCTATGCTACTGTATCTGTTGAGACTCTATGTACTGGTATGTTTCGAGATAATTCAAAAACGGCTTCACCGATCTTAATGAAAATTGGTATTGCACAGATGACAGGCTATACAAAATTTATTTATTTATATAAATCTGTAATGTCTCTCTGTCTAATCTGTCTCTGTGTAATTGACATCAATTTGATCATTTACAAAATTTGTACACTACTATATAAACCTGTTGTGCTGCTCCGTACGTCTCGAGATAATTCAAAAAAGGATTGACCAATCTTAATGAAAATTGGTATATAGAGAAAGTACATGACTGTGCATTTTTATTAATTATGTATATATATGATTAATAAATCAACCCGAACGAACGACGGGGCCGTTAGTAAAATTTATGTCTTTTCATATCATGGTTATTAATCATATACAAAGTTTAAAACTGTAATGTTAATACAAGATTCAAAATAAATATAACATTTGCTGGATTTGGTATAACGATTTGAAACTGTGACTTATTTCAATTATTACTTTTCCAGTATCATAAAAAACTTGTTATTACGGTGTCGATCGAATCGTACACGCAAATCATAGGGTTGCTTATTAAGTATGTCAGAAACAAACAAAATAAAATTGATTTTTATATTTATATGATGTATATCGTAGTTACAACAAAGAAAATGTTGTTTAATTTTATTGTATGACCTCATATGCTATGAAATTATTGGGGGTCACTGCAATAGTGGAAATATTTACAATAACTTGACATATTTTTGCATGAGTGGTAAATTCTTAGCAACTTTCCCAGATTGTGTCCTATATAGCGTAAATATAATATTTTACCTTATTGTCCGGGTTCAAAAATATGGAGACTAAATTTTGCTCGAGTTGTCAACTGACAACTTTCTCACAATACCTATTTTTCTGAGGCTTCGTTCCGTTCCATTCGGCTCCTGAAGATGTATCCTATTTGTGTGAAATGTAGTCACAAATGTAGAAGTGAAATGTAGAAATGAAAGTCACAAAATATTTGACGAAGAGCTATCCTGAGACAGTTTGTTAGAATATTCTACGTATATTTCAAAAGGACTGAAATTTATACACAGAGAGGCTCATATTCACACCGTTGTACTAGGATTTCAGGAATCATGAATGGTTAAAACACACATTAAAAACTGATATAATTGATCTATTGCAATAACTTCCCGTATTGGAACTGAAATCTCTCAACAACATTAATTTTTATTCCAAAATACAATAACGTTACCGAAACGCTGTCGGCCGAAAAAGGAAGCGGTCACTTCGTTTTTACTCACCACTCGCCGACAGTCCAACCATACTACGCTAAAAACATTTCCCACTTGGTTATAGAATAAGGTTGGTAGCTAACTAAGCAGATTATGAAATTTGGCCTCTAAACAATTAATATTTATTATTTTTTATGTTAATAACCGACAAACGAGCAGACGAGCCACCTGATGGTAAGTGGTTACCGTCGCCCATCTAGATCAGCAAGACCAAAAGTATGGCTGACGCGTTGTTGGTCAGGAAATGAGAAGAAGGTAAGAAATAAAGTTTGGCGGCTGACTCAAGCACGAGGGTGGCAGCTAGCCAGGCAGGCTTCACGGGAGGGTAATAATACCAGTAATAATATTAATGACAATAATAATACTGATACAATAATTCTATAACTACGCGAAACCCAGCCATCAAGCATCCAGCTGCCAGCTGGCTTCTGTCGCATCTTACGACACTCTGTTCTATCAGCATGGGATTGAGGGGAAAATTCTAGGCCGCTCCAATACGGCTAAAAGTTCATAAAGTACTTCATCCGTAGCAAAACAAATTGTACTCTGCGGTACAATAAGGTATGTAGTGGTATCCCATTTTAACTTTCAATTTCTGTGTATGACTACATCGACGGAAACGCTTTTAGTCGAACAAGTTCCAATATCATCTATATTTCTTCGATATTATGTTCCTAAATCAGCTTCTCCCAATCCTCTTAAGGTAGACAATAATTTACAGCCTTACTTCAGAAGACGATCGCGGGGTAAAATTGGCTTAACATGGTTTCTTTGCCGATGTTCTTGATACAATTTGTGAGTTAACTTCACTCTCGTTTTCCTGACAGGCATTTTTGCAGTACATCTTAACGTATAAGGATGTCCTTGAGGACTTTTCTTGAGGGCTTCCAACAATATTTAACAAGCGAGTATGCACGCTACGAAGTGATATTTAGTTTTATCATTGTATGCCTTGAGAAATATATATTTACAGGCCAAAATATAAAATCAAACGACCGTAATTATAAGTAACGATGGATTGTAATTATTTCCGTGATTCATTTAAAATATTACTTAAATAAATTTATTACAAATTGAGATTTACATAGGTATACTAGAGGACAAATGACGGACTAGCTTGTATTTCTGATATATTATATAAAGAAGCACACATTCAAATAATTAATTAACTAACTTATTTTTAATTTAGGACAGTTCAGTTCAATACAATTTTATTAAATTAAATTACATCAAATAATTTAATTTAATAAGGTTCAATATTTAATATAGTTTAATTTAATTATTCATATAATTTATTGACTACTTGCTCATATAATTTGATATACTAATAAAGGTAACTGTCGTAATAGTTGCCTTGAATATCTTATAACATGTCTCATATAATATAGGGACTAGGGGCAAATTTTATATTGCCAATACGCCAGTTATACGCCACAGATACTCTGATGTATTCTAGGATACATTTGTGTTTAAGACATAACGTCATACAATACCGATTCTTGTATGAGATTTTTGTTATTAGGAAGTCTATAATTTCAATTCATGTCCGTTTAATACTGTGGGTTACAAACTAACCAATAAGCTCTGACAACATTTTGAAAGGCACTGTCGTTTGCAGTGCGATATAAGTTTTGTGTATTCAAATAATTGTAGTTCTTAGTGAATTGTGTTGTTCAACCTGAAAACAGCGCCCGCAATAGCGCGGGTTACGTCGCCAACGGGCCTAAACGAATGGATGATTTTGATTTTCATTTGATTGGAGTTTAAAATACGTAATGGTATTAAGTTTAAAGGTTAGTAACACTAGGGGCTCGCTCATAGACAGAAGTGTAATTTAACACGGAATTTTGCCTGAATTAACCGAACCGCCTTACTGTAATTACAGGGCTCATGTCAAAGATATTCTTTGATGTTGACGAAAGGGTAATTTCAATACGGTTAACGCGAGTAATTTGGTTGTGACTATTTATGTCATTCAAATTCAAGATTATTTAATTATTAGCAAACTACCCTCGCTTCGCTTCGGGAAAACTACGCATTACGCTCAAAATAAGAATTAGTACCCGCATTATTTTAAATTAACTTATAACTTTTTTATTTATTGACGGATTGCAATGAAACAAATTTTAAGTATTAAGTGATGCTTACTGCAATATAAAAAAAGAACGTAATCGGTAAGGCCGTTTCTGAAATTAATGCGAACGAACGCACAGACAAACAAAAATTCTAATAACTATTGTTTTGTGTTCTATTGCGTTTATAAAGGCCTCGAATAATGATTTTTCTCATACATCGTTCATGTACAGAAAGCGATCAGTTGTAATTTTATTATATGTATAGATTTAGGTATTTGTCCATACAATTATGACGTTCATTTTCTACTTGTATTAAGCACTAATAAACAAACTTCTGTTTCGCCTTAAAAGATTAGAATGATAGTTTCCATACATAAACTATAAGCAACATAATTCTCTGCAACTGCAAGAGAAAAAAATATTCTGCTACTCGTAGGTAGTTTTTTGCGGCCACTTCCCTCTGGACTGTCCATGAATACAAAAGTATTCGTTAAAACGTATCAAATCATGCCACTATCGTCATCCGATCCTATAACTCTGTATCTAATCACGATACATTAACTATAAACCTAAATCTGTACGGCCTAATCTAAAAACTCATTAGTATATCGCGGAAGCTTTTAACCCGTCGCCTATTCGAGTCACACAGGGCCCACATATTACTGAACTGTCGGAGTGGAATGAGCTATCTGAGTGCTATCTCGTCCACGATTCTCTCGTGAGGCTGTTAGAGAAAAATATAGAGAAAATAGGCAAGAACACGTATGTATTTAGCGATAATGCAGTATCGTTAATGGCTTAAAGCAGGGGTTTTTGTTGATTAAAAGATAAAACAAGTAATTAAAATAAACACAGTGGAACGCTGTCTATTATTAGGTCAAGCCAAACTTATGTACGAGTGAAAAAATTATTGATTAACTAGCGTATAAAGTCCGTTAGAAGAGATTTTTGAAGGATGTAAGAGACTTTTTCATACGCGTCGACTTTTATATGTCTACTATGACCATGTAACTAAAATGAAAAATGTAATGTTAGGTGAGGTTAGGATGTACAATCTCGCAATAAGCTTGTTCATTCCCCCTTTCCTGGCTTCCCACATATTGTCTATGTCAGGTTAGGTTGGGTTAGGATGTACAACCTCGCAATAAGCTTGTTCATCCCCCCTTTCCTGGCTTCCCACATATTGTCTATGTCAGGTTAGGTTGGGTTAGGATGTACAACCTCGCAATAAGTTTGTTCATCCCCCCTTTTCTGGCTTCCCGCATATTGTCTATGTCAGGTTAGGTTGGGTTACGAATAAAATTTCATTCCTATAACGGGACATGAATTATGGTCTGTGTCTTCGGGAAATCACAGTCACTGCTCATTTGCTAGATAATAAAATTATAACTGATCTCTGAACTTATTTACTGGTATGTAGTATATCTGTTGGTGATCGTAGCCGACAAGTACAGATGGGCTATCAGATGGTAAATGCGTTTTGCTGATCGTGGAAGTCTGGAATACCAAAGGCGAAGATTATAGCGACGACTCACTAATGGCTACTGGATCTCTTAGACTGCAAACGAAAAACGTAAAAAAACGTTTAAAAACATTTAATAGTTGATTATAGAAAAAGGTTGACAACTAGCCATGCAGGTAAACATTGTTATATAAATAATAATAATCCATATATTTATCCATGTATATTATAGATAAAAAATAATCGGTAAAAAATAGCCTAGTAGATAGAAAGACGATAAACGAAAGGACGTATCATTGGTAGTTAACCTTTTCAGACAAAATGTTGGTAGGTGAAAGGGAAAGTCATAATAAGAAAAGGGGAAAAAAGTGTAGGAAAAAGGTAAAGGTAAGGTTTTTATAGATGATAAATTCGTTGTAGTCATGTTATTATCAAATTATTGAACAACGTAAAAATTAAAACTAATGAATATATATAAAAAAAAATAATTAAATTCAACCCGATTTTGCGGGCGGCATTCACACACACACACACACACAGACGATCAAAAACATTTTATGCAGCTTCCACGTTTCAAGCTGTCAAGTGTACCAAGTGTCCTACAGAAGTGTCAACCTTAGCTGCTTTTGTTTGGAACAGTCGAGTGGCTTAACACGCAGCTTGTAGAGCTCTTGGCGAAATTACGGTTACCTTTGCAGCCTCTCTGAGAACTCACGACTTCCGTTTCTGCTCCCGTAGCAGACGGACCCCTCCGACATACTCTCGAGTAATTCATCTTATTTTTCGACTGCATTACTGTGTCGTCGATACCGCATCGACCGCGACTTAATTGTTGCCTTATTAGTGTCATATTGTGTTGGCATCAAATAAGTATTCGTTTCGCGTTTGAGTTGGTGGATACCTAACGGTGACAACGAAGCCAACTAGCGTTGACCCGGTGCGCTTCTCAGTCCTCTCGGACTGAGAGAAACCGGAGACCCGATCCCACTGCACTGG